>JAJQWJ010000008.1:8112500-8567500 GCA_023637945.1 Phaethornis superciliosus | reverse complement strand
TATATCTACAGATATAGATAGATACAAACTTTTTAGAAAATGCCAAGGCACGCGTCTTACCCTCTCTTCCCCTGAACACCCAACTTTGTTTTAGCATCTTGGTGGCGGCTGTAGGGATGCGTGCAGTCAGCTGCAGCCCCGCTTGGTCTCTCCCCCCCCTCTGCGATTGCAGCCTGATGGTAAGGAGTGCTCTGGGCAGGGAGGGCTCAGGGCAGGGCTGCCCCTGCCCCCCCCCAGGGCCGCCTCCCGCCGCCCTCGGCTCCCCGCTCCCGGCTGCTTTTCCCCGACGGCTGCGGGGCAGCGGCTTGGCCGGGGCTGGGGGGGGGGAACTCTCATCCCGCAGAAGCTTGTTGCTGTCGAGTGGGGGGGGGGGGGGTGGTGTTTGTGTGATGGATGCTTGGGAATTGGGAGGTCCCGGGGATCTCCGGGCTCCTCTCCCATCTTGAGGGATGCCGGCGCATCTTGAGGGGAGCCGTGGATCCTTAATTTCTCGTCGCCCGTCCCGTTTGCTGCACTTTTCCGAGTTCCTGTGGGGCAGTGGTGGGGAAGTGTCTGTCAGCGGCCCCGGCCCCGCGGCTGCCACGGGAAATCGCACGTGGGACAAAAGCGGCCGCTGGAGTGTGGTGGCTGCTGTGAATAGAGGGAGGGGAGGCAATTAGTTGCCGTGTTGTTGGGGCTTTTTACTTGTCAAACTGGAGCCTCGTTGCTTTTGTCATTGCCGTGTAAAGGGAAATCGAGGGGTTTTGTTTTGGTATTAAGGGCCTTAAAGGTTGCTGGCTGACACTTTGCACTCGAAGGCCAGAGCGGTGCAGGAAAAGGGGACAGAAAACGCACAGATTTTCCCCCTGCTTGCTTCATTTGCCCCCCCCCCCCCCCTTTTTTTTTTTCTTTTTCCTGGATGCCAGTTTGCATTTCTTTGGTTTGTTGGGGTTGTTTTGTTGGTTTTTTTGTTTTTGTCTAGCCCACAGCCACTTAAAAAGCAAACCTGAAACCACTCAAGGTCTCCCTGTTGGAAAGTTTTAATTTTTTCGTATTTTTATTTAGTCCTGTTACTTTGTTCGGGAGGGGTGAGGGAGTGGACTCATTTGTGTGAGTCCACAAAATGTTCTGGGGGATGACAAGTGTTTGTAGCTGGTTTCCTTCAGTGCCTCGTCTGCAGCAGCATCTGTCCCACATGGTGATCACTCTACCCGTGTGCAGCATCCATCGGTATTAACAAACTCTCTCAGAAAGTAAGGAGGGAAAGAACGCGGCCACGGTTTCCTAAATGCTCCTCATTAAGTCACCCTTTGTGGCTTTTGCCCTTGTGGCAGAGTAACTACTTTTTAACAATAGGGAAAAAGAACAGTAAGTGTTGAAACGCTGACTTTTGGCCAAGTCAGATGCTGCAGTTTGCCCTTGGTACCCGGCTCAGATTTAGAAAGCAGGTGCCTTGCAGTGCTTGTAGGTAAGACTGAGGCACAGGGGGGAAGGCATCAACCTTGCCTGGGTCGGTGCTGCTCTCTAGGTACCTCTGTTTATTCTCACTAGGAGCAGCTTGGGAAAATACAATAGCCAGGGAGCTGTAACGTAAGCGATCCCGAAGCTCCAGTTCCATTGCTTTTACAGTGGGGTCAGTGGTTTACAGAAATACTAAAGGAAAAGTGTGTGGGGGGGGTGAAGAACAGAGGTAGTGGTAAAGGTCTGCCAAATGTCACCTCAGTGTTACAATGACAAGCAAATATCCTTTCCTTACAGCTCTCCCCTTAAGAAATTTGTTTTGAGGGATTTGACAGTCTTGCAGATAAAGTGACTGCTTGCTACACTTAACTGATCATGCTCCCTCACGGCCGGCCGGCGTTTCCCCGCTGCACTTAGTAATACCTGTGCAACCTGGGTTGTAGTAGCATTGTCATTGATTTCCAAGGTAACTGCTTTTTAGCTCTTCTGAGCAGACATACCTGCGTGGGGGGGTGTGGGAAAGTCTTTTCCCCACTCACTAGAAGCATGATGGTAAAGTGCTATATTGGAAAAGAGAGGAGGCTTCTCTAAATTTTGATAACCTCAGCCGACAATTTAGAAATAAGACACTTCTCACAGCCAACATGACAGTGGATTTTGAGCATTCAGAAAACACCAGGCCAAAAAACTGGAGACATCTTGATCTTTTAAGACAGCTTTTCCAGTACTTTAAGTGAAGGGGGGGTGGGGTGGCGAAGAGAGGAGAAAAAAAGAGGGAGAAAAGCTGCAAGGGAAATAATACAAAGCCAGCACAATTGGCATCTAGACAGTAAAGAAAAAAGTTTCTGAGGTTAAGAGAAGGAAAGACAAAGCTGTTATGTACCCGAGGGATGCAATTTTAGTGGGCATGGAAGATTTGAGTGGTAAAGGAGGAGCACTTGCCTCTGGGTTCTCTCTCTTTCAGCAGTTCGGCTGCTGGCATCTCAATTTGAATTGCTGGGTGAGTAGCACTTTTTGTGTGCGCGCTTTCCGTCTTGACCATTGAACTTCTGATGTGACTTCTCTCCCTCTCCCTTTCTCTCCTTCTCCTTTCCTTTCCTCCTGTGTGGAATAAAAATAATAAAAAAAAATCCAGCAAAAAAAAGAATTCCAACAAAAATAGGGGAGGGGGGGGTTGAAATCAAGCAAGCATCTCCAGCTGTGACCTTTGTTAGCGCTGTTGTTTTTATTTATTTATTTTATGGTAATCGTCTTTTTTAGTAGGAGGAAGCATGACTTTTCGATGACACTTTAATTTTACAGCAGTGTTGAGGAGCGAGCGGCAGAGCATCGTTTTGTCAGGACACAATGGTGCAGCGGGGCAGAGTTGTTGCACTCCTCCTCTTTGCCCTTCCCTCCGCCTGATTTTGGGGTTTGGTTTTACCAAAAGGGTGGGGAGAAAGAAGAAATTTTTTTTTTCTTTTTTTTTTTTTTTTTTTTTTTCTTGTGCATCCAGGGTGGGATCGAGGGGGGTGTTAATGGAGTGTGTGTGTGTGGGGGGGTGTTTCAGAGCCTGGTGTGTAGAGCAGGTTTCAGGGGCTGATTTCTGGATGCTGAACAATGGTTACCAGCGAGGGAGAAGCGTGTGCGCGTGTCTTAGCTGTGCGTTACATCCGCAGTCACACAGTCACACAGTGACCATGACATCACTAGCTTTTCTTTTCTCTTTCTTCTTTGGGGCGGAGGGGGCTACTTCAAAGCTTTCTTCAATTCAGTACGATATTTCCTTAACTCTGAAACCATGAAGGTAAAAATGTTTGGGCTTTTTTTTTTTTAGGAGAAAAAGTTGGTTTGTAGCAGGGCACATACAGTTAAGGGGGATTTGGAGACGGAATGGTTTAACTCTTATCATACACAAAGTGAGATATTTAAACAAAAATATTAAAAAATAGTGGGTAGTCGTTTTTAGTTGGGAGCTTTTGATCCTGTGTTTGGTTGACATGCAGTTAGATTTTCTGTGTTTTTCAGGAAGCTCAGCTGTAAAGTGAAAGATGAAAATTTTAAGGGCACTACATTAAAATGATTTCACCCAGCGATAAAGGAATATGAAAAATAATCCTGAATGTTGATAACTGATAAACTGAGATAAACTGCTTTCACACAGTGGTTCTGTGTTCGTTATCAGAAGTCCATGAGACTTTTTTTCTGTTACTACTATTATTGCAGAAAGTAAATCTACCCCTCAGCAATTTGTGTAAATTGGCCAAAATTATACACAGAAAATATAAATATATTTAAGAGTTTTAGAAAGCATTGCATTTTCATTGGAGGTTTTGTGGCAATCTTGAGTTTTCTGCTGTTTTCTTTTCTCACTCTGCCAAGCTTGCTTAGACTTACTTGATCCAGCAGGATTTCTGTCACTTTAGTACTCTGTGATACCTTTGCCTAAGTAGCTTAGATGATTTATTTGCCTTTTCTTGTGTGGAACAAGGGATTAAATTCTGTCAAATTGATCTAAAATGAATTAATCTAACAGGATAGTTATTTAGATGTTTTTTCTTTCTCTGCATGTTGTTGCATATGCAGGTTTTACATGGCTGGTGATGAGATCTTGTAAGCATTTTACCTTTAGAGGAATTGTTTTGACTGGGACTTGGAGTGAAAGGCCTTACAGCTCTATAAATATGCCTGTTTCCTTTTCTTCCAAAATACTTCCAAAATGTTTCAATTTTGATGTGCATTTAACTTCACTTTTTTCGGGAAAATTTGTTGAATTTATTAAAAAAAATTGTCTGGATTTAATTAATTTTGTTGCTTAGTTTTGTGGCATCATGTAATGTTTTTAGCACATTAAAAATGAAAACATTTTTTAAAGATTTGTTATTTGTTAAGCTATTTAATAGACATGCTAGACATATTGTGTATGGGTATTGAGGACAGTCTGCTATAATTTGTGAATGCTGCATTTTAAAAAGCTGTACTGAGAACTTGGCATTGTATCTTAAAGCATGTGTGTGCATGTTAGTTTTTTAATAATGCTGTTATTACTGAAATTGCCAAATACAAGTGGGTATGGGCATGCATCCTAATTTTTTTATTATTATTATTTCTTCCAGTTTATTTTTTTTTAACAGCTTCACATTTAAGTTTTTACAGAAGTCACAGATGCATACCCTAACAAAATCAGTCGAGCTGTTTTTCTTACAGTGTGTGTCTGTCTAGTGCTGAAGTATGTGATTTATACACAAGAATTAAAGCTCTTCATAATATGGCATTTTGGAGAATGCTAGGCAGTAAAGTAAAATTACATTAGTAGGTATTTAGTAAAAGCATATAGTAAATAAGGTCTATTAGGGTAATTATAAGCACCCTTTTGCTTATATTCCCTTCTCTTTTTCCCCATCTCTTCTGAATTTTTTTACTTGCATTACTGCTCTGTGTCTCTCTCCTTTCCTCCCCCTTTCTGTTCAGGACTGTTTCCTGAAAACCTGCTGAGGTTCCACCACTTTCCTTGCTCACTGGTGGTGTACCCAGCACACCTTGTACTGGTTCTGCTTTAAAAAATTAGTTTTCCAATTTTAGTCTAGTGTATGCCTAGTCTTTCTATTTTTTGTCCTGTTAGATATGAACTAATGCTTGCTTGCTCTACGGAGATATTATCTGTCTAGTAAATTAATTAGAGTATGCTAAGAAAGCACTGAGTTATTTGCCAGGTTGGGGAAAAAAGTCTGTCTCTCTGTTTTTGATGGAAGAAATATATGTGGGCCCCTCCGTGCATGAAACTCAGAAGAGTCAATTCACTGCCCTGACCTCCTTGTACAGGGAAATTCACCTGTTGATCAAATAATCTGTAATTTTGAGGCTCAGTGTGAGCCTTGGGTGTATACATGCAGGCCACAATTCCTGGGCTACAGGCTGGAGTAATTCCTGTGCCCAGATTTGTGTGCCAAGAGCAGGCAGAGCAGATGCAGCAGAGTGCTTTCTCTCTATGAGTAAGGCATTAAGAAAATGACTGAGGTAAAGTCTGACTGAGGTAAATTCTAACTGAGGTAAAGTCAAACTGGCATTGCTGTAATTCCAGGGGATGCTGAAGGACCTCTAACTACACGGTGGTGTCAAAGCTTGTCTGGGCCTGACCTGTCAGTAACACCACATGGTCTGAGGATGCAGCACTTCATTTGCATTTAAAACCTCAATTTTCTGTTTTGTTTTGGGGTTTGGTTTTTGGGGGGTGTGTGTGTCTGTGTGTGTTTTGTTGTTTTTGTTTTTTTTTTTTACTTAAAACAAGAAAAAGACTCCAAATAATGTCACAGTAAGATTACAGCCCCCAACAGTTTTGCAATCCAAGTGCCAGCACGCTTAATACTCACGTTTTACTACTAGTGTTCCCAAGTCTCCTGCATAAGAACTACCAGGCAGTAATTAGACAGTTAAACCCCAGTTCTTTCCCTTTTACGCTAGAGGATTTACCATATGCTAATTGTCACCAGATCATTTCACATAATTGCCTTTTGGCGAAATTAAGTGGAAATTTCCTGAACATCTTAAATCCCCCCTTCCCCACCTCCCTCCTCTCAGTGCCTTTGCTCCCTTACAGGAAGAATGCCCAAAATGTCAAGCAGGGTGGCTTAGCACTCCAGTGTGCAGGGTGACACTTCAGCAGAGTTAGAGGGAAAAAAAGAAAAGTTAAAAAAAAAGGGGAAAAAAAAAAAAAAGAAAAGTATTATTTTCTTGAATGAGGTGTTGAATATTTCAAGCCAGGAAGCTGATTTTGCTGGTTTGTCTGAAAGGCTGCTAATAGAGCAGGGTTGGGGGTTTTATTGAAATCTGGCAGTTGTTGCAGGAGCCAGGTAGGTGCTTGGTGCTTGCTGGCCTGGGAAGTGGTCAAGGAGGGAGAATCAGAAGGATGTAAAACTGTTATTCCAGAATATCCTGCCTTTTTTTTTTTTTTTTTTTTTTTTAACATATTAGAGGGCAGTGGGGGGTTGATTTTTTTTTTTTTTTTTTGTCAAGCTCTGTCTGGGGGGGGGCTTTGTCCCAGCACATTGTTGTCAGTGCTCCTGTCATCATTTGTATGAAAGAAGAAAAGGAGCCTTTTTTTAGCAGGGTGAGTTGCAATTATCAATGGAGTCCTTGTCTTCCACTACAATGGGCAGTTAGCTTAGGGCAGGACCTTAGGCAGAAATCAGCTACATTAAAGTGTGAAAGGACTCAAGCCACTGTATCAGCCATAATGGAGCAAGGGGAAGTAGTTTTCAGGCATAAATGCTTAGTCAGGTGTGAAGGCATCCTTAAAAAAATAAACTGTGACTCCCCTAGCAAAACCAGACACAGTTAAAATTAAGTCTTCAATTTTTTCATGGACTGCTTCATCACTGGCACAGAATTTTTATTCTTTGGAAGGGCATGAGGACCGAGTTGGTAGGTCTGGCTGTCTTTAGTTTTTCTGTTAACCTGAATGGTTTTCAGTCTCCTTGTTGGAGTTTGGAGTGCCACCCAGCCTGGCTGCTGCTGTGGGTGATCCCTGGGGCCAGAGTGATGCTTACTGACGGGTGATCCACTTTGAGTGTTGGTGACCCTGGCTGGAAACAGCAGAATATTCCAGTGTTGCAGCAGTGTTTTGAGATTTGCCTCTTCTTGCAATTTAGTTTTCTGATTTAGACAATGTCAGGGGTGGTGGGTGTCATTCCTAGGCAGAACCAAGGAGAGACGAACCTTTAGAAAAAAAGAAACTCTCCTCTTACTAGTATCTTTGGAGCTAGAGAGCAGCCAAAGAACATCTGTTAGCATTTCACTAGCCATAGTCAGCATAACTGCAATAGCACCATCTGGAAAATACAGGGAGACAAGTTATAAACCTATTTTTTGATGTAAACTGGTATTTAGTGGTACACTTTGCTAAGCCCAGGGAGGAACTCCAGAAGGGCCTACTAATTCAAGACCACTGTTGACCTTCTGCATCCATCCTGGAGGAGGGGAAAAGGCTGACAAACCCTCTTCTGTGCTGTTTTTGTTTTATTGTATTAGACTCATAAAGGCACTTTCAGGGCCCATCATTCTTCAGCAGAAAGGGAATGCAATGGGGTAACAGGGAAGAGGAGGACATAGTAAAAAAAGACAAGCAGAGCTCTAAGTTCCATTTGTTTTCAGTTGCTGTTGATTAATAGGTTTTAAGGTGAATGGTGAGCTCTCATTCCTCCCCCCTTACCCCTAATGGAAGAAGGAGAGGGGGCTCTGGGGGTCCAGGATGCAAGTGGCTGATGTCTCTCCCTTGTGACGTTCCAAGTTGCATTCAATCGAGGGGTGTCTGGCAGGCAGCAGCCCACCCTGCCTCATTTGTAGGACTTGAGGCTTCAAGAACACTTAAAAGGTCGCCCTGGGTCGGGGGTCCCACCTGTGCCAGCAGCCACTAGAGGTCGAGGCTGTGCTGGGAGCAGGAGCATCCTGCATCCCCCTCATCCTCCTGCCCTGCTGAGGGATGCAGCAGAACAGCCTCTCACCCCCCAGGTGCTGCAGTGGCATGGTGGCTTGTTTTCAGCCTGGGTGGCTTTTTTTTTTTTTTTTTTTTTTTCCCCCAGACCTGCTTCTGCTAAAACCATGTTGTCTCAGCAAGGACAAGTCCTCTTGGCCTTTCTGACATGTTTTCCTCTGTCTTTGGGTTAATACCATGTTTTTACTACCAAAGCCAAACAAGCTATGAATTTGCAAACAGAAATTGCAGTAACAAATTCTCCCTGTTTAAAGGTTGGTTTTCTCTTTGTGCGCTCAACAATACAATGTTTCATCTCATGCAAGTGTTATGTTGCTTTCAGAGACTTAGGAACTATTGATTTATACAGCATGCATTAACTTCTTCAATAAATGGGGAGTATTCATCAGTGGGGTGTATTAAATTGGGCTGTACATGCATAGAAGTATCTTTCATCCTGTTAATGAAATGTCCTTACCATGCAACAAAGACTAATACACAGCAATTTATACACACAATCCCCTGCAGTTTAAATCTGAAGTTCAGGTATTTCTTTTGTTCCCTAAAGGCACCTATCAGAACTTAGGGTAAATGGATCTCAGTATCCCTCTCAAACATGTATTGGCCCAAAATTTCTTGTGGGCTTTTTTTTTGTTTGTTTTTTTTTGTTTGTTTGTTTGGTTGGTTGGTTGGTTTTTTTCCTTTCTTCTTCATTCTAGAGCTCCATTACTGTTGAAAGTCATCTATGTTTAAGCACTCCCAGAAGCATTTCGAATTCATATATATAGATTTAGTTCTTTAGTCCCTGTGGGGACAATCTCCTCTGGTTTGCTTCAGGCAGGGGTTATCAAGAAAAGCAAACTTCTGTTGTTTTTTTTTTCAATTCCTTACTGTGTCCTCTAACCCAGCATATGTACCCCAGCTTTCAGTGGAGAGGAGTGATTTATCAGCAGATGACTTTGTACTTTGTAGATGCTGGGATTTCTCTCCAGAAATCTCCACTTATTCCCATCCTGTTACCGCATGCCCTGATTCTAATCTGTGTGTGCCAGTGCAGCTCCCCTTTCCCTGCCTGACACAGCCATACATGGAGTTCTTCAAGTTGCCAGAAAAATTCCTGTGCCTGGCAGTGGCTTTTAGCTTAAAACTACCCTTGATAAAGCATTTGCAAGTGTATATTGGAGAAGGCCTTTTTTGCAGGGGGATGGCTGAGGTCATCTAATAGGTGTCTCCTGTTGATGGCTTCTGTGGTTTACCTTTCATTGCCAGTGGATGGGGTTAGGACCACACTTGTTACTCAAGCAGAGCTCCCGTTGACTTCAAAGGAAGATGCATGGGCAGGATTAATCCTGCTCTTTCCCAGCTATTTTTTTCTTTTTTCAAGGAAGCTTAGTTAACTTCAGGAATGCTGCTTTTTGAAGAGCAGCTTATTTAGCATATTATGCATTATTAGCTTGGCTTGCAAATTGTGCACACTATTCTGAGCAGAGTTACAGTCCCTTTTCCCAGTGTGTGATAAACACTGCAAAACAGAATACAAACCTAGGCAGGGTTAGTGATGTGAATGCAGACTGATTTGCAGAGGTTTATGAATCACAATCCTGTGTTCCAGAGACTTTATTTTTGAGCATGTAGATGGCAGTTTCCTCTATTCTTCTGGTACATTCTCCTCACACCTCTGCCTCAGCATCATCAGAGTGGCAAAAAGGTATCCTGTGCTAGCATCTAGTGCCTTTATAGAAAATTGTCTAGTTGCTTGAGTTTGGGTGTCTGCAGTACTGTCATCCAGATAAAAATGACTTACCTGGGAAAAAAATTTCAGGGTAACACTCAAACTCTTGCTTATTTATTTCTGTAATTTTATTTTTTCTCAGAAAATGTGTTGTAAACTACATAATAATTTAGCATTTGTGCTACTTTGTGGAGATACTGTTGGGGGATCTTGGTGTATCAGAGCAGCTGGTGGTAGTTTCCCACAGTTTATAGGTAACCCCCTGTGGTATATCTGACAGAGGCGTGGAAGTCCAGCTTTCCTCTTGTTTATTGTTGTTTCTTGTTTATTGGCTTAAGTCTGACCCTCTAATGTTATTCTGTCACTTATTTATTTTTTTAACCAGTTTCTTCCACAAAAGACAACCCCCAGTGTCTGTCAGGATCTGGTTGAGGGTTTTTTGCAATGATTTGAAGATGAAGCTGGGAAAGCAGAGAGCTACAGAAGCTACAAACCACATTGTGGGTCACCTGACACAAAGAGTTCACACAATTCTTAGCCAGCAAAATTCCCTCTTTTTGTAAATGATTGGGTTTTTGTGACCTAGGTTAAGTGGTCATCTGGCATATAACGTCATGCACTGTTGAGTAGATGCCTGCTAATTTGCATGGTGTGTAATATGAGTTGATATGTGAAGCCCTTGCCAAAACTTCCAGTTGCTTTTGGACTGCTCAGGTTGGTTCGCTGTAAAAGAACAGGCTTTGGGTTAGAGCATATCCTTTGGCTTTTTGAATTAAGGAGCTAGATCCCCATAGCTCCCCTGGTACAAAACTATTATGGGTCAATCAAGGCCAAATGTCCTTGACTGTGCAACTGGCAGAAAATCTGACCTACGATTCAGCCAGTACAAGGTGCTGTAATTCACAGCCTCGGCTGTCACAACTGTGCTCCGTCCTGCATTGTGGCCACTTGACACCAGACTCACCTGTGCCACAAGTGGTATTAGAAGAGGAATCACTTCATTAGAGGGCTGCAAAAAGAAAGAGACATGGTAAAAGCTGTGAAGAGCATAAATACTGCTCTTTGGCTTGCTTCTCTTGGGTGCACACTTTTTCTGCAGGTTATCCAAGGGTTCAGTCAAATACAGCAGGGGCTGGAGGAGCCTTCTGGGGTGCCTGGAGGAGCCAAAGCTGGAGCTTAGCTTGGCCAAAACATGATGGAGGGACGTATTTTTTATTCAGGGGAAGACTTGACGTTTCCTTCATAGCTCTCAGCATGTCTTCCCTCTTCCTTCCCCATGCCCCCCCCCCTTTAGAATCTCCTTCTCAAGGAAAAACTGCATTATTTTTGAAAGGGTTTTAAGGGAAAGCATGGAGCATTTGAACTGATAATAATTCATCTAAAGAGGGAGAGCCAAGGTGTGTGTTTGGGGATGCTGGGGAGCAAGCAGTGGGATCGGAGCCGTCCTTGGGCAGGGCAGGGCTGGCAGACCCTGAACGGCAGCGGCGCTGTCGGGGGCTGCCGTGGTATCACCACTTTATTTTAATGTGATTCCTTTTACTTGATGTTAATGCAAGTTGTTCCTTACTTAAAGTAATAAAAGGAAATGAAGACACATTCTAAAATGAAACCTGACTCTAATCCATTCATCATCTAATACCAGCCTCTTTATCTTTGCTGGTACCTAATCTGGTTAAATGTCCCTGTTGTAGGATTTTAGTGAAAATCCTCTATGGGGAATAGGGTTTTTTGCAATTGGATTACTCGCAGTGAATGGTCCAGCAGTTCACTTGTTTCAGCTTAATTTTTTCTTTGTGATCTTGTAGGGGTAAGTTACAGTTCAGCCTGCCTTTTCCTTTCATTCATTCACTCTTTTTTTTTTTATTGTTGTTAGGAAAAAGGTATTTTTTCTTTCCCCAGAGCTAGGAATGTGACAGGGAAACCTCCTATATACATGATTATTCACCTCACAAAGGTGTTAGTTTCAATGGCTTTATCTGGGGGGTTTTTTTGCCATTATTTATATAGCTGAATATTTTAGTAGCCTTGTTCATCAGTATCCAGTTTCCATTTATTAGTGCTCTCTGATGAATTGATAATTAATCAGCTCTTCTAAAATATATATATATATATAAAATATGCAGGTGATCTCTTGTCAGCTTAATGCTTGCTGATGAAGGGAATACTCTAGCACTACAAAGGCTTTTTATCTGAAGTATTTGCAACGAGCAGTAAAATGCAAAACTGAAAGTGAGGACAGGAAGGGGAAAGGAAAAGACCTGCAGGTCAGTGAGCATTTGGGTCTTGTGCTAATTAAATGGGGGACTCTGTCAGCTTCTGACTGAGGAGTTTTCCTGCATGTTCCAGGTAAAGCATAGGACTATAAAATGAAAAGGTAAATATTTAAAGAATTGTGGTTATTCTGTACAGGATCATGAAAGGTCAAAAATATTAAAGACACTCAAGAGCAAGGAAGGTGTGTAAGTAGGTTCTAAGCAAGAGGGTGGGAAAACTGAAATGGTGACACCAAGAAGATATCTGGAAAAGTCTGAGGATCACACTGAAATGTCACACCTTGTGCTGCAGTGAGCAGTACCTGGCATTGCTCTAACACCATCGACCTTTTTCTCTTGACAGTCTAACAAAGTACCAGTTGTGCAGCACCCACACCATGTACACCCTCTTACGCCGCTTATCACATACAGCAATGAGCACTTCACACCAGGAAACCCTCCTCCACACTTACCAGCCGACGTAGACCCCAAAACAGGTAGGTGGGAAATGGTCTTGGGTCTTTGTGAGGGTGGGTGGATCTTTCCATTTTGCCTTTTAGGGGGGAAAGAGAGAGGGAGGAAGGATTACCTATGCTGGAGCCCCAAAGGGGGCATGTAAAATGTCAAACACATGGAAAAACACTGACAACATAGTTTCTTTTTAAGCCAATTAGGCTTCAGAAGAAATCTACTGGGTGAATTTTCCTAAAGCTTCTGCAGGGTGACACCAGAGTTGCATGTGTGGGGTCGTTGGCAGGTGTGTCTCTTGGCAAGCACGATACCCCATCTAGTAGTTCAATCTACCAAGTGCTTGGTTTGCATGCACGACCCAGAGAGTTAAACATGTACATTCTGTGATCTGTACTTAAAAAATTGCAGCTGGAATTTTAAAGGTGGTGGGTCATGACTGGTTTCAAAATGAGTCTCTTTTAATTCCCTAAATCCCATCGTTTCTGTGTCAGGAGTTCAGGTATTTTTCTACTATAACGTTGAATTTTCATCCTCTCTAACTACTATGCTCCATGTCTATATTTGAAACTCTTTTCCCAAATGTAAGTCTACCCAACTTTCAGTTCAGCCTGAAGGGCAGTCATCTTGAATATAGAGCACCACGTAAAAGCCCTGACTAGATTTATTGGTGTTATAGAGCAGAATTTACATGTTATTCTAACTTTTTAAGAGTCCCTGTTTAACCTGAGGGCCCAGAGAAGTCAAACAGTGTCAGTCTTCTTTCTTCAGATTGCATTGAGTTCCTAGTGACAGTGGGTTTGTTTTTGTTAAGCCAAATCCCAGCCAGCTAGTTGGAAACTGAATATACATCAGAGGAATCGCTTTGTGTCAGCCCTAACATGTGCAGATAATTTATCTAAGTCCAGCCCTTCCATGAGGCTGTGCATTAGCTGTTTTTCACTCCCCATGCTTCATTTGGGGCCCCCTTTTAATTGTGCTTAAAGCTAACTTCACATGGCTTAAAAGGAATCCATCTCGCCATCCCTGGGTATTGCAAGTGAGTGGCATAGTCAACCTCTCATTTAAATAATGGTAGTACAGGGAATAGCTTTTAAATGGTTATCGTAAAACATATGATTAACGTCTGTAGACTGTTTACTTTTCTTCTGTGAACATTCTTTCAAGTGTGCAAATAGCTCGCCGGATGGTTAAAGCCCAGTTAATCTGTTTGGGTTCTGTAATGCAGAAAAAGCAATGTCTGCATGAAAATGTCACACAAGGAGATTTAATTTAGAGATTAAAAACTTCCTGAGTGACTAAAAAAAAATACTTTTTAGCCATGAATACGGTACCCTTCGTTATAATGCTCTCTGTTTTAATTTTATTTCTGCTGTGTAATTGTACTCTGGCTTGTTAACTGAAAGACCCAGTCTTGTAACCCTTACTCCTCTTGAGTAATTCCTATTTGCTTTTAAGGTAAGGAGCATTAAGATGTAAGCATTGGGTCTGAAGCTGGTTTCTGCTCTCCAAGTAGGAACTGCACTGGTTTTAGAGAGGACAGATGGGATCTCTACTTCCCTGCTCACCTTCGGCATCTGCCTCCCATTTTAGTAAGAATTTCCAGGGGTTCTCCCCTCCACTGCTAGGTTTCAGCAAGGTTTCCTAGATGTACCCAAAATCAAACATCATTTGCAATTTTAAGGACCTGGTAGCTCATTTTGGGAGGCTACTTTGGAATAACATAATTCTGTTAAGTATACAGTCAGAGTATGAGGAAGACCTGTGCTCTTTTGGTGACTTTGAGATTAAAAAAGCCCACGAAGTTGGTAGAGGGACCTCTTTCTGTTGAGTGTGAAAGACAGCACATAGCACACAGGGAGCAAATCACATCAACTTTTGTGGCTGAATCTCATTTAGCAAGATGCCAAGAGACTCGCTGTATAAAATAAAACTGTGAAACTTTCTTCAGAGACCCCAAGTACAACCATGGGTATTGTACTAAAAATTAACAGATAGTAATTTCAAAATGTGATTTTTTTCTTATATTTTATTCATTTTCATATCTCAGTGCTAACACTGTTTTATGTTCTTCCTCCATAGGAATTCCAAGGCCTCCACATCCTCCAGATATATCTCCTTATTATCCGCTATCACCGGGCACTGTAGGACAAATCCCCCATCCGCTAGGATGGTTAGTACCACAGTAAGGAGTTCCATTTTTTTTATTTCCTTTTTCTTTTTTGATGTGTAAAATTTATGTTTAAAAATTGTGTATGTGTGTTCACATGTGTGTGTGTATTGAGATAAGTTTGTTTGCCAACTACCACTTCATTGAGTGATTATGAATTTACTCAACCTCATGAAGATTAATTAAAACTTCTGCCAGGTCATGTGGTCTTAAACAAACACGAGCAGTTGGACATAGCATGAGCATGATGTCTTGGCCAGCTGATGACTTGTGAACCATGAATTTTGAAACTCTTTTGCAGAAATGTTCTTTTCTTGTTCTTGCCCTTACACTGCACCACATGGGGTGCTCTCAAATTTAGTTTTCTAGCGGCTCAGGGTGGTTCTAATGGACTTTCTTAACAGGGCCATCCTCACTATAAGAGTGTAACTTTGAAATTCATTTGCTTTCCCTGTTGAGACCCTTTTCGTTTTTCTTGTGAAACAGTAGAGCTTTACATCAGCTAGTGAACAGCGTTCCTGATTGAGAGGTGGCTTGGCAGTTGGCATCTGAGGAATGGAATTTTATTGCAAACAAGAAAGAGGAATAAGTTTGTTTTAAAACTGGCTAAGGAAAAAAAGCCATGGAAAGTTAGTTTGGGGTTTTGTTTTCTTTTCAGCTCCTTGTATCCCACTTGCAGAGCCTTGTTGGGTATGAGATTTCTTCCAATAATTGTGTCCCTATTTTCTTTTTTTTCTTCTTCTACTGCCATCTCTGCAAAGAGTTTATAATGCACTTATGTACTGCCTAGGTCTTTTGTACAATACGTTTGATTTAACCTTATAGCAGCCTGCCAGTACCTGTAGTGGGCCTACAGGAAAGCTGGAGAGAGACTTTTTCAAGGGCATGTAGTGATAAGGTGAGGGGTAAGAGTTTCAAACTGAAAGAGGATAGATTTAGATTAGAAATTAGGATGAATTTTTTTACAGTGAGGGTGGTGAGACAGTGGAACAGGTTCCCCAGAGAGGTTATGGATGTTCCCTCCCTGGAAGTGTGCAAGGTCAGGTTGGAACTTGAAGGGCTTTGAGCAACCTGGTCTAGTGGAAGGTCCATAGCAGGGAAGTTGGAACTTGATGATCTTCCCACCCAAACCATTCTGTAAATATACATTTGTATTGCTAGATACAACAGGTCTTTGCATTAAAAAAAAAAAAGCTATTACCCTGGTTTTCTCACATAACTGTCCTCATCAATATTAGAGAGATCACATTTTTTTATAAATTAATTGCCCAAAGCTAGAAGTAGATTCTCCCTGCTCAAGGTTTTTGGGTCATCTGTGCTAAAAAAAAATACCTCTCCCCAAGTTCACCCTCTATAACTGTGTGGACTTCACACCCTGTAGGGCAGAGCAGGGACTCCCAACACACCCACAGGTCTTGGACAGGGAGAGGGCTTAGCATCAAAGGCTTTGAGGACCTTTCTCAAGCACAAAAGTCTGGGTGCAGAAGAGCTGGAGCTCAGACCTCAGCAGCCCAGTTCTGGATGCTCTGCAGGCTGCCCTTCCTCTCAGGGTGGCTATGCAACATGCTTGGGTAGAAGCTGTCTTGCTCTGAGGGTGAAGTATATCCCATCATCTGTCTGCAGAAGGTGGTTTCTTCAGAAGAGCAAAGCATGAGCAGAAGAAAAATCCTGAAATCTTAAATGTCTCATTGGTGGTCTGATTTTTACATAGGACACTCTGAATGCTGGTAGAACACGTCAGCTCTTTTTCTCCTTGCTTGCTTGCAGGACCTAACTGCTGTACAGCCATCTCATGCTCCTTTATTGCCACTTTTGTCACAGGAAGACTGTCATCACTTCTGCTATATCAAGTCAGCACCCATGGTGTAAATATCTACTGCCCTAGCAGCTTTTCCAAGTGTTTTTTGTTGAGGGACGATACCATCACATTTGCTTTTGCTCTAGGAGACTATGACCAAACTTTTCAGAAGTACCTCAAGGTTTTTATTTCTCCTCTCATTGCCACTCGTGCTTCACCATCAACTTCCCAACCCATCTATCCTCAACTGACCAGGATGTCTTTAGCATAGTACCCCCCTAAAAAGCATCCTGCCCAGTCAGATGATACATTTGAAGGACAGATGAAAAGAACTATCCAGCACAGACAAACCTCAATCAGAAAAAGTTGTGTGTCTTTCATGAGGATGCTGTTTTGCATGTTGCTGTATTTTTTAATTATTGTAATGAGGTGTGATTGTCTATTGGTT
Organism: Phaethornis superciliosus; assembly: GCA_023637945.1. NCBI lineage: Eukaryota > Metazoa > Chordata > Aves > Apodiformes > Trochilidae > Phaethornis > Phaethornis superciliosus. Next base: position 8,550,744 of record JAJQWJ010000008.1, on the reverse strand, counting down.
ACCCACAATACTTCTTGGGGACTCTCCCCCGGTAACTCTTGTCAACACTTGTTAATCTGACAAAAGGCTACAAATTAAGCTCTGTTAATTTAATGTTTTCTCACCGAGATCTAAATACCGAAAGAGGCCCAAAGCGCAACTGAAGTCCTTTGATTCACTGTACTTTATTTTGGTATAAATTTACATTCATTATTGTTTTCCTTTGGATGTGTAGCCCTCAATTAGTGTGATGGCTCCATTAAAGCAAGCGAGACTTCGCCTTTAATTATTACAACAAAACACCTAGTTTCAGCTTGGGGAGAGGGTCTCTATTGACATAAGCAGAGGTTATAAAATTTAATTAGCCATTCCTATCAGATTTATGGCATTCAAATTGTTCTGTGTTTCTTTCCTTTGATCCTTGCTGTACAATCCCCAAGATTTTTGTTCTGATCAAATGAGAATAAAGCTTACTGTGCAGAGAAGTTTTTTGTTGTGGTGGGGTTTTTTTTGTTGTTGGTTTTTTTTTGGTGTGCTTTTTTTTTAAAAAAAAAAAAAAAAAAAGACAACAAACCACAGTCTTTTTAAATTTCTCTCATTCTCTCTTTCCCTTTTTTGCCAGGCAAGGTCAGCCAGTGTACCCAATCACGACAGGGGGTTTCCGCCACCCTTACCCAACAGCTCTGACCGTCAATGCTTCCATGTCAAGGTGAGTTCAAATACTGAGGTCCTGAATCAAGTGCAAATGTAACTCCTCCTGCCACCCTCCCTAGAGGAGGGCATTTCATCTAGGAAGCATATTTCTGAAAGCACATCAGTTAAAACAGTCATCCTGGGGTTTTCAGTGGGGTAGGGATAACGAGGGGTACCTTCCCGTTTGTTGAGAGGAGGATGTGGCAGTGGCACTCTAGAAGAGGGTGTCTTAGGAGTGTCCTAGTGTCATTGAGCTTTTAAGAATATGTTTCTGAGGGAGAGGTGGAGAAGAGAGGGGTTAGTAATTTTAAAAGCCATACTAAATGAAAAATCTGGGAGAACATGATGTTGAAAAGGGAAGAAGAAGAAGTCATGACATCTTTTGCTTTCTTGGTGGCTGTCACCCAGAATAGTGCTCTGTGTGTGGGAGGGAAAGCTGGGGAGGGAGGAGGGCTGATCTTCAAGCAGAGTTGGAAGGAAGGTTATTGCGCTTTGTTTTCCCCACCGAAGCTCCAAACACTGATAGTCAACATAAAAAGGCCTTCCTGACCCTCCAAAGCTTTAGAAGTATATATTTCTCCCCCTCCCTACCTCCAATTAATTTCATCTAATTTTCCAGAGGCTGCTAGTTTTATTTACAAACTGGTTGGCAGCACTATGTTTAAGTAATCACTAATTGCTCCTAATGATAGTTTTATTTTCTGTTCATCTGATTTTCAGTCTGGTTAATTAAATCGGTGGAGGTTTAGACTTTCCTGATGGGCTGAAACAGCTAATCCATTTTGATGATGGCACATAATTAAATTAGCATGCATTACATAGCAAGGTTCCACATCTCTTCCCTCCTCTGTCCTTTCCTCTCCATCTCTGCAGTTTAATATGTGAAGATTGGTGTACAGAGGATTTGAGGAGGAAAAGATTGGGGGTGGGGCAGAAAGGCACCTCATTGAGAAATGGAAACCTGTAACTAGAGCTCGTGAGTGAATGGATGGGAGAATGATGTGTTGTGTGGTTTAGATAAGTAGAGTAAAAGGGAAAAAAAAAAAACCCCAGCATTTGCCTTTACTGCTCCAGTAAATAGACAACTTGAAAATCAACTTTAAAAAAAAAAAAATAGACACAGCACGGTGGAGAAAAAAATCCCAGTTTGGAGAGAGAGCTGCAAATTTAAACAATGGTTTGCTTCCTAAATTTAATCTTTTTAATATCTATAAAAGATTTGCAGGCATGGTGTGAGGCAAAGTAGAGCTTGGTTAAGTTTAATTATTATTAGAGAGGCTAGTCATTTGAGGGAGGGGGGAGCTGCCAGAGGGGGGAGGCTATATTCCCAAGATAGACTTTATGAAAGGTATCTAGTTAAAAAGAGTACACAGCAAATTAAATACATTATTGTGGTAATGGGACGACAGAAGTAGAGGTCTATTATACTTATGGCAGTTATAGGAAATGTAGGCTCCTTGCCCTGTTCTAGCACATCCTTTGATATTCATTCCATTCAGCAGCAGGGCCAGGACTTCTCAGAATTAAGTGATGGGTCATTATACTTTAAACACCATGGAGAAGCCTAGATTGGCAATTAAACAGCACTTGCTGACACTCGCTTGTGCCACCCTGTGACCCCCTTTAGATTGAGTTGTTGGAGCTCGGGGCCCTCAGCCTGCTAAATTGGTAGCAGGCACTTCTCCTGACGAGGGCTGGCTCTGAAATCTGCCGGCTTCAAAGGGAGCAAGATCATGTATAAACCATAATGTGGGTGCACCGTGGCTCAAAAAATAAGGCAGGAATAGATGAAATGTTACAAGTGCAAGGGGAAAATGAGAGAATAATGACAAATCTAATGCAACTCAAAGCAGAATTGTTGCACAGAAAAATGCATCCCACTGCTTGTGCATAAAATCAAGGCAGGCAGATGACATCCAGTTAACAGAAACATGTCAACAGTGAAGAAAAGTGAGAGTGAGTAAGAGAGAAGCCCCTGAGACAGCCAGGAACAAAAAATTAGTTGTCCTTAACAAGTTAAGACTCATCATTATATTCTGGCTTGGAGCCATAAAAGGAGACTGGTATATAATGAGCTGCTTAGAATTTTTAGGGTGTTTATTACAATTCATGGAATACTTGGCTAGAGAAAAAAAATATGGGGGCATGTCCTAGGCAAAAGTGAGGGGTGTGCATCCACACACAGCCTTTCTTTTTGTCTCTGACACGTGCCCCTACCCACGCACATGCTCAGGCACACTCACAGGCTAATGAATAGATTTAAGATGTTTATCCTTTGTTCCAGCCCAGAAACTTCTTTCCTGGTTTCCCATAGATGGGAAAGCCTTCTGGGCAGATCATGCTCTGATATGTGGTTTGACACGTGTTCTCATGTCCACCATATCAGCTGAGGTGCCTGAGTGCCTCTGTGGGGCATCCTTTGCCCTGAGTAGCCCATGGAGTTGGGTGGTGGGGCTGGCATGCCCAGGGATGGCCCTGCTTGCCTCTAGATGTGCCCTTCATGGCTGCCCTCCAGGCAATGGCCCCACCAACCCCTGGTACAAGACTTGAGGTCACTCTGCTGGGTCTGCCCAAACACTGAATCCTGGGCAAACCCTCTGCTGCTTCACCCTTCCATCCACATATTTCCAGAGCTTTCCTTCAGAAGTAGTTCCTGTCTTCACCTGCATTATGGTACAGACCTTTGGAGCATATCATGCTTCCCACCCCTGAATTCCCTAAGCTGAGTGATTACAGTTCATTAGAGTGTGCTTATGAATAGTTTATAAAAGGTTAATGGGAGACTAGTAGTGATTTTCATAAATGGTTTAGACTATTTAGGGTAGTGTCTTCAGGTTGTTTTAACCATTTAAAAGTCTTTTCTCCTCTTGAATATCACCCCACTCACTTCATATGCATGCAATGTATTTATAACATCTCTTGATCCTTCATTACCCCTTTATAATATGCTTTTAATGTAAATTGAGACAGGGTTAACTGACTGATGGGCAAACAGTAGACCCACTATGAAAATACAACTGCTGTGAGAGGAAATCAGGAAATAATTTGACAGAATTATACCAAACACTGCACAGCAGTTAAGTGGTGGCAGTGGAAAATACCTTCTGTAATTGAAATTTCAGGGGAAATTCACTTTTGCTGAATGTAATTACTGAAGCTGGAGTGCAGCCAGGAACTTAAAAATTAACACACTTCCCCCACTTGTATTGCCATGTGAGTGGATGTCTACGTGGAAATACATAGGCATTTGGACTTTGGGGTGAACCCCCAGCTCAGCCCACTGAGGTCAATGGGATTGTACAAGTGATTTGGGGTTCTGCAGTATGTTTCTATAGCCCCAATAGCCCCACAGGTGAGGGGTATGTAAGTCCAAGAGGCAGCCTTGTGCCTTGGAGGGAAAGAAGCTCAGTGTGAAATAATGAATGGTCATTGGTAATGACCACACAAGTTCTTTGGGGAAGCTGTCACCCTGAAAATAACTACTGAGCTGCAGCTGCCTGTTGTTAAAGGCTACTGTATCTCTGAAGTTTTGAGCTTGGTGGGTAAAAATCTCAAGTCAGTAGAGGTTCTGCCATCCTCCAGGCTTCCACACAGCACATGTGCATAGGCTTCTCTTCCCCTGCCCTTTTTCCCCACCTGATCACCATCTCCACTAAATGCTCACTCTGTTTCTCCAAAATGGTAACTGGGAAAACATTTCTTCACATAATTTGGGTTAAGAAGATATATTTTTTTCCTGATTTTCTTCACTCTCTTCTGTTTATGTATTAGCTGGAGGTACTTAAATCTTCATAAAAAATAAACAAAGTAAATAGCCTATATATTTATTGAATTTGATTCTAAGATCCTGACCACACAACAACCCACCCTGTAGGCAGGGGTCACTTTTCAGTCGTTTTAATTTTTGACCACCTCCTTATTTGAGAAACTATTCCATGACCCACTTATCCCAGCCACATGATGAGATCCTCTTCAGAAGCTTAACAAACACCATCTTTTGTCCCCATTAACTCCAGCTGTCATTAGTCTTCTGTGATATTTGGGAGCCCTTCTCCAGTGATGAGTCTAATCTTGTTCAGGTCCACTCTCCTAGCCTTACATTTTTCTGCTACCACTGCACTTGGCTCTTTTTCCTTGCTGGTACGTGCCCACTGCTCTGCCCTCTGTGTCCTCAAGTCCAACAAGCATCGCTCTTCCTGTCTGCTCTCTGAGGATAGGCTTTTCATTTCTATTTTCATCATTCGTTGTCACTGGTTCTGGCACCAGAATGAACCCAAGCAAGCCTCAGCAGCATAGTCCTCTCTTCAATACAGAATCTTGCCTAAGACAGAGTCATTCGATAGGATGTGTGCCAGATTTTTATCACTACACTTATACACTTATTTCAGTGAAGTCAGGATTTTGCTGCGGGTTTTATTTTCGCCCATGTTTGTAAGTTATTTTTTTAAAACAAGCTCTTGCTGTCAGTTTTTATTATTTGCATTGTGCTGTGGCTGAAGGCCCCGGGCACTGTGTGAGCAAACTTTGAGTATGTCCAATCAAAATATACACACAGGCACAAAAATAGAGAGGGAGAGCAGAAGAAAACGATACTAAGGTCCAGTTTTTGTCTTGCTGGTGGGGAGGCAATTCTGTGGTGTAGGTGGGACCAGGACATGGGTGTCATTGCAGCCTCACCATAGTTGTCTCCTCTGAGCTACCATGCACCTTTCCCCAAACATTCGTTTCTCTCCTGACTACTTTCTCCTTTTTCCAGAAAGGGGGTAAAGCGTTTTTACAGTCCACGTGGAGATTTGTGTCCATTGGCTTTAGCAGAAATCAAAATCTGTGGAGGAATGACCATTCTGCTGCCCTTTCTCCTCTTCCCCTGTCATCCCAGCCTCCTCCTTTCTTTCTTTCCATGCCTTTCTGAGGAGCTGCAATTCTTTGCAGTTTAAACAACTGTACATTCTCCCTGTTAGTCCCTGCTCTTCCCACCACTGCCTTCAAAGACAAAATACTTCTATCTAATGATCCTGAGTACTACCAGCTGATAGACAAAGATCCTCAGAGCTCATAGTGGACAGTACCTCTTGTTCATGAAAGTACCACTGTGTCATCTTGTGAATGCAGTGAATGTCTAGGCAGATTGGGGGGGATTAAACTCAGTAATGGAATTTATAAGTGAGGGAAAAATAAAGAAAATCCATTATATTTCTGACACTTGTACATAGTCTACTTATCCATGGTGTATCACCCCATTTTAAATCCAGTTTGATAGAAAAAAGTCATTGTGTATTGATAGTAGAAGAAATAATTCTTTATCCCATTGTGTGTTCCGTATTCTCAGGGTACTTTATGTAGACAAAAACAGTTCAAATCTAGGATGAGACATGGGATTTGCAGTGATAAAAAACCTTGTCATTTGCCATAATCACTTTAGCCTTGGATTTTTGGGGAAGTTATTTTTGAACCAAATTTTTAGGCTAGATTGCATTCCCTGGAAACCTTTAAACTTCAGTGGAGTTTTTCTAAGGAAAGGCAGTCAGTCATAAAGTGCTTTCCTTTTTCCCTGCAAAACCTTCCTGAGACTATTGGGAAATAATATTAAAAAGTCAGTTTTGCTTTTGAGAAGTTTATTTGTTTCAGTGAAAAGTAAAAAGTCTGAATGATTGTGCCACTGTTTTTGCTGTGACCCTGACCAAGCAATTAGATTTGTGCAGAAGGATTGCACTGAATCCAGTTGCAGGATCAGGGCCTCTCCATGTATATGACCATAAACCATTAAGCTGGCAACATTTTTTTCTCTTTAGAAAGGCTAGACTGCTATTTTTCATTAATTTAGGCCTTTCTGGGTTACCTTAATGGGTCAAAATCATCTTAATTCCACAATTTTCCCACCTTAAAGCAGTGTGGCTCAGAAATTTATTAGACGCAAATAAATATTTTCTTTTGCTCCATCAACAACATATAGCTAATGAGACATCTATAAGGATTATAAAAAATGCATCTAAATTGTGTTGGCATTAATATTTTATTTTGCTGTCAATATGCAACAAAAGATGTCATCCCAAATTCACAACATGATTCAGAACTATAAAAATTGATTCCTTGGTTACCCCAGATAATTCCATAGCAAAGAAATGGACTGGTGGATTTTCTTGCAGGTAGCTGAAATTCTACTTTCATCCAAGTTCATCCAGTTGAATTTGTCTTTTCTAAAAGATGTTAAAAATCATGATGTCTCATGTCAGTAATGATAATGAAGGGGAAGATTGGCTTTAATGACATTAGAAGAGTCATTATGTTTAATTTATTGCTAATTAATGCTGCCAGCTTTCATATGCTTTGTCTAGCTGTCATGTGCTTGTTATGTGCCTTTTTTTTTTTTTTAAATGCGTGTACACATCCCTCCCCATTCATTCATTTTTATTCTGACGATTTACACAGCTTTCTCTCCTCTAGGTTTCCTCCACACATGGTCCCGCCACACCATAGTTTACATACAACTGGAATCCCTCATCCTGCCATAGTCACACCAACAGTCAAACAGGAATCTTCCCAGAGCGACGTCGGCTCACTCCACAGCTCGTAAGTTGTTGCTTCCCCAGTCTTGCTATTAGGTCACCCAAACCATCACCTGTGCATGCATGGCTTTTAAAAGGCTTGGACTTGCAGGAATGATTTTGCTGCAAAATACATATATATTCTTAAACTGCTTTTCCTCTTCTAATTGATTTGAACATGGGTTAACTACCAAAGTGTGTCATAATAATGGTAACAGACTTTCAGAGCCATTATGTGAAACAGTCAAATAGTTACTGATTTCACCCGTTTTAATAAGGAAGTGGAGTTTTCTTAAGACTCAATTGCTTCTTGACTGTTTTTCCTGCTACTCGGTACCCAGTTGGAAGCTGTGAGATGCCAGATACACAACAAGAGACAATAAATCACAACATATAAATGGCTTGTTCAAAGATACAGACAGTGCTGGTATCAAGTTTAGGTTTGAAGCAAGGAGAGCCTTGGTCTGTCTCTCTGCCCCTGCTGCTTGTGATGCTTTGTGCCCTTCATTTTACAGGTGAAACAGAAAGATAGTACTTTGCTTCCCACTGATGCTCAGGTGTAATTAATTCCCCTGCCCTCATGTTCACAAGCCCTTCCCACAAACCCATTTTCCTGAGTGCCCATGTCCTTTCAAGCTTCTGAGTGGCTGAGTGCGCACTTGGTGATAGTGGGTAAATGTGAGAATTTTTCTTATAAGTTTTCTTAAGACTTTTCTCATACAGCAGCTAGAGTGAAGGTCCTGGAGAACCATCTGGTCCTCTTTCTAGTTACCCATTTTCTGAAGATTAATGCTAGAGGGATTGAGGGGATTAATATAATAATAAACTCACTAGACTTCTCACCGTGAAGTTTATGCCTGTTGTATCTTTGCCCTTCAGAAAACATCAGGACTCCAAAAAAGAAGAAGAGAAAAAGAAGCCACACATAAAGAAACCTCTTAATGCATTTATGTTGTATATGAAGGAAATGAGAGCAAAAGTTGTAGCAGAATGCACATTGAAAGAGAGCGCAGCCATCAACCAGATCCTCGGTCGAAGGGTATGTAGCAAGGGAGAACCACAAGCAGGATCTGAAACTTGGTAGGATTCACACTGCTTGTAGAGAAAGGGAGTTGCATCTTGCATCCTTCTGAATCTCTGTGTTTTCCAGTTCTTTTCATATGGGATAGGGAAATAACTAAACAAAGGCCTTTTGGTTTTTGTTTTTACACTTTTTGTCAGTGGAGTCATTCACAAGGAAAGGTGGGGGGAGAGGGAGTTAATGAATAGCAGTTTTATTTTGGTGTTATTTCCATCACCTGGGGATGGAAAAGTCTCAGATTTCTTATTTTGCCCTAGAAATGGGCAGAAAAGTAAATGAGGATGGAAAAAGCCTTTGGGAAGTACAGTACCAGTATCAGCACCCGTGAGAGCCAGGAGAAGAGAGGGGGTGCCAGTGGGGAAGAGAGGATGAGAAGACTTGCAAATCTGTAACAGATCTGGTCACAACAAGTGGTTCAGCTTCTGGACCCTCTGCCCTGTTCTTTGTTTTTGTTTAGTTCTCTTAATTCTTCTCTCTCATCAGGAGGCAAAGGAGCTGAGTGAACGTAAATTATAAATTGCAAGTCAGTTGAGTTTACTGAAATTATAATCTGGCATTATAAATAAAATATGAATGGCAGTGTGCCAGATCATCTGTTTTTATGTCTTTTTAAATTAAAATCAACTCTCTCTGTCTTTATATTAAAATGATATACTCTGCTGCTCACGTGCTTGAAAAAAAAAAACACTTGTGCTTTTTGTTTTGTCTTTTTCTCTTTTTTCCATCTCAGTGGCACGCGTTATCCAGAGAAGAACAAGCAAAATACTATGAACTAGCAAGAAAGGAACGACAGCTTCATATGCAGCTGTACCCAGGCTGGTCTGCACGGGATAACTATGTAGGTTCCTATGTAGGTGGAAATTTTTTTAGTAGTAGAGCTTGTAGAAATGTATATGTGACCTGCTGAACTACGACCACACATTTCACACAAGCACTACTTGGAAAGCGTGCCTCAGGATCTCAATCTGGTAACAACCATGGACGCTTCCCTTTGCAATATTAAAACTATTGGGGATAATTCCCAGCCCTCTACTTGGAAGAGGTATCCTGGCTGGAACTAGTAAAAGGTTAGAATTGGAGTACGACAGTAGAGCTCTGTGAAGAAACTCTTGGCTTCACATTTACCAGCATCTGGAAATGATGTTTGCCTTGCTGGTCATTTTAAATTTTGTTCTTTAAAACAAAATTAAAAATTCCCCAGGTGTGGCTCCCCCCCTTCCCATCCTAAAGATTAGTAATTAGTGTCTTGTGCTTATCTGTGTGAGAGTATAGTGGAAAGTGGAAGAATGACTTATCCTGGCTTCAGAGAAGGACTGGCAAAACCAAAAGCATGACTTGTTTGAAAGTCTTACTCTCAAGTGGGGTTAATTTAATTATTCCACGCTCTACTGTTGTGTATTTAGATTGCTTCTCTTTTTCATGGCCCTTTCTCTTTTTCATTTCCCACCCTTCATTTAAAAAACATATGTTTTGGAGTTTGTGATCAGTTCATGGATTGATTTCCCCCTTCCATCTTTCAGAAAGCTTGTTTAGTAGCTAAAAGCAGCAGATTTTTTATCTATTAACAACATAAGGCTAGTGTTGGAAATACTAACTAGCAGTATATAACCCCTTCTTCCATGAAGGGTAAGTGGCACATGTGGCATTAAGTGTTTGCAAGCCTAAACTCATAAATCCTTGACAGATTTGTGGATTGATGGGAGATCTAAACCCTCTTTAATAGGCTTATAGCAGCATCTTCATTATTTTAAAAAATTAATAAATAAATAAAAGTCACCTTTCGAGGTCTGTAATTCTAGAATGAGCTGTGCTCCCTACCCACCAGGCAGACTTCCCTGCGGGGCTGGGGACCAGCTGTAAGATTGATATCAGTTATTTATAGTGTTACACATTTTGTTTTTGTTGAAGTCTGTCTCTTCCATCATCAGCAGCAGCACTACCTATTTTACCATAAATATCCTATTTTGCTATAAATCATACAAATTCTGTCCTGTGTATGTGGCAATGTTTACCTCTGAGAATCTGTGCTTTTCTGTCTACGGATAGTTCAGATGGTGGTTCAGAGTCTGCAGCAAAGCCCAGAGCAGCAGCAGGTCTCTATGTCCTTCCAACATTTCAGCAGTGGCAAATAGACATGCTCACTTACTCAGCAATATGTTCTTAAGGACATTTTCTGAAATCGTTCTGTTCTGTCTTGATCATCATTTCTTTCTGTTGGGCTCTTTCTCTCTCCTTTGTTTGCCATTGCAGGTGTAGCCATTCATGCTCCTCAGAGCAGACGGGGTTGAGCCTGATGAGGCACTGCTCCTGCTTAAACACATTTTCCCTTTCTTTCTGGTATAGTCTGGCCCAAGACTGTCAGCCCATAGGTTTGAGGTAGTTCCTTATCACTGTGCAGTATCATCTTCTTGGGTGTTCAAAAGGGAGTAGAGGCTCGACTGAGGTTTCGGCAATGCTCATTCTGCTCAGTGACTGTGCCACTGACAGATGGGCATGTACAAAGCCTTCAGTGTTTAGGACCTTTTACTTTTGTCCTCACCGTGTGATCACTGAGAAACCCTTTCTTCTTGAGCTAAAAAGGACAGGATGAGAAAGCTGGCACTTTCCCAGCGGCTTGATGCTGTACCCCCAAGTGACCTTCAGGGGGAACCTTCCTGCCTGAGAAGAGCACAGTATCTTTCCATCACAGGACTGCATCAGCCACAGGATTTGTTTCTCCTCTCCTGGTCCATTCAGAGCTCTCTGAGTTCCGCTCCTCCCTTGGCATTTCGTGAGGTCTCAAGCCCTTCAGTCACCTAAAAGTGGAGCACATTTGGGCTGCCTGAAATGGTTAAATTGTCAGGCACCTCACATCAGGCACCAGGAAGCCTCCAGCTATAGCCCAGGTCTTCAGAAACAGAAGCAGCACTTTCAAGATATGCAGCTTTCAGCCTGCTCTTAAGAGAGGAAGATACAGGAATCCCTCACAGCTTGTTGGTGTAACAAGGCACATTTGTTCTTTTTGAGATCTAATATAAGATGTTAAGCAGCGCTGAGTGCTGGCCTCAGAAGTGTGCAAGGGTGTAGACATCTCACCTGATTCTTGTCTAGAAAATTAATACCAAAAGACTCTCCAGTCCTGTCAAAACTCATGTTGGTTTGGCTCTGTAGAGGAAGTTGCTGAAAGGGTTAGCAAATATTTACATCCACCTTCACAGCCTAAGAATCTGTATAGTATGATGATGGAAAATGATACAGACCATCTGCCCAAGTCTTAGGAAAGCAATCAGAGGGAAAGGCAAAACAGTGTCTTCTGAAGAACCTTGAAAAACTGCTGCCATCATTCTTTTCTTAAGGTCTTTTATTAATTTAGCTCTGTAATCAAATATCTTCTTGTAGCACAGAAATTGAACAAGGATGCTGGATGTTTCTTCTCCCTAATTCCTTTGAAGAGGGCGTAAAAGAAATGAGTGGGACCTCTGTCAATTTTTTGTTATGAACAGTTTTCAAAGGTCATATTGAAAAGGAACCTGGACTCTGCTCGACATTCTTCTACGTAATTTTAAAGAGATTTTTTTCCCAGCCATTTTTAACAGAGTGCTTAATCCCTTAAAGGGATTATGGTGCCTGCCTTGAAGAGTTTCTAAATGGCAGGTGACTCCTCACCTCTGTTCTGATTGGCCATTGTGTGAAGAAGTTTTAAGGTCTCAAATTGGAATAGCCTTTGAATTGCCAAATGCTCAGCAAAAATTGAGCAATTTTGCCAGAGAATGGAGTCTGTTAATTATTCAGGTGGCCTCCTTGAGGTTAAATAAAAGTCAGGTTTATGGTCCTGAGGCAATTGACTGCTTGGTGTCACATGATTGTAAGCCTAGCAAAAATTCACTGACAGAAAGTAACTGTCCACGAGATCAATATTGACGGAGCAGTCTGAGCCTCTTGTATCTTTATGTGATATATGAACTTCAAGATACTGTGTTTTCCCTGGTTTTATTCTCAGGGACTTTAGGAGCAGGGCTTGTCTATCTTGTCTGCCTGCCATATTGGACTGGTGGCTGCTGTAGCAATTAACTCTGAGCAACAGCTTTCTGTATCCCCTGAAGTGACCTCAGAGGTGTCAGAGCATCCAGCCCACAGGATTACGTGCACATGGTTTAAAAATCCTTTCAAACTGATGTTGCACACAGCTTTTTCCCTTTACCAGAAGGTTCTTATGAACAAGACTGTGCTTGTCACAGCCTGGGCAGCAGGGTGGCAGCTTAAAACTCTGAGCAAGCAAGGAGAAATGAGTACGTAAGCCCTGTGCCAGAAAGGCAGCTTTTGGGGTGGAAAAATATGACATCATCATATTCAAAATCCATCAACAAGTCAAAATCCAGCATTCATGCTTAGGAGATTTTTTTTAACCAATGCATTCCAGAGAACATATCCCAAAATGCTGTAGTGGATGTGCTAAGCTGAAGCCCAGTGCTAACTGTCTAGCTGGGAGTCAGACCAACCTACTGAGAAAGACATCCACCATGTGGGAGAACCTCTTGGCTTCCTCACAGATACATCTAGCCCTTCAAAAGTGCTGTGAGATTTCTTCTTCTAAGAGATGTTTGCTTCTTTTGACTGCTGACCTGCTGTATTTTTACCAGCTTCTCTTAGTGCTACATCTTCTGAAGCAGGGATCTCTGTGCTGTTCACAGTAGACATTGCTTGCACAAAAGTCATCACTTTAAGTTTCTGGGGAGCTGTGAAAATGAAATTACTTTGTCCCCTTGCAGTGGTTTTTTTGAGATGCTCTCCAAATCCTGTAGCTCAGTGTTAGGAAAGTTTTCTTAGAAATCAGCTTTTCTCTTTTGAGCCATGCTTTTTGTAGCTCTTTTCTTGGAAAAGCAATTTTTGGGTTTTTACAGAAGTCAGGCTTCTGGTCATGTCCTCTCCCAGGCTGCTGGAGGGAAACAGAGAAAGGGTCTTTCTCTCTCCAGGCAGAAATGGTAACAAATTGCATCATCTTGTGGGAGGGTATTTGGGAAAGGGATACAGACAGCAAAATATTTCTGGTGATTTTTTCTTGTGGTAAAGCAAAATGTGGGAAGGGTCTTAGTTGTACCTGGATGTTTTTTTCTCCTCCTGGCTTTGCTTTCTAAGTTGTCAGGTGCTTATAAACTGGCAGGTTTGGGTTTGCTCATTACTGTGACTTCCTCTTCTGCTTTGGCAGTTGGGTTTGAGTGATGAGGAGCTTCCACTTCCAGTCTCCATTGCCACCTTTTCTTTCCCCACCCCACAGAAACGTGACCAGGAATGATTTTTTTTTAAATCAGGAGCATACAGCTGTCAAAATTTCTGTCGTGCTGATAATGTTATCTCAAAAGAAACATCTTGCATGTCATTCTGCCCCCTCCCCAACTGCTTATGTAGCATTGGTGGGTGTCAGCATTGGTGGTGGTGGTGATCGGGGGTGTGCTGCACCGAGGCTGCCCAGAGAGGCACAGGGTGGGCAGGCAGGGCCATCCCTGGGGCACACACATCCCCTTGTCACCCACTCCCCACCCTTCCACCCCCTCGCCCCTGAGCCTTCCTGCACCCTGAGGGAGCCGGCACCGCACTTCAGTGTCCTCCCTGGTGAGCATCTCACGGAGGCTGCAGCCCCATTGCTCAGTGCTGTCTTGCAAGGAGACAACTTCTGGTTTTCTTTTTAATCCTTCTCATTTGTGTATGTTTCCTGCAGGGAAAGAAGAAGAAGAGGAAAAGGGATAAGCAGCCAGGAGAGACCAATGGTAAGTAAAAATAAGTCTAAATCTCTTGCTTAGTGGAAGTTTGGCAATCCTGGTGTGACACTCTTAGGTGAGGGGGAGGTGGGTACGAAACTCCTGGCCTCATGGGCAGCCAGCCCCTATACTAGACACCCTTTTTTTGTTCTGTTTTAGGGTTTGGGATTTTTTGTTTTGTTTTGTTGTTGTTTTTTGGTTTTTTTAATGCACTCTATATATTTATGCATTCTTGCCCTTCTAAAACTAGTAACCAAGCCACTGCATGTAAGAATCTCTTGTGATGTTAGCTGAATTTGTATGTAATAATTGCAAAACCCTTAACTGCAGAGCTGTAGTTATAATGCCTATGCCATCGTTTTTAAAGTTTTCTGCTTATTTTGAGCATCTGTGTGTGCGTGTATGTACGTATGTGTTTGGTATTAATTTGGGCTGTACCTGTATGTTCTGATGCATGCCTTACAGTGGTAAATCGCACCCATTTTAAATTAAGGAGGTTTGCCATTCTATATAGAAGAAATTAGAAATACTGCATAGGCAATCTCATAGTCAATTTTGAAGAAGCCCTGACTTAGTTTTTTTGAAGCCTTTGTATAATTTGTTCTTTTTTTTCAGAACACAGCGAATGTTTCCTAAATCCTTGCCTTTCACTTCCTCCGATTACAGGTGCTAACGTCATTTTGAGTCATTTAAAATAGTTTATAAAATGCTTTTTAATTTTTTTTTTCTGCCATTATAGATTTTAACATTGAACACTTATGACATTAAGAAAAAATACCATCCACTCGTTTTGATAGTGTTTATTATCTATATAACTTTATATCTATTATATGTTTGATAGTATTTTCTAATTTTGTTTTTCGTTTTTGTAACAATTGCTATTAAAACAGTAATACAGTAAAAATAACACAAGAGTTGTACTAACTGTGCAAATTGAATATGCAGTATTTCTTTAAAGAGACTGATAAAGAATGGAAGCAAGTCAGTAATGAACCTCCTTAATCTAATGGCATTTTTCATGGCTCCCACTAAGTCTTCTCACATTAGCATGCATATGCATTTTTAAATTATTATTTTAGTTTTGGATTTTATTTATTTGTTTATTTATTCTTCTTGCTGCTCAAGCCTATGCATTGCAATTCACTAGCTCTACTAACTCAGCACCTTGCCATGCTTTACATTTTATTTTCTGGCTGATACTAACATACTCATTCCACAATCTGCTTATTCTTATCCATTCTTTTAAATACAAATTAATAAAAACAAATAAATTGAATGTTATTCCAAAAGCTGCATTATCCCAGGAGATATAATTTCCTTTTTTTGTTGTTGTTGTTTTGGTTTTTTTTTTCCTCTTATTTTGTATCTGAGTTGAAGAAAAAGCATGTTCAGGATCTAATTTCCATACTCAGCTCCTTTTCTTCCTTTCCCCCCACCCTCAAAAAAAGAATAAAAAAACTCAGCCCAAATAAATCTTGCCTGAAACATCCTGCTAGACCAGCCACGATGACTCCTCTACCTGCTCTTTTAAAAGGGAAAGAAACAGTCCTTTATAAAGGGATACTGCAGCTTTAATTGCAACAGCTAATCTCAAGAGTTGAATAAAAATGTGATTATCACTTTTTTTTTTTTAACTTTAAAATCAAAAGTCAATATTTTGCAATTAATAACGAGGACATTGATTTTTATTCCCTTTTTTATTTTTATTTTTTCCTTATTTTTATCTTTCTCTTTTTTCTCCCCCTTTCTCTCTTCCTCTCTCTCTCTCTCTCTCCCCTCTCCCCTTTCCTTTTCTTCCCCTCTCCCTTTTCTGCTCGCTTTTCTTGAACTCATTCAGACCTGAGCGCTCCTAAGAAATGCCGAGCGCGCTTTGGCCTTGATCAACAGAATAACTGGTGCGGCCCCTGCAGGTGTGTATAGTTTTCCCAGACTCGCTATGGCTGATTTGCAGCTGGTTTATTTGGTACTTTCCCCTTTTTTTTCCTGCCTTGTTGCTTTGTAGCTCTGTGTTGTGATCTGGAAGACACAAGGGAGTGGGACACTGCTATGAGTTATCGTCTCTCTGAAAGAGTTTTGCTTTACTTTTTTTTGTTGTTGTTGGGTTTGGTTGTTGTTGGTTGTTGTTTTTTTTTTTTTGCCTTCTTCTTTGCTGCTGCTAGCCAAAAACCCACTGTAAAACAGCATCAGCCTTAAGCCCCTCTGATCCGTGGCTCAACCACGCTCCCTCCACCCAAGGAAGGTCGTTCCCAAAGCCCTTGATAACACAGTGTTGAGTGCGGTACTGACACCGGACAGACGCACGTCCGTGTCGAAGAGGCTTTATTTTGTTTGTTTTCTTTTGGCTCACTGTGAAAGTCCTGTTTTCTTTCCTGCCCGTGGTACGTGGGGAGATTACCAAATAAAACTAAGGTGATTGAAAGCTAAACGTAGCTGTAGCTAAGATGACGCAGTCCAAATGAGCTCTATCCACCATTGTGTTGTATTTTTTTGTGTTTACCTTATGCTAACAGATGCAAATACTCCAAAGAAGTGTCGGGCATTGTTCGGGCTTGACCGACAGAGTTTATGGTGCAAACCATGCAGGTATAATACTACCCATTAGGCCTTTGGGGAAATAAAAGCAATCTGTCCTCTTAGTGCATTTGTGTGATTTTATTTTTTTAATCTTTTTTCCCCACTCCCTACCTTTCTCTCTCCCACAGCATCAATTGCTAATAATCTTTGATCTTCGGAATTTCTTGCTAATTTAATGCCATTTTCTCTCTTTCTTTACCAATAACCTCTCCCTGGTGGTAGAACTGGGAACAAGAAAACTTCAAGTCCTTAAAGCTGACATTTTTTTGCCTTTTTGATTATTTTTTTCCAGATTGTCAGCAAGATGGACATTCCTATTTTGTCTTTCATTTGGGTCTATGTCTGCTGCCTCCAAAGGCTTTTTAAAAAGGTTCTGAGATCTGCAGCACTAGTGTTTTTGTCATGATCAGAGATGTAAAACCCAGTGTTTACAGCTTATGTTGCACTCATTTTTTGGGGTGTTATCTGCAAAATTAAATAGCTACCCGTAGGCTTCTATGCCTCGGTAAGATTTATGTAGATACCAGTTTTTTTAAATTATCTGATGTCAGGTTTTTTTTCTGATTCTGGAAATACATTTTTTTTCCTAAATTTTATCCCAACAAGTGAGCTGTAAATGCTTGAGCTTTAGAAAAAAACTAATTACAACTTTAGAGGGACAGTTTCCAGCATTAAAAGGAGATGAAAGACATCAGAGAGCCCAAATTTCAACAGCCCATGTTCTACTGGAGTTTAATTCCATGTATAACTCAGTACGTACTTCTTTCTTGGTGGAGGGATACCGAGTAGTTCTTTTCTCGTTCCTTTTTCCTTATATGATCGCATTTGGTTAAATTTGTTGTTTCTTTGTTCTGATACAAGCAGTCTTTGAATTTGGAATATTATGATGGTAGGTATTTCAAACCCAAACCACACTCTGTGTGTAGTGATTCCTCTCCCACATTTTCCCCCTCTTACTCATGCCAGTCCCATGTGCTCCATCTCATTTAGAACGTAGATCAGATGTTCATCGTATTTTGTGTATGCACGCAGTCTTGTTTGTGCTTAGTGTGGAGGATAACAGGGCTTGAGGGTGGTGGTGTGTGTCAAAAAAATAGCTAAGGCACCATGAGTGTCTTCAGCAGATTGCATATTGTCCCATTTGAGGCATGCTAGTACTGGGTGTTGGGGGCTTAAATAACAGAACCAGTACTTGGGGTAAACAGGCTCTGAAAGTAGTGATTGCTTGGAGGAAGAAGAATTCAGTCCCCAGGAGCTGGGTGGCCCACTTCATGGTGTCAGGAGGCTCAAGTCTCATGCTAGCCAAAGACCTGACTGCTGTGTTTAATTAGGCTTTGTTCTGTGGTTAGTTAGCTACATGCTATCAGCAGATATTTGCGTGTAGTCTAGAGTACTTGAAGCACGTCAGGCTCTGGATGCCAAGTACCAGAGCTCGGGGCAAATCATGTTTGTGTTGCTTGATCTCTCCCTGGGTGCTTAAGTAAATAGCATACTTTTAAAACTACATTTTATCAGAAAGGGGACTTTTGATTTGATCTGTAAAGTGCTTAGGTTACTTGGAAAGCATAAATCGTCTCCTAACTCATGACAGGTTTTGGTCAGAAATCCTTGCAGCTCGCCAAAGAGAACTTTTTGAGACTAGTTTTGGGCAGTGTTGTACCTTTCAGTGGTGCAGCCGATAGCTTTAGTCTTAGGATATAGAGACACCTGCCTTTTTTCTTTTTCCTTTTCTTTAACTTTTAAATGTTTTCAATGCATGTAGGCTTTTTATCCCTAGGTAGAGTTTAGAGCATTTCTCTCCTAGTTCTGGTCCTAACCATTATAACATTGTGTTTCCTAGCATGGTAGCATTTTATAGTGCATCTTAGGTGGGTGCTAAAGGTGTGAAGTTTGCTACTGCAATAGAATCTGAGACACCTTTGGTCACAGCAACTGAATAAACCCTTGTCTGTGGCTTTCAGTCATGGCAATTGCAGCATTACAGGTTTCTTGACGCTTGTCCTGGGGCTGGTTTCAAGGGCAGCTCAAGCACAGTCAGGTCTGTTGATGTTTGCTGCACCAACGTAGCAGTTAACACTTTCAGAGCAACACATAGTGAATAATCCTCACTAGTGCTTCTGAGGGAGGGGTATGTAATGTTTTTGTTCCCACTTTAGGAGAGCAAAACTGAGGCACAGAGAGTTCCTTGGATGTTTATTTATTCATCTTCACCAGAGGCTGACAACACCCGGTGTTGTTCTGGTAACATTTGTCTTGTGGGGTTTGGGGTTTTACCATCTTTACATTCTGTCCCACCTCACCCTGACAAATACATGACCACAGATAACACATGGTGGGAATGGCACAAGCTGGACGAGTGTCTCCCCCTTGAGCCATCATGATTTAAGTAAATGGCTTTTCAGATTAAAAGTGGTCACACTATTGAAGTGTTTAATATACAGCTGAAGCAGAAGAAGCAATCTGCTCCCTTAATCCTAGCCAAAGGAAAATTACTTCAGGTGGCACATGAGCTGATTTAGGTTTAAAAAGGTTGTTAACTCCACTGAGTCAGAAAGTCAGGTGGACCTGGTTTAAGTCTGCTTTGCTATGGGAACTCTTCCTTTCAGGCCACAGAACTTAAATAGCATTAAAAAAATAATTTTGAAGTTTTGGCATACTTGATTCAAACTGCCTCCAGTGAAATAATTAACTGCCTTGTAGGTTTAGAGCAATCCAGTTGAGTGGCTTCTGGACCACCATCAATGAGGCCACCAGAGCTTTGGTCTCTGCTTGCAAACTATAATAATTTGAGGATAGTGGGAGCCATTCTACACGGGTGTTATCAGTGAGCACTGTTCTGCTCTTCAACTGGAGCTGTACAGAAGGTCCAAACATGATTTGTGGGCCTGATAGTGATGCACAGATGGAGCCAGGGATTTTTGAGAAGGGGAGAGGAAATAGGACAAAGAGCAGAAGAACTGCCCTTAACCAAGAGCCATAGGCTTCCTGCATTGTTTGTTGATGGTAGAAGAATTAACAGGTTCTGTTTTGAGCCCACCAAATTATTTTTTTTCTGTCTTTTAACATTGCTCTAATAAAGCATGGTTTACAGCCTTCACTTGCTGTCTTCTATCTCTCTTTCTTTCTTTCATTTTAACATTGAAGTTGCATGTTTGTCTTTAGTTTTTAGCATGTATTGATCTGCAGGCTAACGTGGTTAAAAACTCTAAGCCCTAACCCCTGAACTTGCCATGTGGAATGTGGAGCAGAGCCTGAGTCCCTGGAGGAAGGGATGTCACAGCACTGGTCCCTTGCTGAGGCTGGTGGAAAGATGGGGTGCCAGGGTTGCTGTTCCCTTCCTGGCTGTGGGAGATGATGTATTTTAACTCCAGGATCAAGCTGATTAGATCTCCCTTGCAGTCAAGAAACATCTAGTGCCATCACCTGGACAGCACTTCTTGGTTTAAGTCAAGTCAAAAGCAGGTGCCATACACAGGGGAGAACATTGATGACCAACAGTAGAGCTGGGACACCTATGCAAGTGGGGAATGTCCCTCAGCAACACTCAGCTGCTGTGCCACACTCAGGCACTTCCTCTGATGAAGCTGCTGAGCTAGGGTGAGGCATCCATTGGAGAGAAGGAACAACCTGCTCCTTTATGTTGGCAGCTTTATGCAGCTTAGCTGAGCGTCCAAAGGTCTTGTGGCAAAGCTGCTCTAGACCAACTTTGTCACACACCTCAGGCTGTGCAACAGAAGTTCAGCACTCCCCATGGAAAGCGTGCTTGTGAATAGCAGGGCTGGAGAGCCATCATTATTGGGGTCAAGGTTGCCACTGAACATCATTCTGACAGATGCTGTGGTTGTTTGCCTCATTATTTCTGTCCTGCTGCTAGAATTGTCTTGCATATACTTGGCAAGAGAGATACTGTGAAACTGTCATCTGTTTTCATTGCTCCTTTACATTGTTAAGTAGACAGAGGGAGGAGAAAAGATCTCTTTTGGGTCACTTATTTATTTTAAGATGAGCGGCTCTTGCGAGACTCTCATATCCTTGGTGTGAAGTAAGCTCCATGTTACTCCTCACCTTTGTACCTGTCGTCGTGCTCTTCACCTACTGAAATTGGATCCCACTCTGGAGTTACTTGGATGGCCTCTTAGAGGAAAATGCTCCAAAACACAGACGAGCAGCTTCCTACATCTACCACTCTCCCTTAAAACAAAAAGTAAACTTGAGTCGATTTAAAGCCACAACCTGCAGGCCATACAACCAGTTATTCTTGTTATTTTGGATCATGCTCTATTTATCCTGTTCTTTTCCTGTTTTTTCTTCTGTTTGCTTTGTCTGTTCATTTTGGTTTTATTTCCCCTCTCTCTCATTCCCTCTACTGTATATACCTCTGTCTGACTGTGACCTTTCTGAATTTGGTGTGGTTCTTAACCGAGGAGAAAGCAATGGGCAGTAGTGTGCAGTCATCCTTGCCTCCTAAGGGCAGCGCATCGTAAGACACAACAGGTGATGCAGATGTAGAGGTAGCCCCGATGAGCTGGACAGCATTATGGGACTTCTTGAGATGCCATCAACTATCCAGAGCCTTTATTTTATAAGGATTAAATTACTTTGTTTTATTTTTTTTCTGGAAGAAAGTTGGGTTTGTAGATTAGCACAGTGGGCTCCAACATCATCTTACCTATTTTCTGATTATTAAAATAGGGGAGGAGGTGGCCTGAAGGTGAGGGGGATAAAGAGACAATTGGTTGGACCCTTTCCAAATCTGTTAGCTGAAGGGAGGTTCCCAAGCAGGCTCGGTGCCAAGGACACCCCGCCAGACCCCCAGGATGGCGCAGAGCCCAGAGTAGCTAATTGACAACTCTTTGCTTTAGATGACTGTCTCCACCAGCGTCTCTGCCCTTTATTCACAGATAACTCTCTCCCTCTTTCTAGGAGAAAAAAAAAGTGCGTTCGCTACATACAAGGTGAAGGCAGCTGCGTCAGCCCACCCTCTTCAGATGGAAGCTTACTAGACTCTCCTCCGTCCTCCCCCGCCATGCTCTCCTCCCCTTCCAGAGACTCAAAACCACAGACTGAACAAACGCAACCCCTCTCGCTCTCATTGAAGCCTGACCCGCTGGCACACCTGGTCATGATGCCGCCGCCATCCTCGCTCGTCCTCGCCGAGAGCGCTGCGAGCAAGCCCGGTGCCCTGCCTGCCGCCAGCTGCCCCAACGGGGCCCTGGACCACCCGCCGGCCGCCCTCCCGCCGGCCGCATCCCTCGCACAGCCCTCCACGTCCTCCTTGCATTCCCACAGCTCGCTGGCAGGGACACAGCCCCAGCCGCTCTCCCTCGTAACTAAGTCCTTAGAATAGCTTTAGCCTCGTTAGCCCCTTCCGTTTCCTTCGGGGGGATTGAATTCTGTTGGGATTTGGGGTTGGGTTTTTGTTGTTGGTTTTTGGTTGTTGTTCTTTTTTTCCCTTTAATATTTTTTTTCTTCTTTTTTTTTTTTTTTTTTTTTTCCTCCTCCTCGTCGTCCGCTGTTCGTCGTTTCTCGGTTTCGTTTTTAATTCGTGCCACGTGGCTACATTAGTTGATGTTTTATCGAGTTCATTGGTCAATATTTGACCCATTCTTATTTCAATTTCTCCTTTTGAAATATGTAGATGAGAAAAGCCTCATGATTCTGCCAAAATTTTTATCAACAGCTGTTTAAAGTCTTTGTAGCGTTTAAAAAATATATATATATACATAATTGTTATGTAGTTCCAATAGCTTAGTTTTAAAGACTGATTTTAAAAATTAAAAAAAAAAAAAAAAAAAAAAAGAAAAAAAAAGAAGCAATTTTGAAGCAGCCCTTGCCGGAGGCATTGGTTCTTTATTATTTGTATTAAATACGAGCTTGCGAACCAATCATTTTACATCTGGTTTTTAAACCTTTAAGGGCACAATGAATGCAGTGCCGCTACTACTTCTTTTTTTTTTTTTTTCTTCCTTGTGTGAAACAACCTTTATTGTGATGTTACTTGTTATTGTTTAAATGTACAGAAACAAAGGGTTAAAAAAAAATGTGTTAATATACCTTGTTCCATGGTGTTGTTCTTTTTGGGGGAGGGAACGCTACTCAACAATTAAAAGTATCACAACGCTATTGGACCAGTAGTATTTATTGCTTTAGAAATTGCTTGTTGTATCTGTATGTTGTCCCTTTTTAAATGGTTTTTTCCCTCTTTTTTTTTTCTTCTTGAAACATTGTATAAAGTTTTTTTTCCTCTTAGTGTAAGCATCTTATATATAACAACTCATTTGTACAAGGTTTTTAAGTTTATATATAAATGTGTATATATATATTTTTTCCAGGATTTTTGTTTTTGATTTCCTTTCATGATTTTTTTTTTTTTTTTTTTTTTTTTTTTTTTTTTTTTTTTGCTATATGAAACACAGTTGCCACCAAATGGACATTCGCAGATGCATTTTTTTCAAGGATCAGTAGTATAAAAAAACTAATTGCTAAAAGCCATTACACACAAAAAGACTTGAAAATTTAGCAAGGGAATTTTTAGCAATGCTGTTTGAAAAATAGCAAGGTCCAAGTGTCTCCTGTTCTGAACTGCAGCTGAATCCCATGCGACATTAGGGACTGTAGGCTGTGTGCAAAATTTTTATGTGCCAAAATTCTCAGTGACTTTTAACTTTCTCCCAACAACTTTATTATTTTTTTTAATGCTGTAATTTTTTTGTTCATCATGTTTTGCTGTGATGTTACATAGGTAGATATGTATGTAGTTTTAATGTCACCTATAACAGACGTGTTTGGTAGCAGATTGTCCGGAAAGCATTTAAAATGAAGAGGTATAAACCCTTAAGGGCCAAATTCTGTATATTAGATTATTCATAAAAAGGAAAATCAGACTGCCACTTTTATGTACACTTACTACATACAGGTAGGTAGCAAACTTAAAACAAAAAAAAAATCCTAGGCATGTTGATGTTGCAAAAAACGCTGTATAAAGCTGAAAAATTGTTCATCTGTTCATTCAGTGCCATTGTAGTTGACATGAAGCGATTGTAAAACTGTCTCAGATTTTTCTCTGGTTTATTAAGATGCTAACTATAACATTTTTTGTGAATACTTTGAATGTTTCCTAACAGTTGTGATGTTACTGTTCCGTTTTATGCTCTTATTCCGATTTTCATTTTTAATGGTTTGGAAGCCATTTTTTGTAATGAATAAATGTTCATGCTGTACAGTATCTGTAGCATGCAGTTCTGGATTAATAAAAGCAACTTAGTATGTGCAGAGAATGACTTGTCAACTCATTTATGCGTTGACTGCATTTTACTCTGGCCAAAAAGTTGTACAGCCCAAGTGGAAAACTTCCTTGACATTTTTTTTTTATTGTGTGCAAATTGTGGCAACTTGCAGCCAGCTCCAGTGGTGAGAAATCCTCTTTCCTTCGGGTTCCCATGCTGCTAAATCTATTTTGCACCAGCCCTCTCCCCACTCAGCCAGCTTTGGTGTGAATAGCAGTGGCTGAAAATCCTTTTTATTTAAAGCAAATGGCACCTGATTTGCCAAAAGGTGAATAGCATGTGAGCTGAGGTAGTGCTGTCCCTCCATGTATAGTGCTCCTGACTGGGGGACAGGAGCCAAGGATGATATCTTTAATTTGAAAATACTTTTATTCAGCATTTGGTCCCACAGTCCAGGGCTGATGCAGTATAAAGATCACACAGGAGAGTTTAAGTAGCTCTATTTAGTCAGAGTGGTTGTGCTGGCCATAGGGTTTACCTGAATAGAATAGATTTGAGCCCAGTTTTTCTTTTTTTTTTTCTTTTTTTTTCTTAAATTGTTTTAAATGCAATGATCCCTTGTACCACAGCCTGCTCTCAGTGCTGAGCATGCATCAGCCACCAAATGTGGCAGTGCCCACAGATGCTGCAGGATGGGAATGAACTTAAATGCAAGAATTATAATTAAGTTTCTGATTTGTCTGGGCTGCTGGTTTTATTTTTGGGTTTGTTGAGTTTTTTTTTAACTGGGTAGGAATCTAATCTTTGTAAATTAAAGGAATATCTCAGAAGTGGATGTCACTATACCCCAGTCATCTCAGCCATAGTAATTTCTACAATGGCACTCGAGGGCAATTGAATGCAAAGGTCTCAGAGCAGGTTTGTTCATGCCATCTTGCCACTCTGTTGCTGAGGTAATGCACTTCTCTTCGGTCAGTCTTGACTTCAGGAAGGGTAAGTATTTTTCCTTGTATGGGAAAACAGGTGATTTTCTTCAGAGACCTGGGGACAGGGCCATTTTGGGACATCCAGCCCAGGTTCTGAGACCATGCTCTTCCTTGCTGTGGGGTCTTATAAAACCAGCACTGGATGCAAGTTGTTGTCTGTGGGCTGCAGAAGGAATTTGCTTTGTAGAGCAGCCAGGAGGTACTGGGTGAACTAGTAAATGTTTAAAACAAAATATATAGTACTTTAAATTGTTAACTTTTTTAAAAACCAACAGTTTTATGTGCTATAACCCTTTTTGTTTCAAATGCATTATTAAAGGGTAAAATACATACATATTACTTGATATTTCCTGTTAGAAGGGTTAGGTAGTGGTGAATTTTTTACCAGGCTCCATTTATCTCCCATGATCCAAGGCCTGATGCTCTTGCTGTTGTGATCTGCCACAACACAGCCCTAGGTGAGTGGAACCTGTCCCCTTGTCACCTACGATAGGTGGGCAGCACGAGTGGGGCAAGACTGCAGTGGGGAAGAGGATGCTGCAGCAAAGCCTTTGTTGGAGATGCCAAAACTTGCTGTTATTAGCAAGCCAGCAAATTGAATAAGATGCTCAAATTACTTACCTGCTATTTAAAGTTTCTAGGGAATTTTTTTTTCTTCTAAATGTTTTCACTCTTGCTAGAGCATGGCCATCCATCAGCCAGCCACATGTGCTGCATCTCTGCTGGGGATAACTGCTCTCCTCTCATGTAAAACATAGTGCTCCAGGGAGATCTTTGAATGCCACGACTCAAAGGAGATACCATCAAGGTAGGATTCATATATTCAGCGAAATAGCCTGTTCTTTTCTTCCTGCTTTATTAGCAATCCTTCAGAAAGCAGAGTCCAAAAACATTGGGCAAATTGGTTTTCCTTCTGTGTATGCAGTGAGAGAAGCACGTGTTCAAAAGATGGGTTGAACAGAGCTCACAAATGGTGAACGTGCTGGGAATGTGTGTTTGGTGTAGAAAAAAATTATGTGTTCCCGGGAAAGCTACTGCTTGGGTTTCCCATAGGCTGTGCATTGTCTGTGTCTCTTGAAGGGCTTATGCATTCAGATTTTCCTCCAAATTTCCCTTTCTTGGAGGATCTGATCTCGGTCAGGGCTCCTGGGAGAAAATTGCCAATATTTATATGTGCTTCCTTTGTGCCCCGGAGTCACAGTGAGGAACTGTATTGGAGTGGGTACACTGGAAATACAGGGGGAACTCAGCCCTTCCCACAAACTGTGGGTGTGAAATGGGGTTGGCAGAAGGCTACAGGACTGTGGTTTGATCAGTCACTCACCACCAGAGCCACACAGGTGAGGGCAACATCTGGAGCAGGGCAGTGACAAAGTGACAAGCTGTGTCCTTGTAGGGGGCTATGATGGGACAGCACCAGGCTCTCCCAGGAGTGAATAATTCACTAGCTATTGCTCCCATCAGATTATATGGGAAAGGGCAAAGCAGCAAGTCAATGTAGTGCATGTTCTGGGGACATTTATTTTCCATTAGCTCTCTAATTCTCATTTTTCACTTAGTATATGGAATTTTAAAAAGTTTAAGCAATTGCTGACTGAATAAAGCAGTGACACATGGTTTTCAGCTTTGCTTTAAAGAGAAAAATGGAAGGAAAAGGCAGGGGAAAAGAGTAATCTTTAGAGTCCTGCTCATTTCATTAGTTCATAAAAAGACATAAAGAGAATTCAAAGTAAAACAGTTGCATGGGCCATTTTAATAATTATGAAAGCTAATAATAAAACAACAACAACAACAATAATAACAATAATCATCAAAGCAAATAAATTAATAATAGAAATGAATGTGTGTGACAGTGCTACCCCGCTACACTGCTTTGCCACCTAAGACTTCAGGAAAAGATTTTGGATGCTTTTGGGGGGAGAAATATTGCAGCTGAAGATTAAATTCCAGTACAGAATCAGTGGATTGTGTTGGACAGAAAGCTCTTGGATGCTTAAGATTAGGAATATGCAAATGTGCTCAAAGATTGTAGGAACAGCTGTATCATAAAAAGGAGTAGAAAGGTACTTGGCATTCATTTAAAGATGTTCTTGGGAAACACCCTGAGGCAGGTCAGCTGCAACTGAAGGCGTCCCAATACCTCATCATTGGTCAATATTGTCACCAGTCCATTTTAGGGATTCTCTGAGGATAGGAGTCTGCCAACCCCATGGCTGATTTTCTTCAAGGATCTATCCACAACATTCACTAGTGACGTACATCCATGTTCTATGAGTTACCCTTTTTCTGAAGTTGCAAATGCATTTTGTTTGGGGCGGGTGGGTATTAGCCTGGACCTCTAAGGCAGTGGAGATCATGAAATCATACTGTCTGTCCATCTGTTTGACCTTCTCCTGATAACTTTTGAATCTTCTGGCATTTTGAACTAGATTTGACAGCAGCATTCGAACTCTCAGAGATTATAAAGTCCCTGTGAGTTCCAGGGAAATCTCTGCTGGCGCTGAGAATAGAGGCTTTCCAGATCTGCTGCTGAAGAAAAGGCGGGGAGAGCTCAGCTGTTATCCATTCTCTCTGGCAGCATCCAGATGGCCAATTATCACGCATCTACTTCTGGACCAGCATCTGCTCTCTCCTGCCCAGCTGGCAGGCCAAGGAGATTAGACAGGAGACATGGAGAGCATTGGGGTGTCAGAGGAAACAAGGGACATGGGAGAGAGTTATGGACATAGGGAAAACTGGAAATGTTGCAGCTGTGATATGATAACATTATGTAAGATTGCAGCAGGAAGGCAAGGGGAGGGGAAGGACAATGGGGAGGCAGGAGACACATCTGCAGGACACCAGGCCTTGCTGATGTTACTGCTCACAGAGCAAAGATGCTCTGGAAAAGTAAAGTCCATGCTCTGATGAGCTCCTTCTCTCAGTTTGTTGATTTAGCTGCTTGCACCAGCTCAGCACAGGGAAGCAGAGCCCTGTCCAGGAGATACCTGGTGGCAGGGGCTCTGCTGGCCACGCTGTGACACCCTGGCCTGGCCCCCCATCAGAAGGGTCTGCAGGGTGGGAAAGGCTTGGGGAGTAATCACAGCATGGTGAGGAGTGGAGTCGGGTGTGCATAGAAAGAAGGGTGTTTGTTTGTTTTGTTTTTTTTCTCAAACAATGAGAAAAAAATGTCGTATTTGCAAACATGCCCATTTGTAGTAGCTGGTTCTCAAGCATTAGCAAACACCCTGGTTTTAATCTTCCTCAGAAAATATCTTCTTTGCTCCCTTATTTTGTATTCCTTTTTGAATATGCTGCTGGGATATTTTTGGATCTAACTATATCTTTTTAAGCTGTTCCCCCCACCACTTCTCAGCCCCCGCTGCCTCCCTGCCTGCTCCTCCTTCAAACTTATATAATGGCACATTATACAAAATAGCTAAGCAGGTGGTATTTTTAAAGACAGTGAGTGAGCATTTTTTTGGCCTAAATTTGGAATGAAACAGATGGATTTTAAGACTCTGCTTTTTCTATGAATAGTAACCGTTGTTCTCCACTGCCTTAAACACCAGTTTCAAGACCACCTCCAGCAACCAATCAGCACTCTGTTATTTAATTATAACAAAATTCTTAGCTCTGTCTGCTGCTGCATGGGCAAGTGGGGGGCACTGGATCAACTTCTGGAGCCAGGCAGACTTGCCAACAATAATTTTCCTTCTCCCAGAGGGCCAAGGGGGCCTGGAGCGGGTTCCAAGTTCCTCCAAAACTGGCTGTTCAGTTTGGGCTCCCTGACAGAGTGCTTGAAAAGGGTTATAGAAAGGCAGATAAATGCACTTCTTGTTGCAAGCTTCCCTGACAAGCCAGGCCTCCAGAACAGTGATCTCATTCCTGCCTCATTATTAGTGGTGCCAGATTTTTTCCATTAACAGGTAATTGAGTCGAAACTAAAATAAGCAAAGTTTGTTTTATCCAATGCATTTTCTTGCTTGCTTGTGAAAGAAAAACACTTTAGTGAGGAGTTGGCTTTTAATGTTCATGGAAATGTATTTACAACTTAGAGATTCCTCTCTGCTCCAGTGTAATTAACCTGACTGGTCTTTTTGTTATTGTTGTTTTGACTTTTAAAGAGAAGAAATTGGTGGGGCTTAATTATTTTTTTTAATGGTTTGAATTCCTATGGAACAGCAGGGTTGATATCACCCATTCTGTGCAATCTTAATGCTACGCCATGAGCATTATCCCACTCTCAGGTCTGCCTGTTCACAGTGATTGCCTTCACCCCTGACCCTAGGGGGTAAGAAGGAGCCCAAGGGGCCCTGCCCTGGGTGAAGGGCAAAGCCCTCAAGAACAGAACGAGAAATGTTTTAAGCCCTTGGGGACAATCATGTCCTGCAGAGAAGTTGCTAAGTTGTGGATGTCTTCCCATTTTTTTAGGCATCTCCTTGTTGCCTCCTGATCCTCTGCTGCAGGGTTGCCCTGGGGGGCTCTGGGCCACCCTACACATCAAGGAGTGAATTCCTTCTGAATTTCATGGGTCCAATGCCCAGAGCCGGGGCTGTTTCTGACCTAGCATCTGAGATAGATGCTTGTGGAGTCAGCTCTGACTTCACCCCTAGGCACAGCCAACACTTCTTGTTTACACCTCTCAACCACTGTCCTGAAATAAGCAAGAACTTGCAGACTTTGCATCATTTCATCTACTGGTTTTCTGTTAAACAGGTAACAATGCTGAAGAACAGACAAGTTTCAAGTTTGTGGATTTACTCTTTTGCTTCTCTTTTGGGCTGTTCCTGGGGGTAGGCTATTCCTGCCTACCATACCCTTGTGAAAGAGGCCACATCCACCTATGAGACCAGGACTTGGGTTCTTTGCCCACAAACTGACATCCTTGTAGTGATGCTGATTCTGTCTGACCTCCTCTCCAGCTCTTTGCAAAGGAGCAAAGGGATGGATGTGTTGCAGAAGGGCTGGTAGCCCTGAGTGGAGGCAAGGGGAGGTTCAGCTGAGGCTTTGGGACAGGGACCAGCACCACATCCTGCTGCAGCTGGAACCCCCAGGGGAAGTGGGGGGGGCTGCAGAAGTGCTGAGCATGGCAGCAGTGCCTGCCTGCTGAGCACCACCTCAGCCTCACCTCCCCTGGGCTCTGAGAAGCCAATTACCAATTCACAGAGCCTGTTTCAGCACAAACAGGACCTTCAAAGAGTTGCAAGCCTTTCTGGCTGTGTTTTCTTTTATTATTTTTTTTTATGCCCTCCTAAAAAAATACAAGCAGAAAGACCCATACTTTAAGGTCAAGTACATAATTGTTTCTAACAGGAATTTCAAACATTGTCTCTTCCTCTGGGCAGGTATCACTGGGTCAATTACCCTGATGACTTGATGAC
This sequence comes from Phaethornis superciliosus, assembly GCA_023637945.1. Classification (NCBI taxonomy): domain Eukaryota; kingdom Metazoa; phylum Chordata; class Aves; order Apodiformes; family Trochilidae; genus Phaethornis; species Phaethornis superciliosus. The sequence continues at coordinate 8,520,562 of JAJQWJ010000008.1, read as the reverse complement.
AGAAGCAAGACACAATAACCCCCATCTGCACTTGAACACATCCTCTCTAAAGTGGAATTTAAAGGGCTTTTTCATTTGTTTTGTCTAACCACACAACTTTTGGGCTTTTGTTGTTAGAGAACTGGCTTTCATCTCATGGAGGTCTGATGCTAAGATATCTCTGGCAGTGAAGCTGTAGGAGAAATCAGGGAGGTAGAAGGGGAGCCAGGGTCCTGTGATAGCTCTTGCTCAGGCTGAGGTAGAGAGTTGGTGTGGGGAAGAGGTATTGTGTATGAAAGAGCACATCAGCAAATCCCTGTTAATGTCTGGAACAAAATAAGATTCCTAAATTACTTTTCTAGCAGGCTGTGATATGCGTTAACCAAGTCCCTCAGTCTACCTGCTCTAAAATGGCTGTAAAAAAGATGGAGTCATGAGGTTCACTGGCTTGCACCTCTTTTATTCTATGTAATAAGCATGGTCAGGAGTTGCACGGCAAAATCAGTGTTGCCACAACAATGGGTGATTGAATTCCTCCTCCAGTAATTCATTCCAGTATCTTTGCCTGTCATTGTATTTTTTTGGTTTCTCCATGTTGTACCAGAGATGTGGTTTAGTTCCCTGTTTACTGCATGAATTTTCCTGAAGCAGCCAAGTGGCTTGCTATTATCAACCCCTCCTCTGCATCATGGTGGCTGACAAAAGAACTTGGATTAATGAAAAAACATCGAGCAAAATGGCTTAACTTTAAATTGTTTCATTCTGAGAGATCATTTTTTTCTTTTCTCCACCCTGTTTAATTTTTTAAGAGAACTTAAATTAACATCCATTTTTCAACTGTAGGCAATACACAGATGGGAAAGATTTGCCATCTATAAATCTGTCCCTACATTAAAGCCTTCTGTTTAGCCAGATACCACCTGCAGTGTGGACAACAATGATAGAGAACCCTCTGACCTGTCCTTTCTTCAGGCTACTCAGACCTGGGTGTACGAGCTGAGATGCAACAGCTGCTCTACCTCCTTCTTCCCTCAGATCCTTTCTTCTCTATTCACACTTTACACAGTGTACATCACTGTTGCATCTCAGCAGCTCAAGTTCTTTCCAAGAGCCACCAGGTTTACCTCTTGTCCTGCATTTCATGGGGATGTTGTTATAGCATCAGCTCCACCTCAAATGTTTGAAATCTGAACCAAAGGACCATTTTTTAACTGAGTTCCACATTTGCAAAATATTTGATATGTTTTCCAGGAAAAGCATCTATGGGCAGTTAATACAATGGTGAGACAAAATGCTTCATGTCAGCTTAGTCCAGCAACAAGACGTGACCTAGTTGAGGGAACTATTAATGTGGATGACAACAATGAGGGCCAGTTGCACAGTATCAATGACTTTAATATCTTAATAGGTTCAGCTGAGATCTCTCTTGGGTATTAACATCTTTGAACATTGTACAGACTCACATCTCCTTTCTGGGATGAATTGTTCAAGGCTTCAAATGGCAGCTCATGTCCTGGAGTGTCCCATTTGATGAAGAAGTCAGGTTTGCAGCAAACACTGGATTCCTTTCACTCCAGGGGGTAAGGAGTCTGTGTAAACTGTCTCAATTTAACTCTAAAAATGAAGACAAAACAATCAGTAGGCACTATTGAAAAATCTGTCATCTTATTTTCATTTAATCCATGAGATATATTTAGCACATCTTTGGTACTGCATAAAATAAAAATATTTATCGTATTAGAAAAGGCAAAGGGACCAGGAGTATAGATAAGTCTGTACGCTAGCTGCATTTAAATAGGTATCACTATTTCATATTAGTCCTTTATATTTGGTCCAAACTAAAAATTATATTTACCCAAACTTAAATATTTTCGGGGACATTTTTTTCCCTGTCATTTTAGAGGTGATGTTGTTCTGGTTAGTTTTCTTTACCCTAACACAGGTGACTCCACAGCACATTTCTTTTGACAAAACCACACAAAACCAACACGGATCAGTTAACACAGATGACATCTTTAAACCTGAATACATTTTTTCACTATAAACGCCACCAGTCAACTTTCGTGTAGGTAGGTTTCCATTGTTAGTTGTCAAAGTCTTCTTGAGTGGATTTCCCACTGTGTCACTTTTGTGTGAGTCAAATCAAGATTATAGGTAACAGAGAAGAAAAAGAAAAAGAAGAGAAGGTTAGACCCTCATTTTAGAGTTTAAGAAAAATCTACCAGCAGGTTGCAGTTCGAGTTGGTAATATACATGAAAGGGGGAGTCCACGCCGTGTCACAGGTATCACTATATTCAGCTTTCAGCGAAAAGCATACAAAACACATATTGTAGTGGTCACACGCAGAGACATAAATTTAGGAACAAGATCTGCCTTAGCTTGAACATAGTCAGCTCTGATAATAAGGAACAATGGGCTGAAGCTATTATGAAACAAAATCCAGGTGCCTGAATGGGGGAGCTTTTAGTTGAGTTCTCCTGGAATACAAAAAGTCTAACTTTTTTCACAGATATATGTTGTCCTAGTTTTTCTCTGTTCTCACTTTAGATGACAACTGATTTTATTTGGGATTTGATTAACAAACATGATTAAGATATTCCATGCCAAAATTGTCTGGAGTAACATTTAAATGTTTTTGTTTTTGTTGTTGGGTGGTTATTTTTTTGGGTTGGGTTTTTTTTTTTTTTTTGGTATTTTTTCATTTGTTTGTTTCTTCTCTTTTGTCTTAAACAATTTTATTTTCATTGGGATTTTGGGTGTGCAAGGAAAACATGTCAAGGTATCCCCTGTACCATACCCACAAAGTAGTAGCCAGGGTGGTTTTCAGATACTTAGTAATAGTTTGGTTAGTTTCTAGTCTTACATGAGTGGTATAAAAATATTTCTAGAAGTGTGGTATTTTTAAATTCACTTAGTGAGATTGTCTGAAACGACCTTCAGGAGGAAAAAAACAGTGAATGCCTAAACCTGTGCAAATGCTTGATTTATGGTAAAATACACTTGTCTGACACCTTGTCTTGACCTCTATGTGATGTCAACAGACTGCTGAGGTGTGTCTAAGAGAGCTGGAGGACTGGGAGAACAAAAACCTTCAACAGAATTTGAAGAGTTCCCCAAGGACATAAGAAAGATGGAAGCAAATCCAGGTTGTCAGAGGTATCTGATGATGTCAAAGCTCCAGCTGTGTGACTTGCAGGTAAGTTTGACTTTTTTCTCAAAAGGAGTATGGGTATATTCTAGGGTTGAGTGGCATGTGCGTACATCCTTAGCCATACTTAAGATCTTTTCTCTTCACTAAGGTAAGTACCTCACATGCTACCCAACTCAGTTATTGCTAGGAGTAAATCAGCTTCATAAGAAAAAAATTGCCTTTTAGTTCATTCTTAACCAGAGGCCACTAGCTTCCAGTAGAAGGCACTGCCTTTGGTTCTCTTGAAGTGAGATTGATGGGTGCATACTGTGAATTGTTTCACCCCAGAGTTTTGTCAAAGGACCTGAATATTATGGGTAGTCACCTCAGGGACTCAGTAGTGTGGACTAATGTTCTCTTGACTTGAAGGAGCAATCAGAAGACCTGGGAAATAAACACAACTAGAAAGAAGGCTTCTCCAGCTGCAAATGCTATGAAGAACCATAAAGCTACCTATATTGTCTAAGGAGGAATGGTAATAGGACTTTCAAATATATCTAACAAAAATATTATGAATTAAATAGATATTTCAGGTTATAAACATATTATCTGCTGTAGCCATAACCTATGTTAGCTAGACCGGGACAGAAATAATTATGCCCTTCTGAAAAAAGAACATAGGTGATTGCTTTTCTGCTTGGTTGAGTTGCCACAAACTTTTTCCATCACAGAATCAATAGCGATTACTAGATTTGCGTCAAAGATTTAGTTAGCAAAAGGTTAAAAGTATTCAACATGAATATTTTAGTCTGTTGTACAAAACATACAAATATTCAAGAGTGTTTGCACTGAGGCTTTTGGCTGGACCTCTGTAAAGACACAAGCAAGAAGCCAAACATATGTTCTGGTGTTCCAGGCTTTGATTCTTAATCATGTTCTGTGCTTGTGTTCAGAGGTTTGCTTTGGGACCATCTCCAGTGTGAGAAAATATGTCAGAGAAATCAAACACAGAGGTTATGAATAACAGTGCAGTGTTCATATCTGAAGGGGAGCTTTTGTAAGCACTAACATTATTCTTCTTTTGACAGTAGTCACACATTTTCACTTGGTTTATCGTAACTGGGAATAACCCCTAAGACAGGATGTCTCCGGGCACTTTAGAGAAGTGCTTTTTGAAGGCAAAGGAAATAATGTTACAGGGCTGTGCCTCACATCTCTTTGGTGGTTAACAACCCCGTCAATGCCGCTGCCGAGCACGGGATGTGTCCCCAGCTGGTCTCAAGTGTAGCTGCAGCGCCTGGCTCATAGCACAGGAATATTCTCTTGATCTAGGAGAATGTTCCCCAACTTCACTGATGCTTGGCTCCCTCACACAGGCTAAACCAACTCTGACAGGCCACTTAAGAAGGCACTGGCTGGGCATGCAGAGTAGGAAATATGTCACAGTGTGGCAAAAAACAGGTGCCTGCTGGCTGCCACAAACTGAAAATTCTGGAAGATTCCCAGGGACAGAAAAACATGGAAATTTGAGGTTGGGAATGGGTTTGGGTTTGCTTTCACCTGTCATTATGGCCTTCCATACTATGAAACTTTTCAGCAGTGGCTTTCATACTTTCTCAGTGCATGAGCCTTTTATCCACTCTGTTTACCAGGAAAGAAGGCATATTTGTATGGACAGATTTCCTTTTCCTTCCTATTCATAAAGGCTCCTCCTCCCTAATTTTCAAGTTTCTTTTTAACAGTCTAAAATACTGTAATGGAAAAAGTCAATCTACTGATTGACTTTGATTGGAGAAAAGTGAAAAAAAAAAAAAAAGCCACTGGCTAATTCTAAAGTGCATTTCATCTCTTTTGTAACTCTTACTGCTTTGGTAATTCGGTAATTACAGAGGAATTTACTTCACTGGATAGATGTAATATCTGATATATCTGCAGAGGGAAAACCATGAAGTAAACGGAAATATTTCAGTGTCCTGAGGTCAAGTGGTAGTTTCCCAAGAAAACAGGAAACCAGTTTCTTTTCTTCCAATCAGTCTTGTCACCTCTTCTTCCTTACACATACAACTTTATTTTCCAGTGTTCATTTCTGTCCTACAACTGCTGAGGCACCTGGCAGGTTTGAAAACCTGATCTCTCTGCTGTGGAAACCTAAGGATTTTGATCACAGCTCACTTTGCATTGGGTTTAAATGGTTCTGTCTGCAGAAAATGTCACAAAGGAACATTATAAGAGGCCAGGAACTTATAAGAGGAAAATGAAACTGAATTTAGAAAATGTCCTGTACCAACAGAGAACACTGAGAGCAAAAGAGCAGTGACAGGAAGAACATTGGCCACTGCTGGTCAAACTGCAGGGTAATTAAACTAGAAATAGCATGGGGCAAGAAAGAGGCCAAATAATTCCATCGAAAGGATGTCAAGCATCTGTAGATACAGAAGCACTGTATAAAGTAGGGATGAACATGGCAGTCTGCCAATCTGTCACAATCTTCTTTTATTTAAGATGCTTATTAGTATCTTCTATTTCAAATTAAATATTTATAATTCTGTTAATAGCATGCGAGAAGGGGGCTTATTCCAGTGATTAGTCTGTAACAAGAAGCTGTCCCCTGATGTAAATTAGATCAGTGAAGCTTGGGAAATTCATGCTTGCAGTCTCATCACTATTTGTATTTTGGGGCTACAGGCTGGAGTGGCAAGTGAGCTACCTCTAGGCACATTTCTCTCCATGAATGTGGGTACCTTTTACTTTCCTGCAAACCGTTTTGCCTGCCTCAACAGTTCTGGGCTTCAACAAGCCTTTTAAGTGATTCTGTGTTGTAACCTTCTTGGTTGGCAGGCCAGTGTTGTTCTTCCTATTCTTCCACATGGAGACTCCTGCAGCTCTTAAAGCAGTTGCCCAAGGACACAGAGAGAAGCAGTGTCAGCATTGTGAATATACAGCCCCACCATTCTTATTAGATTCCATGAAAGATGAGAATAGGCCCTTTGATGCTTTCAGTGAGTGCTGAAGCTTTTAACAATGTTGTGAAAGGTCATCAGAGAAGAGCTGGAGGGACAAATTCAACTCCTTATGGGAATAATCCTTGGGATATGGAACTAGTCCATGAGAAAATGCAAAAACAGAAGAGCCTGATATTGAAAGGAGAATTATGAAGACAGCAATGACCACCAAAATGCACCATGTCAGAACAATATCTTGATGGCACGCTCTGCTCTGCCATCTTTTTAACCCCAGAGGAAGAGACTGGGAAGAGATTTAGAGCAGATCTGTAGGACTGATGTGAGTGAACAAATCTGACTTCTTTGTAGGTGCTTCTGGGTTCTCATCAGTTCCTTTCAAGGCATCAGGGAAGCCATCTTGGTGTTCTGTGATCTGCTCCCTGGGATACAGATGGCAGGACAAAACAGTTATTATCTTTTTATCCCACGGTAAGTGGTCTCTGCCCTTTTGATATTAAATATATGGGGTCTTTCCAGAAGGGTAGTGTGAAATGTCAACGAGATAATATATTTAAGCATTCATCTGTTTTGCAACCATTTTGTACCCACCACACAAAGACATAGAAGGCTTCTCACTCATTTCTCTGCACTCATCATGCTGCCATTGTGGGACCAGAAGATAATGAGATGAATAGGAAGCATTTCCACAGCATGAGCAATGTAGGAATATCATTATTAATGTTCGTACAAAATATCCCATCTCTACATGATGTCTACATTTCTGAGCTACAGCCCTCTGCCAGATATAAAAAACCATGACCATCCAACAGTGATCTGCTACTTAATGGAAAGTCTGCTCAAATTTCAGTTTAAATTGCATTTATTATTAATGTCTCAAGTACAGAGTATGTACACTGAGTATGTCTTTCCCTTATAGTGGTAGAAGATTCATAGTTTCCATTTAAACAGGTGGATAGTGGGCCAGAAGGACATTGAATAAGCCCATATTCAATATTTAAAAATTGTAAAATTCCTTCTAAAAATTATTTTCAAGTAGTTTTTTCTCTCTATACTGAGGTGCACATTTTCATGCTGCTGGGGACAGGGATCATCAGCTTACCTCTCAGTCCCTAGTCCTTTTCCCTCTGGCTTCTGGTGGGTCAGATGAGCTCTCTTCCTGGGTAAGTGTGCCAGCCTGAGGGCAGAATCTGTAAGAATGGGACTCGGAGATATGTATAGGGGTAGAGATAGAGAGTTATTTGTGTGCTGTTGGAGGCAATGCACTTAAGGATAGATACAGTGGCATTACCTGCAGCAAAACATTGCTCTAGATTATATTACACTAGAAAATATTCTGATTTGGGGTCATTCTTTTATCTTTTCAGCTTGCCCTCCAGCAAATAGTGGCAGACATAATCCTGAGGTGACACTTTCAGTAGTTAATTTCTGTCATTTGTTTTCTGTGACTTGTTCACAAGCAGCTCGCTGCATGCACTCAGTGCCCAGCAACTTGTGTGTGACTTCTCTTGACTTTCCTTGGGTGGGTTTCATGCCACCAGGCAGGAATGGGTGCCCATAGCACCCACATCTCATGGTCATGGTGCATCCCAGTACCTAAATAATTCATTGTCAAGAGATTTCCTCTTACATTTGGATGCATCTGACAAACTTTATGTTTCAGTTTGTTTTTCTAAAGCCTTGGAACAATGCAGTTTATCTTTGCACACTAAGTCATTCATATTCATGTTTGCTATAGGAGACATTTTGAATGCTTTAAAGCTGCACCCAGAGGTACACAGTGGAGCAGACGGTAGAAAGAGCTAAGAATTTTCTTGATGTTTTATGGGTTGGACAACACCCACAACCTGATCCAACAAATTTTCTTGTTCTCAAACATTTTACTGTCAATACACTCCTCAGGAATGTACTCGGAGTTGTTTGGGGACATGGAAAAATATTTACCTCAGCCTTCCACAATTTATTACTTATTGTTTGAAAAAGTTGCCTCTTTTCTCTGCCAACATTTATCATCTTGGGAAAAATACTGGAATATAGCAGTGATATTAAACAACAATATGCTCTTTGCTGGGATAAAATAATATTGCTGGACCACTGCAGAGGAAGCCAAAAACCACATGTGAAATGGTTCCTTTGGAAGGGCAAGAAGTCTCAAAGTTTGTTAGCAAATAATTTAGCTAGTGGTGCAGACATCAAAACGGCTTCTACAGCACTTGCAAAGCTATTCTCAATACAAGTTTGCCCTGGAGTACTGGAGCACAAAGCCACTGTAATGGTTAGAACCATAATAAGAAGAATCCCTCACCAGTAAAAAATAATAATATAATAAAATAAAATAATAGAAAAAGAAACTTGCAGAAGAGTTAGAGGAAGAAAGGACAGGACTGTGTGAATCTTTCATCAGTTCATATCAATTTAACTTCTGTTTGCATGGCCACAAGTCATATGCTGCTTTAGCTCCAGGGCAGCTCCAGTCCTTTTTCCTTCTTCACCCTGGCTGGAGAGGGAGAGGATGCCATCCCCCTCCTACAGTCATTAAGTTGCTTTCTCAGCCGAGTGTTTATTGCACACCCTCTCATTTCCACCCTTTCCCCTCCACTCCCCAGCTAGTTAAATGCTTTCTCTTGTGCAACCCTTTATGTTTGGCGAAGATTTCCCCTACAAAACTGCACAGCTGCAAATGCAGCATTTTAAAAATATTTCCCTAAAATTTCCCCTACTAGTTTGCCTATGAAATACTTGATAAAAGCTGTACAGTCCTGTGTGTATAGTAAAACTAATGCCCTCAAGGACATCTTCACCATGCAGTTGTGCCTGCCTGCTACCTCTGTTACAGGTACCCACTAAGTTTAGGGGAGGAGAGACACATCTTCCCTGTAGTGCCTCAGTGCAGCCTACTACAGAGAGCCACTGGAACTTCCTCTGTGACCCCCTAAATATGATGAATGCAATGAAATAGCCAACCTACACTGTATCTTGAGTTATCACCCTCTTCTCAGTGGAGTTCAGCTGGGTCAGCTGGGCACCAGGAGCTCTGCTCCACAGCAGCTGAATGTGACACCTGGGGATGCTTTACAGGTCCATCTTTGCTGCCCTGTGAGCATGTGGATGTGCCACATGGTGCTGGGACAGCTGGGGAGGACCCCAGCATGGAGGGGGCTGCAATTTTCCTGGGAGGTGATGGGGTGCAGTCACACCTTTATGGCTGATGGCTTTGTGAGCAGTGCACCTGTTTTGGTACAGCACATAGGATGATATTTACCCTTTTAAAGAACATTTTGCCCTGCAAGTGCCCTCGTGTGCACTGCAGAACAAACATAAACTTTACTTCCCTTTTGATGTCTGCAGAGGAGAAAGGAGGTGGGAAAGGATCAGTGTTGTGCTTGGAGGGAGAAGAAATAGAATTAGGACAGATCGCTAAGGTGAAAGGGATGGAGCAATTGTCAAAAATTATTAATAACTACTAATAAAGGCACATTTGAATGCTGGGTTTAGTTGTGAAGGATCCAAAGAACGCTGTGTGCATTGGAATTGTCCTGGCCCACCTCTGAAGTGTTCCCACCTGAAGGGCAGGGTGCCCCAGTTTCTTGAAAGTGCGCTCTGGACTCGACACAAGGTGTGAAATGAATCTTTGAACCCTGGGTGCTTTGCCTGATGCCTGTTCCTTTATTAGCAGCCCAGAAGCCAGCATGGAATAAGCAGGGTAGCAGTACAGTGTGGCACATTTTTATAGCAAGGCCAAATCTTTATTATGCTTCTTGGCCCAGTTTAGTGGAGAACACTGCTGGGCCTGATTTCAGTTTTGATATCATACACTGAGGCTGCAGACCCTTAAGAGTACAAGCTGGAGAAAAGAACATAAAAATGTTAGGAATGAGAAAAGGCCATTCAACACATTGATGCTTGTCTCTTGTAATACAGCGTTTCCCCCAGGATAGCATCTAATTGCTTCTTGAACGAGCCCACTGTCTTTGCCTCAACAACCTTGCCCAGTAGGCCATTCCAAACATTTATTATTCTTTGAGTGACAAAGCACTTCCTTATGTCTCCTCTGAATTTGTTTTTTGAACTTCCATTTATGCCCCCAATCCTGTCATCTGTGCTGTATCAAAAGTAGTAACATGCATTGATTTTATCCATTCAGCTAAGATTTTTGTATACTTCAGTTAGACCCCCCTTAAATGTCTTTTTATTTTTTTTTTTTAAGTTGAATAGATTGAGGGGTTTTTTTCACCTTTCAGTAACTTCTACAATTTTATCCTGGAACCAAGTAGAGCAAAAATATTTGTTAAAGCCTGACTTACATTAGACCACACTGAATGGATTTATGAAGTCTACTATAGAAATACATTTCAGTAACTTTTTTTCCCCTCTTTTGGAGACTAAACTATAATTTAGTTTCCCTCATGCTTGTGTCTTTTTATTTTGACAAAAGTTAATTAGGAAGAGGGCAAGAATGAAAAGCTAGGTATGAAATTTGGAAAAAACTGATAATCTCTAAATTTTTCCATTTATGCTGTGGGCTTCTACCCTTGTCCCCTTTATTTCTCTTTCTCCAGGTAGTGGATTTTATTGAGAAATAAATTGTTTATCATGTGGGACACTCCATGTGACAATGCTTTGCAGAATCAGTATCAAGAAATGTCAAAATTCACCCATGATCCCTTCAAAAGCCACAGCATTAAACAGTCTCAGGCTCAGCCCTCCTCCACTGCTACAACTGAGGTGAACAGTTCATTACCTTTTTGGATTAAATTCTGCGGCATGTGTTATGCAGGAGGCCAGAACTGATGATCTAATGGTCCCTCCTGGCCCTAAAAAATATCTACAATGATTATAGATGAAATATATATGTCCTGCACAAAGTCAAAACCAGCAGGCTTTGGGTGGGAACAAGAAATTGAGGAAAGCAATTTTGCCTTAGCCCCTTCAGAGGAACATCTATGAGCACCAGCCTGACAGCAACAGTGGCTGTTTATTCACTGTCTCTCCATTTTGTTTCCCATTATATTAACAAAGTGGTTTTTCAAAAAAAATAATCTGTAAATCTTTTTCTCTGAATTCCTTCCCCATGCATTCTAGGAATGTGGGATCCAAGTGAGACAGCCAGCTTGTCCCTGCAGCCCTTCATGGGCTTGGATGTAAACACATGCTTTCCATGGCATCACTGGGTTTTGGAGCAGGTAAATTAGTATCAAGACTAATGAATTTAGTCTTAATGAATTTATGAATTAATAATAATCATTTATAGTTTGGGAATGAGTTTGTTCAACTCATGAATGTTCTGCACAGGGTAGGATCCAAACGTGCTGCTGGGTACATCGTAGCCGAACAAGTCCTTCTCCTTTCCCCCATCTGAGCCCGTGGCTGTCAGTCAGTCCTGCACCAATGTTGTGTTGGACTCTGCTGGATCATCTGGAGGTAATGAACAAGTCAGCCTCACAGGTCTCCGGAATCTATTTGAGCTATTATACTACCAGGGAGAGAAAACTGATGTATGAGATGGTAATTACTGGGATCACGCATCAGTTCTCTGAAAAATCTGTACGATATTTGCTTTGCTCCAGGCCCTGGGAATCTCCCATGATTTGTCAAAAAATAATTGTTGGTGGTACAATAAATTTGTTATTCAATCCCCAAAGTGTTCTGGGATATATGCCATCTGGAAAGATGGTTTATTTACAGTCCTATTTTCCTTACCCATTCTTTGTCATTATCTTTATTTTACGGGTTTATTTTTCTCCAGTGTTTTCTAGTTGTTCAAACTTTGTGTTTGTATATTTATTTAAAGGCAGATTTCAAAAGTCTCTTGATTTACTGAAGGATTCAGCTTCTCGTAAGTACTTCATTTCCCCTGGTATTTTTGTGAATGCTCTTGTTCTCCTTACCCATCTATCTAGTGCTAACCTTTTTGGTCTTTTTGTTACTCATATCTGCTGCTCACAAACCCCAGAGTCCTGGTCTTGAACCACAGTCTCCTTATAAACATTATATGCTGCTTCTTCCTCACTTTTTTTTTTTTTTTCAGACGAGTTTTGATGTGTTTGGAATTGAGGTATTTTTAGAAGTCTCCAACATTTTTCTGCAGAGAAAGATTTCCATTTTCTTGCCTGGGAGGGCTTCGTACCTACTCCTGGTCGCTGCCAGGGGAGGTGGTACAGGGCCAGGTATTGGCCTGTGGTGTGGATGAGCCCAGACCAAGCCTTTCTTCTCTTTACAGGCTTCCCCTGAGATCACAGGGAAGTCATTTAATCTTTCTGCTTCAATACCACATCTGTACAAATGCGGATTTAAACCTGTCTGTCATGTGCAGCTACAAAGAGACTTTTAGAAGTGGCCAAGGGTTTCAGACACCCCACAAAGAGCTTTGCTGTCCAAGATGTTCTGTGGCCCGGTATGAAAGCATCATGCTTCTGCTCCCCATGAAGGTCTTCCTCACTCCTGTGTGAGATGAACTTGCAATGCAAAAGAGACCCCCTGGATCAGAGCTGCACAGAGGGAAGAACATCTCTAGGAGGACTGAGACTGTGATAGCTCCACATCATGGCAGAGGAGATGTTAAAAGGACTGTGAGGCTTTTGTTATCTTTGGCAAACCATTCTGTCCAGTGTTTCAGATTTTTAGGACTACTTGTCCTGTCAGACCTACCAGCTATAACTAGAGCATTCACTGGATTTAAACATTTTCAAGTGTTTACAACCACTTCTCCTCCCCAGGGGGATCTCTGAACTGTGCTGCTTGCTGTATTGTCTTTGGCTGGGTCTTTAGAGTTTCTGAATTTATGCGGTTAAAAATCAATGCTCCTTGGTTAGACAAGAACCCAAATACTGCGACTCCTCATGCAGGTAACTCCAGTCCTTAGGTTTCACAGGGATTATGAGAGATAAAAATAAACCTCAGTTTTGTAGCCTTCAGCATCTCTCTCAAAGGATTAAGTTGATTTAAATGTAAGGGCCAGGTATGCCGTGTGAACCATATCTGAAACCACAGGCAGTCTTTTTGTGGTAAAGTCTGAGAAGATATTTAAATACTAAATGAATTGTATCTGAGATTTCTTTAGCTTCTGCTGGCCAAAAAGGGCTGGTGACAAAGCAGCCAATGACAATCAAAAGCCTGGTTGTGTAAATATTATCACACAGCTCTGGGCTCTTTTGAGCAATGTAGCTCTCATGCCCTGTGGCTCCCAAGGGTGGCTGGGTGGCAAACCCAGGCATGCAGACATGTCCACAGCCTGGCCTGGCCTCCCTGCCCAACAGGCAGGGTGAATGCAAGCTTTCTTCTCCCTGGGACATCATAGCTCCCCAAAGGCCTGTCCAGTCAGGATCTTTGAAAGTGAAGCAAGCAGAATTTGGACCTTTGCTCAAAACACAGCTTGTCCCTACCAAAAGGAGCATACTGGTTCACCCTCATTTAGTTGTGGGCCAGGTGGCTGCAGTCCTCATCGGGGGCTCACTCTGCTGCATTGTTTTGTGTCAAGATGAAGCAAATACAATTCTTCCTTCTCCTTCAAAGGAGTCATCAAAGAGTCAAGGAGAGATGGAAGAAACAACCAGAGGAAACCAGGAGGAAAAACTAAAAGAGAGAGAAAGAAAGAGACAGAGAGGAAGAGGGAGAAAGGGGAGAGAAAATTGTCTCTCTCAACAGTCAAGGGAATAGGTGATGTGCCATCTCCCACTCAGTGTAAACAGTGTGTGGGAAGGGGGAGATGACAGATAATATATCAAAGGAAGTGAATTGCAGCATTAAGATCCCGACTTTGCTTTGTCAAATTTGCTGGTGATTGTTGTATAACTTGCTGCAGCTCCTCTAAGTGGCAGAAAAGCTCATCAGATCCTCAAGTCATAGTACTACAGGTAAAAGCACCAACTCTTCTGAGAGGTGCTTACTTGAAGTAGCAGAAGGCTTCTTAAAACTTTTTCAGGATTTTTCCAGCACTCTTAGCCATCCTGTGTACTTATTATGTACTTGAGATAAATTTTCCTCCTGACTGTGTGTTCAACTAATACCGTAGGAATCTCCGAAGTAAATTTAGTTAAAATTTACTATTTTTATTTTGATGTGATAATCAGCACACTTCAGAACAATTGTTTGGATATCAAGAACCAAGGATAACTTTTAAAACTAATTTTTGTAAGGGCATGTAGTGATAAGAAAAAGGGTAATGGCTTTAAACTGGAAGAAGAGTGGTAATATACTGGCATAGGTTGCTCAGGATGTTTGTGGCTACCCCATCCCTGGAGGTGTTCATGAACAAGTTGGATGGGGCTTGGAGCAACCTGGTCCAGTGGGAGATGTCCCTGTGCATGAGCTCCATGATCTTTATGGTCCTTTCCAATCCAAACCATTCTATGATTCTATGATAACGTAAATCAGGGAACATATTGCAAGCATAGCATTGTGGTAAGCATGTTGGAGGAAGAGTTAGTCAGTGGTTCCACCAAATTACATTAGCTCTGTTCCCAAAACACCACAGAAGGAAAAGTTTTTCTGACAGCAAAGGATTCCTGAGTACTCTCTTTAACAACAGCCATTTTCACAGGTAGCTGATATTCACTGGGTGTGAAAGCTGAAGGTGGCTGACCATCAAAAGAGGACCAAAGGATTGGATTGGATTGGATTGGATTGGATTGGATTGGATTGGATGGAACAGCAAAAAAAGGAGCTTACTGTGGTCATGGGCTTGATAGCAGGCAGGAAAATTGCCTACCCATGTAAATAGAATACTGAAGAGTGAAAGAATGCATGCAAAGAACAGAAAGAAATATTTCAAAATAGTGTGACAAAAAACCTCAACAATTTTAAAAAAACCAAACAAACAAACCCAAACAACTCTTCAGGAAAGTGTTTCAGATTTTTGTTCGTTGCTCAAAAATCAAGTCAATCTTTCATTTATTTTTCCTTTTGATCATCTTCTCTTTTCTTTCTCCTCTTCTTCTACCTTCTGCTTCTTCAGTGACCGAAGAAACAGAATGATAGAAGAAGAGTGGGAAAGGGAGAAACCAAGACAAAAAAAAGAGCAAGAAAAAGAAAAGAAAAAAAAAGGAAAAACAAAAAAAAAAAAAAAAACACAAAACAAACAAAAAAAAAAAAAAAAAAAAAAAGAAAAAAAGAGCAAAGCTGTATCTTTCCAGGCACTCTGACCATGTTCCATGTCCTTTGGAAAAGAAATTACTTCTGAGTGCTCTGTGGGCTTTGAATTCCAGTAGAAATGGAGCATGGAGAACCCTTGCACAAGCTGGCACTTCTAAAGGGTGCAGCTGGAGCAGGGCTCACTGGGAGGTGGGAAGGTCTTTCAGTCAAAACAGTCCTGGGCACTATGTACATCTTCACAGGTAAAGAATTGTACTCAGAAAATTTTGCATATTTTTTATGAGATCAGCCTGTCAAATGAAGATGTAACTGTCCCACAAATAAGTATCTTTAAGCTATTCTGTAGTAGGTACAGTAACCTTTGAAGCATCCTCAAACTTGTAGCTCCTAAAAATCACTCCTTTGCCCTGGGAAACAAAACAGATGTTAAAAAAACCCCAAAAAACAACAACAAATCAACACATAAAAAGATTGTGTCCAGTGTGACCTCCTCCTGTCTGGTGGTGGGAGAGGGGGAGTGGAGGGAAGAGTATTTCTTGCTAAACAGTCTGAAATGGTTCCCAAATAATGAAACACAGAACAGTAAAAGAAATTTATAACTACATGTCCCTCTTGGCCTTTCCCCAGCCCTTAGTACTCATCATTCATGGCTTTAAAATGGGAAAAGTAATGGAGAGTTTTAAACAGAAAATTAAATCAAACCAAAACAAACCTCTTAAAAAAACCCTCAGATCCAAGAGGTTTTGCCCTCCAAATCAGGTGCTCCAATTCACACCTCAACGCCATCAATGGGGATTCCAGACAAGGCAAATGGGAACAAAGTTATTCGAATGAAAAAATCAGCCATCCTCCTCCCTCTGCCTTCCTCCTTTGGCTGCCAGATCTGGCATGCAGAAAGAGACCTCATTGGCCTTGTCATGTTTGAAGTGAAACTTTTTGGGGAATACTGAAAGTCACTCAGAGTCCCAGGGGAATGATGAGCCGTTTTTTTCTACCCTCCCTTCTTTGTAGTTTACTTTCCCCTATACTTATTTTTTTCCTTACTGCAGCTTTTCTGATCACAGTATCACAGTGACTTTATCACCGTCACCTCCTCATTGTGAACCAGCCCATCCCTTGGAGGCAGAGAGCCACTGTGGAGGTGGTAAGTAATTTGTTTTGTTCAATGGATTTCTTGTTATGCATGCATGCAAAGCCCCTTTTATCTCACATTTAAATTTGTGTTTTCCCTCTTATGATTGGTTTTGTGACATCAAAAAGCTTCCAGCATCTTCAAAAATCAAGAAGAACAAACTCTTAGAAAAATAAAATAAAAATGAAAAGAAATCCTTCCTAATACACTCAGCATTTCAGTGCAGCTTTAGAAATGAAGAGATTCACATGGGATACTGGCTACTAACGACTATGGAAATAAGCCTGATTTTTTGATCTCTAGGCCCAAACATTATTCATATTTTTTTCCTTAGCCTCAAACAATGTCTTCAGATAGCCCAGGTAAAAGCAATCCAGAAACAAAACAACATCATAGAAGAAATGCTTTATGCAGATACTTTCAGCTATGCTACACAACTCACATTGTCTTTGAACCCAGTGTGATGAGAGAATGATTTGAGACTCCAGGGACAACTCCTGGATATGTTTTTACTTCAGCATATTGTAGCGAGACAGAAGTCTTTGGCTTAAGAAATGTGTTCAGCAATCTGCATTTGGAAGGGTTTATTATTATTGCTATTGCTCTGGTAACACTTTGGACAACACTGAGAGCTGAGGTCAAGGAGCAGACACGCTGTACATATGAGGTTATGCAGACTCTCTTTAACCTTTAAGAAAATGGTTTGTCGATGCTCGGTGGGAGGCTGAGAGCAGGAGTGAGAAAGTCTGAGCCAAACCCTCCTCCTCAAAATCAGAAGTGGCTCTAATTGTTAGGCTGCTTTTTAGGAAGGGGCCACTTATATCCTTGGATTTTTCAGTCACCTGCCTCGTTTTCTAAGAATGCTTTTATTGAATGATGTTTTAGGAACTGGTTAGCATTTGCCTAAGTGTCTACTATGAACTGAAATATTGTACCTCAGTCGAAGCTAATTGTACATATCCCATGTATTCCAACATGCAGTACCCAGATTTTCATAGTCAAATAATTTGAGGAGAAAAAACACTTGAAAGACAGTCCTTAGGACGGCTGTTGGAGGTTGTCTGAGAAATTGCATCATAAACAGCTTGGAATATCCATTTATCTACAGTTCTATCTTATTTCTGTAAAAATCAGGTTTATTCTAGAAGCAACTGAATGACAAATATGTTTAAAAAAAACCCTAATCCTCTATGACTTTTCCTATTCAATATTCATTCTCTGATAAAGAGATGTGGACCATAGGGCAAGGGATCTTCTTCAAAGCAGCAAGACCACCACAGCTAGTGGAGGCCCTGGGCTTCCAGGTTCTCCAGGTCATGGTGAAGAACTGATGCTTGCTGTGAAGTGTTTGATTTTACCAAAATGCTCTTTCTTTAGAAAAGCAGATCCCTGTCTTGGTGAAAATGCTACTGTTATGATGATGGTATCATTTTACTTACCAAAACTGAGCCCTTTGCAAAACATGAGCGGGTCAAATTTAGGCATAAGCATGATCTTGCATCTTGCTTTGTAGGACAAACTTAACACACAAAGACCACTATCTTGCACTTCCAGTAAAATCTTTTGTCTTGGATTTTTCCTCAGACAGGGGATTTTCCTTGACCCAAGTCACACTCCCAGAGCTGTGGAGGAAAGAATGGACCCAGGCTCCCAGCTTCTTGTGTGAACCCCAAATCTAAGACACACCTCTCTTGCCACTTAACCTGACACGTGTACACTGAGGATCAAAAAAATTCGTGAGAAACATCATGCAGTCCACAGCAGAGGTGTGACCTAAATTCTGTCTTGTGCAACAACCATTCCTCCCTTTTTAAATTGCTCTCCATAGCCAAGGAAGCCACAGAAAAGAAAAACTGTTGGGATAAAACAAAAACATTATCGAGAATTAATTCAATTGCAAAGACACTTGCAGGGTGACACACAGGTTTTGTCATCACAGCTATTTAATCCATGAGTGCTGCTGGGACTCTGGACCCAGAGCCATGGGGATATTTAGGTCCCTAATTCTGGTGCAGGTGTCCCTCTCTAGCTTCCCCAGGAAATCAGTTCTCCCCTTCTCAGCTCCTTGTGAGCGTGGAATGAAGGTATTAATCATCCCAAGAAAGGGATTTGGGGTACTGTGGGAGCCTTTCTGCTGCTTTGAATGGGAGCAGCATTGAGCCCTTATTGCCTGATTAAAAAGGTAATTTGAGGCCATTACTAGCAAAGACAGGAGGAAGGATGTCTTCTTGTGGGGTGTGAAACCTTCCCCCTCTAGCCCCATGCTCAGTGCTGTCCTTGGATTTTGGGGCTTTTCATTTTGGCAAATATATTTTATGAACGGGATGTACACTTAGCCAGAACAATCCCACACTGGGATCTAATTTCAGACCTACAAAGGTTGATTCATCCTTTTTCAGGCTATGTACTCATTTGAACTAAAATTACGCTGCTGCCAGCCTCCTTGATAGCAATTACATCTAAAGAGAGAGAACCACTGAACTTCATGTATTGGTAATGGTCTTCATCTATATTTTTCCTTGGGGATAAAGCTGTATGGGAAAATTAGACACATTAGCCTAGGAAAAATAGTGAACAAAAATACATATTTTATACTTTTTAAAAGTATCCTCATGCTACCAATTAGAGACATTATTTAATGCAGGTATTTTAGCATTATGGTGCCAGTCTGTATATAAAGCAGAACAAAACCATTTTTGATAGTTATTTAAGGGCATCCTAAATACACTCAAGAATAGTACATTTTAATTTTCAATAATGCCAGCAGACTCAAGCATTCAGATTTTAGCATAACCAGCAGGAAAACTGTTTGATGTTTTAATTATGTCCCAGAAAATGCTGAATGTGTTATAAAAGAAATCTGAAGAGGGGAGGGGGAAAAAAAAAGGTTTTTATTACTGCTCAAGAGGAAGGACGTTTTACAACATAGCATTAAAAATGTAAAATGGAATAAAAAAGAACTCGTATAGTCAAAACTTTGTCTTCAACAAAGTAGGCCAGAGAAGCAAAATAATATGTCTGTTAGGAGCAGTCAGCAGTGAGAAGTGGAGGAGAGCATTTACAAGAGATAGGGCTGAAGGAAAGGAAAAGCCTTTAAATAACCCCAAAGTCTTTTAAATTATGTTTAAGACTAGCCAGAACAGGGTAACTATTCCCAACAAGGTGTCTCGCAGGATTTCAGAGTTCCTGATTAATGTGGTGACCTACTGCTCTCTGATGCAATGCATTTAAAACCCAGCTGGGTATTTGCAGTCAGGATGAGGCTGTTGGGACTTCCTGGGGCTCTATCCTGCTGGCACTGGGGTCAGGCTCTGCAGCAAGACTCAGGAAAGGTGTCCCCAAGGGAGAGGAAAAACGAGAACCTGAATTGTGGGGAATGAACTGAACCAGATGTACAAAGCTCCAGCAATTCAAGCAGCCATAGGAAGTAGTGAGAGAGGATATAAAAAAAAAAAAAGAAAAAAAAAAAAAAAAAAAAAAAAAAAGAATCACCAAGGTTTAACTCTTCTTTCTCTTAGCAGGTGTAAGAGGAGGGTGAGTGGGGACAGCATAGGACAGTGACACATCCTGTGGTGCTGCCCGATGTCCCCAGCAGAGGGATGGGTGCAGGATGCTGGAGCCAGAGTGGGATGGGGGTGGCAGGGGGTGTAGGGACAAAGCTCCACCTGCCATGGCCCTGCCAAGTCCGTGACACAGTGGCCTTCCTTGCACACACCTATTTACACAATTTCACTCATTCCTGGCACTTGGCTCTTTTACTGTCCTACTATTGTGAGCTACCTCAAGGATGTGAACTCTTCAGTTTGGTTCAGATACATAATTTATGCTCTGTCGATAGGTTTGTTTCTCATAAAGCAGGTTCTCAAATAACTATCCCAAGAAATGTTTACTTCAGATTTATTAAAACATCCATAACAGGAGATTGGTATATGTATATTTATTTTCATGTAATATACAATAAATAGAAAAGGTGGGTCCATGATCGTGCTAGATATTTACATCTTAGTGTTACTGATGCTTTAAAAAAGCCAGCACAAAGCTTTCTGTGGCTATGGTTTGTTAAAAAGAAACCCTTTATTGATAAAAATCATAAATTATGTATCTAAACAAAAAAGGAAAAGCCTGTTTTATTATGTAGTATATAATGTCAAAATGATGAAAGAATTTTGAGTCAGATGTCAATGAAATAGCATTGTGAGTTCTTCAGGAGCATGGTATTTAAAAATGTCCAGTGTCAATCTTGTGTATTATGGTACAAGTTTCTTATTTACTGTTTCAGCTCTTATAGCTTCTGTGCTTTGTTATTTGATACCCTGACTGTTTGCTTAAACTCTATGCAAATATAAAGCTCAAATACAAAGCTTGAGTATTAAGATTACAGAAGAACTAGGATTCCAAGATTAAAAAATAAGATTAATATCCCTAGTAAATGTGTATTGTTAGACTGATTTTTAGATGTTGCTTGGCAATGATTTAAAAGAAAAAACAAACAAACAAAAAAAAACAAGAAACAAACCTAGAAACCAAACATCATTGTAAAACAAATGATCCAAAAGGTTCTAAAAGCATGCAGAATAGAAAAATCTTTCTACAGCTGAAAATGAACTGCACAGTCTAATGCTCACCACAGAAGTTATCATTACAAGAGCATCTAAGCCCAAAATGATGCTATTTGAATACTTTTCCCAATTGCACCCTATGATCTTATCTCTTTTTTATCTGACCATAGCCTGACCAGTCTACAGAGGATTTATATTCCTGGTAACAATTCAGACAAGCAGAGGTGTGAGGCCGATGGATTCTGTCCCCCAAGCACCCAGCCAGATGCTCCATGGCCAGGTGCAGTCTCCTGCTCCCTCTCCTGATGCAGAGCCCTGGCTGCTCCCTGGGAAGGCAGATGCAGGCAGGGGTGCATCCCAAGGGGGATTCCTCATTTTATTCCCCCAAAAGGCTGAACATCCCCAGCTGCTGCGTGTGGGAAGTGGCTACAAATCACTGGTCACTTACAAGCTCTCAGTTTCTCTTTCTGTGGTTTTCACCTTTTTTGATTTGTGGACCATGAAGTATTTTCCAGAGGAGAGGGTCCCTTTTGAAATGCACATTCTTAAAGTGCTGTACAGCATAAATGGACTTGTTTGTATTAGACACCTCTCACAGGCACCTTAGAAGTAGACCTCAGAGCTCCCCGGAGGTCTGCAGACTCCTAGGTTCAAAACTAGGACTCTAATGTTAATTCTTTCAGCTGTCCAGTCCGGGAAATGGGATTATTTTGCAACTGAGAGAATAGAGACAAAGAAAGGTGATGGCATAAAGCAGGATTTTTAAAAGCACTGCTCTGATCAGGGAGCACAGTGACAGCTGGAAGTGAGGGCTCTATTTCTGACATTTTGAAGTCACTCCTGAAGTGTTCCCCTTTCATTAGGCATCTAAATTCATATCCAAAGGTGCTAAGTGATGACAAATCCCTCTGACCCCAGATCCCTGTCTGCCTGCCTACCACCTATGAAAACCAAACCGTTTTGATATGTCTCTTTTTAGATAGCCCTCTTTGAAGTGGTGGTCATGCCAGGGCCATGGAAGGAGTGAGTGTCAGGTTTTGGATGAGATACTGCATTTTAGAGCTAACTGCTGTTCATAAACACCAGGAGCACGTCTCCACCTACTCTCCAGGGACTCCGATCCCTTAAAGAGGAGCACATTTTGAACACTTTGATTCCTGCAAGTACATTCAAATTACTCTTGGCATTCACAGATTTGTAGATTTTTGAGGCCAGAAGTGCATCCTTTTTTTCACCCATTTTCCCCTGCACTCAGCCCAATAACTTACATCTGACTAGAGCACAGCTTTTGGCTGATTAAAGCACATCTGCCAGAAAAGCATTCAGACTTGATTTGAAGACATCAGGAGAGAAAGAATCCACCTCTTCCCTTGGTGGTTCATTCTAGTGGCTAATCACTCTCAATGTTAAATATTTGTGCCATTCTTGCTAGATTAAAGAGCATTTCAATACATGGTGTTCCTATGAGATAATGCTTGCAATGAAGTAAGCTTTTAATCTTCTTTTTGATAAATTAAACAGTGTGAGATCTCTAGGTTTCTCACTGTCAAACATTATCTACAGTCAGTAAATCATTTCTATGGCACTTTTCTGAGCCTTCTTCAATTTTGTGATGCCGTTTTTTAACATGCCAACCCCATCCCACAGTCTCCCTTATGCTCTCCTGGGGTGTATTCTCTAGCAAGCTTACTCTCTTCTTTGATACAAGGGTGAGAACATCCCACCTAAGTTCAGCCAGACTGGAAGTTTTGGCATCTAAAAGCTAATCATTTCAGCTCGTTTCCTCAGCTCCCTCAAAAGTCATTGGAGATAGAAGGATACTTCTGAAAGTTATGCTTTCCCATGGATGTTATTTTGCTTCGGGCTTTACCAGAATCTCTTTGCTTTCTTCCCATCTTGCCAAGAATGTCAGTGTGCTGCAAGGGCCACCCCCACATCAGCAGCCCCCTCTTTTGCCCTTCTGTCAGGCTTCCTGTCACCTCATACCTACAATCAGTAAAGACTTCAAGAGAGAGCAGGGCAGAAGCATTTCCAGTGAGATTAAATTTTCCAAATAACAGTTTTCAGAGGTGTTCTGATGTGGACATAATTTTTAGTGAAACTAATTCATATGCATGAGGCTATTGATGTATACTAACTGGATCCCCTGAAGAAACATCAGCTAGTTGCAGACCAGTACTACTTATTGCTAAATTGCTTTAAAGAAAAATCCCATTCAGTGGTAACTCTCTGTTGACAATTGTCTTTTGGAGATCTGCCAAGTAGCCAGCTCTTCACCCATTCATCTTGTGCCTTATCAGGATTGCAAATACCAAGTTTCCAGTGAAATAGTACATGAATTAAACTTAAGAGCAATTCCATAATTATTTGTCTCATGAAATTCATTATGAAGTTCCTCTAATCTTAATTTGCATTTTAGCTCTTTTTTTTTTTTTTCTTTCTTATTTTTTTCAATCTACTTTTGATTAATTGCCTCTTTTGAGCCAACTACACATATTACTTTCTTGGTATCTAGAATAAACTGTAGGTGTCTGAACATCTTTCATAGTTATAACTACTTAACATAGTTATAACTA
The DNA here is from genome assembly GCA_023637945.1 of Phaethornis superciliosus. Taxonomy (NCBI): domain Eukaryota; kingdom Metazoa; phylum Chordata; class Aves; order Apodiformes; family Trochilidae; genus Phaethornis; species Phaethornis superciliosus. Next base: position 8,497,135 of record JAJQWJ010000008.1, on the reverse strand, counting down.
GTTTATTTCTGGCAGTCAGGAATGATTTACTCAACCTATACTTTTCTCATTAAAGGAATTATTCCCTATACTTCTCTCTGTCTATTCTAATTTGTAGACAAATTAAAGTACTGCTTTTTTACCAGCTGAAAGAGACCTCCAGTATATGTCTCCCAAACCAAGGACAAGGACCCCCTAAGAGAGCACTTCTTCCCCTTGATGTGTTCCAGACAGGTCTTAAGGAGTAACACATCTTGTTTCCTAGTTTGATTTAGTGGTCTACAAAGTCTCTTATCTTTACCACCTCCTGAGCTTTCTGAGTCAGTTCAGTGATGGAAGAGGCAGCTGAAGTCCTGGGGTTCACTCTAGGCTCTCAATAGCTAGAAAACCTGAGAATGATGCTTTTAATGTTCCTACTTCACCTCTTTTACCCTTTCTGTTGTTCCTGAACAGGGTGAGATGACTCCAGGAAATGGCACCACAAAGTTAATAGTGTGAATTTGATGATGATGTTGTGTCATTTCCAGAAAGTCTTCTGCTGCTGGTATTTCACAAAGCATCCTGACATTGTGATGGCATCCCACAGCTCCTTGTGCATCTTCAGGTAAGTGTACAGTGTATCCACAGGGCAACCAAATCATAAGATCAGAAGGGTTAAAGACAAGCAAGATCTGTCAGATCACAGTGCACATGCCCCTGCAGGGAATGCTTTTGTCCCTGATGCAGCACATGTCAGATCTCAAGCAGATGCTACTACTGATCTTAGCCAAAAGGCCAAAGGGAGTTGGATGTGGGTTTTTTGTATGCAAAACCTAAGATTTACAACTGTTCAGAAAGACTTTCTGTTGTGTGCTGGCGGTCAAAAAGATGAGTCCAACACTTGAGTCTGGCCACTGCTCTGCATGGACTGGTGGGGAAACTGACTTTGCTCCCAAAGGGGAGATAATGTGTCAAAGCAGCTTTCTCTGTCCACCTTTCCCACTCAGAGTCATCTTGCACATCAATAAAGGGAGCCATTTCTCCTCATTCAGAAAGGTGTTTTTTTCTCAGACAGCATTTAGACAGTGCAGGGAGAAGCAGAGTCCCAGTGCCTGCTGGAGGAACAAACACGGTCACAGCAAGGACTGTGAAGCCTGTGACATGAAATTCACACTGATCAAAGCCAAGAACTTTAATAGCTTTGAGGCAACCCCTACCAAACATGCTGTTGGTTATTCTTTTTTAAGATGACAACAAGGTAGAAAATTGGCATGTCCTCTGCTGTGCCTAGGACATGGTGGGGAATGGGAAGTCAGCCATGCTGATGAGCACCATGATGCTGAGGATAAGCCTCAGTGGGAAAAGGATTTGGACCTGGTGACAAACAGAGGAAGGGATGGAAAAATTTAGAAGTGGCAAGACTGAGCAGGTGTGAGGAGAGCAGATCAGAGCACGTGCAGAGCTGTGGGGCAGAGATGGGAGCTGGGAGTAGGTAACTGCAGGGAGAAGGGGAATGGGAAGCAGGAAGAGTGGGTATGGCTGAAGCCAGAGAAAGCATTTAGGAAAGGTCAGTGAGGAAGGATCAGCAGCAGAAAGGCAGGCATCTGTGTGTATAGGATTCTGTGGATAGGAGCAGAGCAGAGGGGCTGGCAGGGGGAAGATAAATAGAGGGAATGGCTGGATGTAGTCACATCTCTGAGCTTGCAAAAGGCAGAAGAAAAAGCAAAAGGTACTAGTAAAAGCAGGGTTTAAGGTACATAACAATTTGTGTGTGTCCCTCTGATTTTTATAGGGGAAATTTGGAAGCCCTTCTCCCCCAGCCTGAGGTACACTCTGCTCAGTAACCCATGGCAATCACTGCACATTATGAAGGTTCAAGCAGCTTCCTCTATATTTATACTAGGCCTGATTGTTTCTCCTTCTTGCCCCACATTATTTACTGTACAAATCCATTAGCACTGCTTTTTCTTGCTGCATCCAAGCTACTACTGTGTATCGCTTGAGCTATTCACATGACATTTTATCCTTTCTTTGGAAGACAATTGTGTCTTCCCTTCTTGACAAAAGGAAACAGGAGCAAGAACTTGAGATGGCATAGTGCAGCAAAGTGCTTTCTGTACACCTGCATAATATGATTCAATCTGCCCTTACTTTCAAAATTATGCTGAAAGATTTCTCCTTAGATTTTTTTTATGTGCCCTGACCCATTAACCTTGAGGTTCCCTTCATTCCTCCTTCCCTCTACAGCTTTCCTCATCTACACCTCCAGCACTTATTATTTTCTTTGTTAACTGCAATTTGTGTAATTGTGTTGCTGCAGTTAACATATATATATTTAGTCTATTTTCATGCCAAGGAGACCGAGCACAACAGTCAGGTCAGTCTGAATATTTTAGTGTTTCATTTTTAGAACACCTTCTTTAATGGGTTCAGCATTTTTTATATGATGAATGAAAGGAAAAAAATTAAGAGGAAAAGTGGTTAAAAATCAAAGGTATGATTGAAATGACAGTGCAGCATTGGAGTTCCAGCCAAGGTCTACAGCTGATTTCATTTGTCCTCTGAGAGGGCACTGGAGAGATTCCCTGTGGGATGCTGAGGAAGACAGGAATTATTGTTTTCCTATAAAAAGTTAGCTCTTACAGCTCCCCCAGGGCGGCTGGAAATCATTCTGTGTTACTGAAACCCACCTCCTTCCAATGTTCCTGTTACAGATCTTGCTATGTGTTTCACTGGGGAACACACTGAGGATACAGTTGCCATTTCCCAGATAACTCTCTTTTTTTTGGACCATCCCAGCTCTTTCATTTGTTTCCCAGTGTGACTGGCATGTCTCTGGTCACTTTTTGCTTTCTCAGTCTGTTCTGTGAAAATGTATTTGCCATCTTTACCGTGAACTTAAAGTTGTATGCCTGATACAAAATCTGTTGACTTCACTGGGGGTGTGTTTACTGTGATGAGGTAGATTTTTGTAGACTGGTTTCCTACACCACCTGAGAGGCAAAATATGAGGAGGCAGTCCAAAAGTAACCCCAGCAGTGAGCATGTCTTTCCTTGCAGAAAAGTCCTTTAAACCCTCAGGTCTCTGCTTCCTAACCATATAAATATGCGTCTGCTTCCAAAGGGACTGCAAACTTTTGTTAATTGTGGTATATTTTCTTGAGACCAGCCTCCTCAATACTAATAGTTTTGTATGGGCCAAACTGTTTAGTGAGTAGGCATCTTGGGAGATGGTGTGCCCTTGTGGTACTTCAGGCAGGAGGGGCTGTGAGCTGGGGCAAAGAACTTCTAAAGCAAAAATTAGGTTGGCAAGGGTGGTGAAGAATTTACAAACATGTCGGAAACATTGATCCCTGAATTGTTTAGGAGCCTGATGTAGTTTTAAACATGGCAAAATTACTACAGAACAAGGGTCATGGTGCTGGCAGGTAACAGTCTTTCCCACCTCATGTTAAATGGTACCTCTCTGCCTTTTACCCTCCAGTCCCCTGTTTTGTAATTAACACTGAGTTATGTCTAGCTACCAGCAGGTAGTGGCTCTTCATCATTCACCAGGTCAAAAACTAGAAAGGTTACACAATATTCATCAGCTGCAACCTGGGGTTTCACTGCTAAAACATGTAAGCACTGATTTCACTGATTTATTCTCCTAGTCTCTCCAAAACATTAAAAAGCATCTGTGTTTTTCTTTTTTTAAACAGAGGACATTTCTAGAGCTGCCATATGAAAACATAGAAAATGAGCTTAGCTTTGTCAGAAGCATCTATAGTTTATCCTATTTTCTAACATAGCAATATTAAAGGATTACCTCTGATACAGCACACAACATTTAAATGTGGTTTCCTGAAGATCTTTTGCCCATCATGTTGTTCCAAGTAGATAGTCTTAAATGTCCTAGCGTTCATTGCTGCCCCTGTTCCAGCATCCTGGAACTTCTGAAGCCCTGTAGTGGCTAGGAATCATTCTGGATGGATCCCATGGTTTAGGATGGAAACCTCAAATGACCTACAGTTTTCAGTATCCCACTCACACAGTTGTCAGGGTCAACGCTGTTCAGTCATAGCTATTGGGAATCCTGGAGATTATTCGTAACCATAGATCAATAACTATCACTCAATAACTATCATAATCTGAGCCCTATATTTAATCTCAGATGACAATCTGTGGCAGGAATTATCTTCACAGCCAGAAAACAAAGAATGAGATGCTGGTAGTTTTGTCCACTAAAAAGCCCAAGTAATTTATGATTTATGGGAGAGTTTATTTATTCTCCATTGCTTGTGTATAAATTCTTGTTTAGTGTAACCTGTGATTTTAGAGACATTCTTTCTACCTCTGAGGTATTTGCATTTCAACACTGAAACCAAGTCACTGGTGCAAAAACTCTGTTTCAAATACTGCATAGTCCCCTACAGTCTGTGATAGCTGCTCCCTACGTGAATCACTAATGATGATATCCTTATTGGAATGCAAAATCTGGCTCCTGACATTTTCTCTGTGTTACTTAGCTCTGTAAGCCTGTGCTCTATAAACTCACTGGAGTAATTTGAGCTATATTGTTTTCTACAAGTGAAGGACCTGACTCTGGCTCTCTGGTGCCTGAGGTGTCACTGAGTCAGTGACATCTTTTGGGTTAACGATCCTGGACTTTATCCCACCCTTCGTTCATCTCACTTTTTCCAATAGAGATGCCACTTATTACTTTTACTTTTTTTTCTGTGATCCACTGGCCTCCAAAGCCCTCTGCTCATCTCCCTCTCAGCACCAACCCACTTGACATCCACACTTTTGGGAAGACAGGGAATCACTCGGGGTTTCTGCCTCCCAGCAAAGGCTTTTACTGTAAGTACAATTGCAGAATGGACTATAGACCTTTTGGAGAGACAGTTCTCAGCATAAGCAGGAAACATTAGGAATTTATTTCTTTTTCCAGCCTTGCTTACCTAGCTAATTGGGGTTTTTTTGTTGCTGTTTTTGTGGGGGTTTTTGGTTGTTTTTTCTGGGGAGGAGGTGCTTTTTTGGGAGGGCGGTGTTTATTTGTTTGTTTTGGTTTTTTTTTCTTTAAACTGATCTATAGCCTTGTATTATCTCACCTCAGGCTTGAGAGACAGCTTAAAAAGAATTAACCCACCAGGTGGTATTTTGTCACATGTCCATCCTTAATTCTAACACAAATGCTTTGTACATATAATTATAAAATCAAGGGTCACTAAAGTACACCTGTAGAGCAGAAACTTGGCTGCTCTCAATTCTGTTCTAATTATTGAGCCTTAGAGCAAAAACTAGGTTTCAAAGAAAACTTTCTGTACAGGCCTCAATAGAGTTAAAGGAGAAACATTTTAAGTTGATGAGCTGACACTTGTAGAAGCAAATATATTAAATAAATCATGATTCGTTTGGGGGCTAAATCTGACTTACATCAGCTCTGGAAAAACTAGATCCTAATGAGTGACAGTTTGGTGTTTTCTGTCACTTCCTACAGTAATGGCCCCAAGCTGACACTGCTCTGTGGGAGTCTAATACTTCTGAACAAAAGTTTTTTTGGAGTGAGATAGACAAGGTAGAAATCCCAAGGTGACTGGAAGGAATGTCTAATGACTGGAAAGACATATTTACTGGCAGAATGTATGTAAGCTGTGACAGTTGACAGGGCTTGATTGTAATAAATATAGTTGATGAAGAGAAGGCTGACAGGTGAGGACAGAGGGAGAAAAAGAGTCAAAAGATCTGCATTGGCTGAACCCTATTAATGGTAAGTTGGTAACAAAGCCCAGAGTCATAAAAGAAAACAGGTATCTCAAACTGATGTCTAAACACTGAAATGTGTAGGACTTGCAGGTTGCAGTAACAAGCTCAGATTTGTTGACCTTTCTTCTAGCTATTTTATGAGCAGTGTTTTCAGCTGGAGTTCACACCAGCAGCAGGCAGGCACCTGATATTTTAAAATATTGCATATGATTAATCATGTAGCAGAATAAACCCTGATCAAGGTCATAATTATTGCTTCAATCTCTAACTTTCGTTGCTTTGATCAGAGGATTTGATGTTGGAAAATGTGCCTCCACATGCTGTGAGGGAAACAGTCTTGCTGAAGATCTGTTCTGCTGAAAACAGAATTAATTCCTGCAGAGGAAATTAAGCAACATAAAACCTGAAAATGTTTCTTTAAATGCAGAGGCTCACCACACACACACACACACAGCAATGGAGTGATTGACCCTGAAAATAGAAACAACTGTGGCATATTAAATCATGACACTTTATAACTGACTGGTCAGAGTTTCAACAATAGGCTTTCCAATGAGCTCTGCACTTTCTTCCCCCAGGCAAATGTCACACACTGAAACTAAACAGGATCTTTTTTTATTTTCTTGTTCATCCCAACGTGATGTTTTCTGTGCCCAAGATACAAATCTGTATTTGAAAATATCTTAACCCTTTGGAAGGGCAACCCTCTCTCTCCATGCCTTGGGAGGAGGGAATTTTGTAGGAGTCTAGGGGACATTGTGCCTGCATTGACACCAGAGTCGGTCTGTACCTTTATTGCACTCCAATTTTGAGAGGGAAGGAAGGGAAAAAACAGTTGTAAGGAAATTTCTGGAGGAAAGCACTGAAGAATTGCACAAACTTAATATAAAGGTTAATAATGAGGAACATCTCTTGTTGGGAGTATTAAATGAAAGTCCTTCTAAACTCTGGAAACAGACCTTTCTAGCGGGAGGGTCACTGTTTGCTTGCTTTCATCATCATCATTTCATCTTCTATGAAACACAAAAAACCCCATAAAATATTTAGGCAACTAATATATTGAGATAAATTTTCTTTTCAAAAAGTTGCTGTTATTTTGAATGGATCCCCTCCTTTCTCCCCCCCCCACCCCCTCTCCAGCTTCACCCCCTCCCAAATGCCACAGTTTCTTCAAGTCGAGCTGCCACTAAATGTGTTCTGGAGAGTGCCAAGAAAAACAAAGAAGACCATATAGGCACACAACAAAGATTGGCAGAGCAGCACGATGCTTATGTGTCCATCACATCAGGGCTCCCTCTTTTCTGGCTGCCTGGCTCCCCCATGGTGCTTGGATCCACCCACTCTGCTTCTCACCCCTGCCTCTTTAGAGTGGCAGGATTCAGAGCCATGTCTCATCAGTGCAGGAATTGTCAGGCTAATTGGCACACACACATACACTTTATACACTCCTCCAGTTGTCAGTGACTGCTTATGTATGTATGCACACTGTATAGGTAGGTATGAGTGTGTCCTTTCATGTAGAAAGTTCTCTATGCAGGTACACAGATGCTTTGTAGATTGATATCCACAAATATACAGACTTTACGTACCAGTGTATTAGGATATGGTTTCATGCCTGAACTTATACACACACCTCATCTACTGTACTTTCTTGGGATGTGATGTTAAAGTGGCAAAGGAGGTGATATTTAAGTTATGCTGTAATCCTTTATTTTTTTTATAAGTTTATGTATGTACTTTTTTTGTTTGTTTGTTTGTTTGTGAAGAAACTGTACCACAACTTCAAGCTAATGTGAACATGAAAACTTTCTTCACTCAAAAAACAATGTGTTGGAGACAATGTAAACAGCTCTAAAGGTCTTGATTTTGCTTTGTCCTCTCTTTTAGATTCAAGGACACATTCAAAATCAGGTTCTTGTCAAAAGATGTAAATAGAAGACAAAGCAGGAATGAAAATCTTAGTGGAGTACATCTTCTTCCATATGGAAGCCCAGCTGAAGTCAACATGACTTTGACCATTGCCTGCATCATGGTTGGACTTTCATTTCAATACAAGAGAAAGGTAAGAACAGTGATAGGTGGCTTTTTGCTACTGGCTTTTTAAATGAGAATATAGGATTAGCACAAGGCAAATTTCTTTAAAGTTAATGGTCTAACCAAAATACTGCTGAAAATAAAACCTGAAACCACAGGGAAAACCAAGGATACTCTGTAGAGTGTATTCCTATTGCTGACTCGGGGGTTAATCTTGCATCTGTAGGAATTTTTATGTATAGGACTTCTACCATCTATTTTAAATATTTGAATCTACACTGATTTTGGACAGCTTCTGAGACAAGTTTCCCAAGGGGGTAATAATCTTCAGTCTGTTGCATATGGTACTAGATGTATTACAGGGGACCCTAATAATCATTCTGAAGACTGTCAGTCTCAATTGAGACAAAACTTTTCTGATCCTACATTTGAGAGAAGACATTCAAAAAGAAGAAAACCAAATTGATCTTGTGATTCCTAAAGTCTGAAGTAGGCCAGGTCCTGCATCATGGTAAGAATAATTTTTGAAGGTCTATTCATGCAGCTGGGATACAAATGAAAATTTTTGATAACCTTTCTATGTAGCTTCTGTTCTGCACTCTTGATCTTGTCCCAAATGAGGATGAGCACCTTGCTGGAAAAGTTTCATGGTTCTCCAGGTTTTGTATAAAGTTTTCCTTCAGAAATTGCATAGAGTGTTTAGGTCTCTTCCTTTAGACTCTCTCTCTAATTTGCAAGAAAAAACAATCAACCAACTAACCAACCAAACAAAACCAACCCACAAACCAACCAACCAAAATCACTTTTGTATTGTGACTGCAGAATTCATAACTCACATTAAGACTTCAACTAGAAGCACAGCTATGTGTGGTGCCAAACATCACATGAGGGACCACTCACTAGTACTGACATAAGATTTATAATTGTATTAAGTTGTTAAGAGAAAAAAAAAAGTTTTGATTGCCACAGTGGGTGGAGGTTAATACCCAGGGCTTCAGCTGTAAAACTCCTGTTTTGTTTTTTGCTACTTGCTCATGAAAGCTTGCCAAGTTCGTGGACCTTCATTATATACCTTGCTGTTGTAAGAACAGCATGAGAACAGCCTGCAAGTTCTTTGTGCTGGAGGAGGCTTCTATGAGAAAGAAAAGCAAGTACATGATACCGTACTTTCAACAGACACTGCTGAGAGCTCCGTTTGGGGACTGGGGTGTCAGCTGCTCCTCAGTACAACCATGGAGTTGAATACATCAGGGAAGCTTTAAGAATAATGGGAGAAATAAATAAAAGTGTGGGAGAAAGAATAGTGGGATGAAGTTATTTCCAGTGTAAATGTGCTGAAGCAAACGTAGTTTCATTACAGAGGAGTTTGCCCTGTTGTGTTCCAGGCTCCTCATTTAGACTGATTACATGGCAACATGGAATTGATTTTTTGAGCTTAGGACAGTTGGCAAGTTTGACTATACTTAAAATGAACCTCTTTAATTCTGTATACAAAATTAGAGCAGATTTGATAAAGTACAGATGTATCCTTTGAAGTATTCCCTATCAACATAAGTGTTAAGAACACTTGAGTGAAGGAATTTTAACAGTTTTGAAAGCAGTAGCAAAGAACATCAATAAAGGTTGCAGCTAAGGGCGTGCCCACAAGGCACTATACTAACTGCATCTATCCTGCAGGCAATAAACAATTGCTAAAGATTCCAGACTTTTTAAAGTTCATAGTTCATCTCATAAACTTTACATGTAACCTATGATAGGATTTTGCTGGGTAGGTTTTGCTTTCAGTAAGGAGCTCCAAGAATTTTCAAGTTGATCTCCATGTAAGAATGTGTGGAAACTTTCTTTTATCTTTGTGTCAAATGATGACTGATGATAGGTTGATTTTACAAGGTGTGAGGAATGCCCATGTCCTGTTATATCCACTGTTATGATCGTGAAAGCTAAAATTCTTTCAGGCACTTCAGCACATAAAGAACAGTGCCAGCCCAAATGCAATGTTGAGATCAAGCCTATATCATAGAAAAAAGATGCCTTTTGCATTGAAAATTTCTCATGACAACTAGATTTGGAGTGTTCACATTGCCATAAGATGTTTTTCCTTGAGTAGTAAACAATATATAGGCCAACCAGTGATCCAGTGGTAGTTTTGATTACGCCAGATATCTGCTTGGCCACTTTGATTCTTCTGTCCCATCAAAATCAGTGCTTCTACTTCTGTAGACAGCATTTGTTGGGTAACTTGCTGTGGCCTTGCAAACTTACAATTAGCAAGGATGAGCAGAAAGGAAGGAAAAAGAGATGGACAGAAATGAGATGGAAACATAAAAGGAGGTTTTAAACAGCAAGGAAGATCTGAGTTGCTGGCACTTGGAAACTAGTCACTAAACAACTCAGATATTTAATATGGGAGATGTAACTAAAAAGCTTTTACTTTGTAATGGACATTTCATACTGGCAGGACTTAGATTTCAGTGCGACCACAGCAAATTAGTGGTAGCCACAGTTATGCCAATTAGGATTCTTGAAACATGATCATGTTGCTGTGGCTTAATGAACTACTGACAGGTAGATGTGGTACTTCAGGAGATGATTTAGTGGTTACGGTGGTGTAGGACTGATGGCTGGACTTGATGATCTTGAAGATCCTTTTCAACCATGATGATTCTATGATTCTACTCTATGTCAGCTGAGCTGTGGGAAGTGGCATGTGTGTTCCCTTAGCTGGTCACCAACATGTGACAGTGAGGCAAGTATAATCCCTTTCCAGCGAGGTTTAAGCAAACACCTATCAGCTCATGCTTGCAACTGACAAACAGGGTGTACAGTCAGTTTCTGGTGAGTAGAAAGGATTCATTAGACTGCAGTAATTAAGCACTCCTAAAAGAAAAAAATGGGAGAAGCATGTACATGATATTTTAGATCACCTAGTGTGTTTCCCCAAGACATTGTTCCAAAATTCCATTCACAGTTGCTCTTCCCTAAATTTACTGTGATGGCATAACTTCCACAGTGGTGCATTAAGAAAAAGAATTAAAAGTGGCTGCGAACAAAGCGCAGCTGAGACGGATTCAAGAGCAGAAAAGTGTGAACAACTGTTCTCTGTTCTCACCATGAGCCCAATCCAAAGGCAGCGGACTCACCGAGGTGATTTTCTCTGTTGACTTCAAGACGTTTAAAACAAAACTCAGTTTCCCATGGTTTAATGAAGGAAATGTAATGGATCTTTTTCCTGGATGTCATGACAATAGCTGCCTTATAAATGCCCACAATAATAATAGAAATTAATAGGTTTTTTTAGCTTTGTGATTTTCCTACATGGAACTCTACCTTGCTCAATACTGAAGTTTCACTGCTGATTAGGTATCACTTTATGAATTCATTGAAAGCTAATAAAAACTGGCTGATTAGACAACCCCAGGCAGCACATCTTAAATAGTCATTAAACAATCATTACAGATAGAAACAGCTACAATGGGCTTCTATTGAAATGCTTCTTATTATGATATAATCCTTTTTCAAGTCAAAATGAATGCCTAATCAAAGCACAAAGCAAACAGTTTGAAAGTTCTGAGCTAGCTGTGCAAAGCTATAAAGCATCACCGAACCTCTAAATTAGTGCTCAAATCAGTAGATGAGGCTTGATGTACAGCAGAAGTAATTGAGGAAAAAAATATAGATCCATGGGTATAGGCAGAGTAAGAGCTGCTTCTGAAACAATTTCATGTAGAGCTCTCCAGGAAACCATTGCAGCTTTGACCCAAAGATACTTGTCTAGTGTCAGGGAGCAAAGATGAGTACATGGTTCTGGTGTGTCTTACTGCTATTACAGATACTGTAATTTACAAAGAATCACATAAAACTTTGCAGTTGAGGACACACAAACTGAGATAAATCTGGTACAGGACCAAAACTCTGTGAATTGACCCTTACCAAATAACATTTCTGCTTTTAGAAGATTTTTAACAGATACATTCGGATCCTTATTATACTGGTATACACTTGGAGCAACTTCAATGAAACTAGTGGAATTGCTTTGCATTTACTAATAGTGAAAATGAGCACAGAATGCAAACCAGAGGCTTCGGGAAGCTGAAGCCACTAATTCAGCTTTCTGAATTGAGAAGATCACTTATTAAGTTTATAGTACAAAACCTCTGTTTTTTTCCTTCTCTGTAATAAACTCTCTTCTCCCTTCTCTCTAATAACATCTTACTTAATAGCCCTTACTTAATCTTTACATATTCAGCATGAAATAAATGGTCAGGATGTTTAAGTTTCCACCCTGTACCACCTGCAATTTACAGGCCAGATCCATTTGCATGATTGAGGCAAGGCAAGAGTCATTACCACATAGGGCAGCTGATTTCCCCTCCCTTGAACACCTGCAAATGCTGGTCACCTGGGAGTTTGAACCTATTAAGGTTCTTATAATTGAGACAAAGGTACAACAGTTCGGAAAATGGTACATGAACAGAAAGATGAGAAAGAGAAAGACACTCTGGTTGGATGACAGGAAATCATATAACCATATTTGCAAGTGAGCTTTGGGAGCGTGGTCTTTGTAATGGGGTTAGCTAATCCAGATAGTAATAATGATAGGAAAGTCAGCAATCATAATAATATTTAATGGATTCCAGATGGAGAAATATAATTGTTCTCATTATCATTGTGAAAACTCCAAGGAAATACAATCCCAAGATACTTTACCTTGACAAGCAACCAGGAACAGTACGGACAATATGGGTTTTGTAGGTAGAATTGTCAGTTATTTCCTTTTTGTTGTATTCCCTTCTAATATAATGGTTTGATTAACCTAAGACATTTTGATGTGAGTATAAAAGCCATGTCAATGAAATGCTTGCTTAATTGACTGTGCATCTCTATACCATATGATGTGGTGGCTTACTAAATATGTTGTGGAATTAAAAGGAAAACCCGAAAGTCCCGTATATCATGAGACTTCTTCTTTGTCATGTGGTTAAAATGAAATGAAATACAACTGTAAGCACAGGCTTTTTTGGGTGCAGCTGTTCTTTTTGTTTGGGTTGATAATTGGAACCAGTCCCATGGGCTTATTTGATGTTATCTCTTGTTTAAAACTAGACTGTCAAAGCTTATCCCCCCTGCGTACTCAACAGGAGTAGTTCTGGGGAAACTTTCTTCTTAAGTATTTTTAACCCCTCCTCCCTGCACGCATTCTCTAAACTGAACTGGGGCAGTCGTGAAATTATGTCTTCACGGGAACACTTGTACAGCAAAATATTTCTTTGTGGAAAATCGAGCCTTTTCATGTTATATGTCTTTGTAAGAGGGGCTTAAAAGAGAAGATCCCACATCAGAAGTCAGATGATCAGGGTGTGATCTCTCAGCTTTACAACAACTTGCTGCCTCTGCACAAAGCATGTCCTATGCAGCATTCCCTTGGCATGAGAGGAGCTCAGGGTTTGGGGCAGCAACACAGACGTCTTCCACAGTAGGAACCAATATTTGATCCAGGAATAGTACAGCTGTGTTTCCACACAAATGTGAATTTAATGTGCCCGATCCCAAGCTAATGCGTTCAGGCAGCATTGCCCCGTGTAGACCTACCTGTTGGGCTGACATTACCTCCAGATTTTCCGTAAGGGTCAGAATGCCCTACTCATTGAAATATTCAGATGCAACCTCTGAATACTTTGATTTGTTTAAGTTCAGAAGAATTGAGGCCTTGTGTTTTTGCTAGTTTCTTAAATGGCAGGTAGTAGCAGGGAGCATGTCTCCTGCAAGCACGTGAGGAGATACTTCGAGCTGGCTTCACCCCTTTCATTTTCCTTTCCAGTTGTTGTCTTTGAACAATAGGATTGACACAAGTCAACCAATCTCAAATTATGCACACAAAAAAAAGGCATTATTATTTTGTCCATGGGACCAGTGGGTCTTTTTCTCAGTCTGTTCTGTTTCATTTATATTTTATCACAAAACATAAAGTCTTCTGCTAGATATTTTTTTTTTTTCTGAAAATTTTGTCAGGTTGTTATGCTTGTGCTGCTATGGTAACTGTGGAGACAACTTTAATGGAAAAGGAGAAAGGAGATATAATCCCTAATAGATGTGAGAGTCGTCTCCAATATGCTGGGCAAATGAAAGAGGAACAAAAGTTTCAGGCTTGCTAGGTGTTTCTAAGAGCTCTTGCAGGTCATGTGCTACTCTTCTGGAATGACCCACGTGCAGAATAAGAGAACTTTTTAGTTATTACCCCATAGATCATTTATGTTCACAGAGATCATTTAAGCATACCAATATATTGATTTCTTCCTAGCTGACATCTGTACACCGTGAAGATGTTGCAGTGGCCTTCAGTGATTTCAAGTTGTGAGCTGGTGCTATGCTCACCTTTCTATCACACACAGAACGTTTTTAATAAGGGATGAACATCCAATGCACGCTGTAATCCACTTTCTTGGATTAGATCTTGCATTTGTCTTATCACTCTTTTCCAGTGTCTTTCCTTCTTGCCTTTAAGATCAAACACATCAGTGTTTCCTTGTCTTCCATAAACAACCATCTGTTTCTGTCCTATAGACCTCTCAGCCCACCTGGAAGAATGCTTCTGAGTAAAATCAGAAGTAAAATCAGCTGATAGCTGTAAAAACAACAAATGGGCTTCTTATCTTATGCAGCACTCAATGCAACTAAGATGTTTCTGGCAAGCAACCTCTTTGCAGTGCACTTTAGAGAGCAACTGAGTGGAACATCTAAACACAGGCTGTAGTTTGCAGGTTGATTATGTGCCCCAAGAGAACAAAGGTGCTTGTGATGCCCTTTCATGGAAGAGCAATAGCCAAGCTATAGGCCCCTCTTGCCATTGCAAACCAATAAAAAAAAGCTGTCACATATACAAGATGGGGAATGATTCTTCTGTCCCTTGAGGGATGCCAGGATTCAGTACTTTGTAGATAAATATAAGTTTCTATTTAAAACCAGTACTACAGGGACTAGATGTAAGAGGGGCTGGAAAAAGCCATTTCTAAAAATACAGGAAATAGCTACATGGTTACAGAAGTGAATTTCCAGCTGTGGGTAATCATACAACTCACATATTAACAATAAGAATCCACCATGTAAGGGGGAAAAAACAACAGTTCACATAAGCTTGAAAGACAATAGGCCAATTCCTGATCAGGCTGTGTAAAAAGAAGGAGCAGAGAGAATATATGGAGGACAGAAAGAAGTTGGGACTCACATTTTGTTAAAGAATAGCCACTGAGGAAGATAATTCTAGAAAGATGAGTAAGGGCAAAGAAAATGGTTCATTTACACTTTGGAGGTACATATTTTAAAGACAAGGTTAAGACCATGGAGCTGAAACAATCAGAGGGTCGCTTTGCTGCACTGTTCCATCTGTTCATAGGTTCAACTCTGGAAGCAGCAGCTCCAGAAGAATATAATCCATATAATACCTAGCATTCAAGGCTCTCCCAGCAACTTTCATCTATTTTGAGTACCAGACTAGAAGTAATGCAGTCTTAGACTCTTGCTGCTGACAGAGGACTGATTAGCCCATGCGTATCATAGATGGGAAAACTGAGGCATTCACCCTGTCAGTTACTGAAAGAGCAGAAACAGAATTCATCTGTCTTTTCCTCTTTTTTTCATCAATTTTAATTAGTCATCCAATCTTCCATTTCCTGTCAGGCCTTTTAGCCACAAAGACCCTATCTCACTGAGTTTGCCTGGTGTGTTCTGGAAAAGTTCATTTTGTCATTTTTTATTTTATTTTTTTTTTGTCCTCAGCTCTGCTGTCGAGATCTTCAGTCTTCCCTTTTTCTTCCTATGGGCCTCTCCAGTGCCTATTCTTTTCAAATCCCTTCCTAGTAATTCTCACTGTTATTCTAAGCAATAGTAGATGGTTTTGATCTGTGGAGCTATGTAAAAACTGTGTTTTCAACCTGTCTCTCTGTCTGTTTTTATTCCTCCGTGTTAGAGCTTAATTCTCATGGGCTTGATCAGAACAGTTGCTTTTGTATAGTGGGACTAATTTTAACCAATCAGTCAATTGTCAAGGGGTTTCTCCTCTCATTTTAAGGCAGCTTCTTTATAGTATTCTCTTTGGTTCCCTCTCACACTTTGCAGCAGAGGTTGTGCAACAACACTACAGAAGTATAGTTATTGCTGGAAGGCTTTTCAGGCTCTAACATGGTTTCCTCCCCAGAGGAGGGGGGCATATTTGGCTTAATAGAATCATTGTGGTTCATTTCAGTGGTGCAGGCTGCTCTTAGGTTCCCCTACTGCAACTGGGAGTTTGCTCACAGCTTACACTTCTCTACTCTTCTATGGCAAGCAGAATTCTTCACTCCACTAATGTACAAACTTGCATATACAGGTAGGTTTAGCTACTGATACAGAACCTGATCCAAACCCACAGGATGAAAATGGGAGCACCTTCCATGTTTAAATAAACAATAATCTCCCTGAAGTTGGCCAGTGATGTCTACAATTAGAAGCCCTTCCTCCAACTCCACTTTTCATAACTCTGATATTACAGTGCATTGAAAAGAGTTGTTATGTAGCATCACTTCATCTGCATGACCAATGTAAAAAAAACTAAAATAAAAACTCCTCTCCCTCCTTTCCTCTTCTCTCCTGTCTTCTTCCTCTCCTCACAAAAAAATCTGAGAGTGGTACTTGTGCTTAGGAAGGTAAAGTTCTTTATGTGACAGGCAGTGTCCCCAGAGATGCCCACATGATTACATCTCATGTCCTGCTCGGGCTGCCTACAGATAGCAGTCATCATACTTACAGAATTACTTGATTCTCAGCAGAGTTAAAATACTGATGTTTTTTAAACATAAAAAAAAGCAAAAACTTCTTTTGTAGGTTTTTTTTTTTATATCTATAGGCAGGATGGACAAGGTATGACTATTCCGGCCTCCACCTTTTATGCACTAAAAGTCCCTGAAATGTAATCACAGGGTTCAGGTAAAAAAAAAAAAAATCAGTGTTTTTCACAATGAAAAAAAGAAAAATAATTTTAATGACAAACTTATTTTTACTTCCACTGTTTATGTAACATCTGTGTCTCCTTGATAGTATGCAAGATTGTCTCCTCTGGATAACATAGCAACAAGGTCTGACATTTGTTGTTTATCTGTTGCTTTTGGAGCTGCAGGATTGGATCAATCCTTCTTTCCAGGGTTTTCAGTACCATCTCAGAGGCTGAAGGTGTAGTTAGCCCAAAGCTGAGCTCTGAGGACTGTTGAAGGACAGGCTCCCAGGGCTGCAAGACCCTGCAGAAAATGGGAATGTTGTCAGCACTGACTGGCAGTGGGAGTGTGTTCATGCTTTCAATAGCCAGCAAGCTCCACTGTCTTCATGTGGAATTTAACTTGAAAAAGCAATATCAGTGCTCATTTCATAATAAAATTGTTTATTTGTTTTAGAGGGGTAGCAGCTAAGGACCTGGGCAGAGATGGCAGGCAAACATGCACACAAAAAGGGGAGAATTGAGAAACAGGCTGTGGCAATACACCAAACTGAGCTCACTTAACAGATTTTTTTTGGCTTTGCCAGCTCATTTTCCAGTTTTTACACATATTTCTTTTTCCCAAGTCACTTTATGAAAGCCCTGCACAGAGTGGAGGGAGCTGCCTGGCTGGTGCTCCTGTGGGAGCATGGAGCAAGGGGCTGCAGGGATGTGCCAGCTCCCCTCTTTTGCACCCATCTGCATGTCTGTGTTTTCAAATCTGCTGCCCGGTCATATAATCCTGGGAGCTACTTGTAGGAAGAAGAAACTAAAGAATACAAGGAGAGATGGAAGTGGAAATATTTAATTTGGTTGTGTGCTCTTGTAGCTGGACCACTAGAGCATACTCTGGACTCTATTTCATTTGGAGCCCAAGGAAAGGAGGTGACCACCATGAAAACACCCATTGTTTCCACAGTCAACATCGGGGCTCAGGGCTGTATCACACCTGGCTATTACATACAACCTTGCATGAAGCATGATCCTCACAATGCTACTGATCTGATGCCTTAGATGATTGTTTGTTGGAGCTGTAGATGTGTACTGATGAAATCCATGCTAAATGACTTTCAAAAAGAGTGGTGTTTTGACCCAACAGACCTTTACTAGAATTTTGGTTGTATTTACAGGGGCAAACAGGTCCTCCTAGATGTGCATATTATGTAGCTACCATGAATGCATGTGAGGGCTCTGGGTACACCTTGGAGTTGCAGCATAGGGCACACTGAGTAGGCACCTCTAGATACATTTGGTAGTGCTGGAAGGGAGGATACTGCCACGGTCTCATGTAACAGAGGTAAAGAGCACACCAGGGATGCTGCCCCTAGCCCACAGTGCACCTGTGACACCATCATTAGTCTCAGTGGAGAAAGAGGTTGAGTTTCTCCAGGAGACCTGGTCTTTCTCATGTGAGGATCCAGACATGGATGGCATTGCCTCCAAGCCTTCGTGGCCTGGCTTTGAACAGACTGAAGGCTGAGAGGGATATTAGTCTGAAGGGGGTTTACTTGGTTTTTGTTTGCTTTTAATTTATGTTCAATTATTCATAGCAGGCACTCAGAAGCGAGTTCAAGAGCCATACTTCAGCTGCAGCTCAGCCTTTCTTTACTACCTTCTCTGGTTCTGCTTTACAGAGCAGACTGAAGGTTAAAGCAGGTCAAATACAACATTTGCCTGTGCTGTTGAGCTGTTTTGTTTTTTTTTTTTTCCTGATTGTTTGTTTTTTCACTACTCTTTACTGGATGTGACCAAGTGCAGAGAATAATTGCAAAGCTAAAATGAAATGGAAATCATTTGGGAGGCAAAACTGCTAAAACCAAATGAATCCCTCTCAAAGGAGTCAAAAGCATGGGAGATAATGCAGGTAACATTAACATAATATTATCTTAACCTTGTAGATAAGATTATCTGATGCGTGAAAATGGTCATCTTTTGTATTGATTCCACCATGCTATGCAGCAGTTCTTAGGAAAATGGATGGGTCATTAAAGGCTCATTACTTGATAGGCTCTAAAGCAGAAAAGATGTATTAGCGAATAAATTAACTGCTTTGTTACAGTTTGAATATATCATATATGTGTATGTTTTTCTCACGCAAGGAATGATTTGTATGCATCTGCGGGGCAGCAGTGCCTGTGGACTGCAGGAGAGCAATATTTAATTAACAGGTGAGGGACTGACACTTCTAGAAAATTCAAGTTGGCACTGGTCATTCATCTAATAAGAGGAAAGGGGGAATTTGGTAAATTATTTATCCATTTATGAACACTGTCATAGAAGAGTTATACCTTATGTGACTGGGATGCCTTGGTTTCAGGGGTGCCCCCTGGGTCTGCTGCCCCCAGATGCTGCCCCCTACAAGAGCTGGGGGGCAGAGGATGCTTCCAGCAGCAAAGGGTGTTGGAAACCCAACATCACCCAAACTTGCTCAGGGCTGCACAGCGGAGAAAATCCTTATCACACACTGCTTGAAAGAATGACCTAGTGCTGTGGTAAAAATGCCAAAGGCTTTCTTGACCCATCTACACAATTACTCCCACCTGTGCCAGCAACAGAAGAGGGGATTTTTTTCTCTCTTTCTTTTAAAAGCCAATAAGGCTTGTAATTGCATTTGAAGCTGCTTTTCAAAGCCATTTGTGTCCGTGCCCGCTATGACTTTAAGCGATATTATAAGCGTATTAACCAATTAAGTGACATATTACCCAGAGGGACAGGCAAGAGGAGGATTTTGACTCACACAATTGTTAGAGAAATCCCAGGCTGCAAAGCTGGATAGCAGAACCACGCCAGGAAACCTCTGCTGATGGTGCTGAACACAGCACAGCTGCGAGAGCCAGTGCTGCTCAAGCTGTAGCTTGGACGGGACCTCAGAGACTAATAGCACGGGCTTCAGCCAGACATTGTGCAGTCTAGAGCTGAGCAAAACTCTGCTTTATAGCTCACTCCTAACCTGCAACACCACCTGCTGTTCCAATGCTCTTTGTCTCCTCGACAGCACAGATTGCTGTAGATACGCTGAGAGCGGCACAGTGACTTTGTCCTCTAACCCCAAAGCACTCAGAAGTGTGTTACCTGGGAAATGTGAATAAGGGTGTTAGCTGAAAAGTCAGCAGGGCTGAAAAATAAACATGGAAAAATATGTATAAAATATTTTATCTGTTCCCTTCTTCTCTCCACCGGTTCAGATTTGTTAAGTGTTAAATCAAAACCTAAGGACTCCTGCTGACTACTTACAGGGAGGCTTTAACAGTATTTGCCTTCATCTCTGGGGTAAGGTCAGGTGGCAGCTGCCCTTTTTAAGCCCCTTTTCCATAGAAATCCTTGTAACCTCCTAAATCACCCAGCTCCTGACTTTTCCCTCCCTCAGTTTCCCAGGCTCCTTCAGAAGATGTTGCACTGCTGCAAGACTTCAATTTGCTGGAGCAGATTGATGGTGAGCTGAGGCAGCTTTGGCTCTATCCCTTCCTTTGCTTCACAGTATTCAGTTAAACAGGACTGGGGACAGACTGAGGTGACATCTTCATCACCCTCTTCTCCTGGAGCCAGGGACTGTCCCTTTGTGGGGACAAAAAGTCAGCAGGAACTTCTATCTCAGATGAGCATCCCCATGTCTTAATTCCTATACCATCCTGCTCCTGGGGTGATACCATTTATGGACTTTTCTCAGGACAGGGCCCAACATCTCAGCCAAGTGCTAAATAAGTAACAGAAAGATGATTTCATTCTTCTGTTTAATTTAGGTTTCACAATGTGCAAGAATATCACCCTGAGCCTTCTCTCCCCACTTCCCAAGCTGATTTTTATTGCTCTCCCATCACTTTTTTCTCTGGGAAGCTGGGCTATGATTTTTCAGTAATAAAAGAGCTCTGCACCCATGCAAAGACCGTTTTCTTGGCACTATCAGAGCTAAGCTGTTTGTCCACATAGACTTACATGGGACAAGAGGACCTGTGTTCTGCAAAACAACGTTTTCACCAGAAGTCTGAGGAGTTTCCAACTTTGGGCTTTATTTGTATTTTAAATTTAGCATTTGCAGATGTTTTATAGGCATCCAACTATTTCAACAAAATGATCACTTGACAATATTATATTGCTGAGCATTGAACTCTGGCCAGATTGCTTTGTTTACATAAGACCACCTGCAGCCATGGTATATTTTGTGACCTTCTATGGAGAAACAAAATTGTGAGTAGGGAAGAATTGTTCAGGTCTTTTTCAGTTCATGAATGAAGCCCACGACAACGTGTACAGCGGGGTACGAGAAGGAGATGAATTAATCATGATACACTACAGAGAATGAAGTGTTTGCCATTCATTTAACAGTCAATCAAGCATCTGAGAAACTATAGGCTTCTTTGTGGTGCAGGAGCACACGACTTCATCCTGGTCATACCAGCAGTGACTCAGTTGTGGGAGGCATAATGTCATGGGTTATTCCTGTTTATTTGGCTGATTGCAAATTTCCATGAAACACCAAAAAAAAAAAAAAAAAAAAGAAAAAAAGAGTCTACTTCTGGAATGAGCAGTGGTGAGGTGTGTCTTGCCAAATGCTACGTGTAATGTCAATGCACGAGCATCTGCCCATTTTTTCTTTTACCTTTGTGTAGAAATTAAACTCTGTCAAACAGACAAGACACTTCAGAATGAAGAGTAAGGCAGGAACATTCTGAAGAAAACATCTTCTTCTTCTGAAGAGGTACCAACCAAACTACCTTTTAATATTATAAAAAGGTGAAATATAAAATGCCGGTGTTTCTTACTCAACAATGTATGACCTTGATTCTGAGCAGCTGAACTGTGGGTAGAGTCCAAGTATCTCTCTTTAAGAGGTGACTGAACTCTGAACCAGCCCCAAATGTTAAAACCCATAAACTTGATGCAGCAAATCTTATTGCCTTCTACAACCAGTTTGCTTGCATTAAAGTTAGCACATTTCTGTGCGAGGCAATGCTGACATCATTTTTCAGAACATACACTCATCTTTAGAGAGAAGTCTGATAGGCCTGTAAGCTCAAACCACAGCAATTTTTTGTTTTTTTTTCTTTTTTAAACTCAATATATCACCCTAGTTGCATGTCTGATCTTCACTACTTTAGCACAGTATTGGCCCTGATCCTGCAGCCCTGATGTATATGAGTAGTTATGTAAAAGACATCCAAATCAATGGGACCCTCAAAGAGCTGTTTGCTGTGAAAAGTGGTGACAACAACTCTTGCTTTTGCCTTTGTAGAGAATTTGCTGCTGCCAATAGGCAACCACAAGGTTTGGGAGAACACTTCTGGTGTTTCCTTCCAGCCCATGCAGTAGTGTGAAACCTGGGAGTCCTGCATGCTCTTTCCAGCCCTGTTTTGTGTGCCAGGGTGTTGAGATGAAGGCTCAGAGAGCATACTGGGAGGTGAAATGTATCTTCAGGCCTTGAGGGTGCTTTAATTCTGAACCTTGGCCACAGGAGTGCCTTGGGCACCACATGGAGAGTCTGGACTGAGTTAACTGGCTGAACCTATTTAAGCAGCTGGACATCACTTGGAAGATACAATATGTGCCAGTGTCATACTGTCTTTCTCAGGAAAATCATTGCTCCCCAGCCCACCAGCCTCTTTCCCCTGAAATGATTGTTACTTTGATTCATGATGTCAGTTTACTCCTAACTTGCTCTTTTTACAAATATCTTTCTTACAAGCCCCCTTCATTTCCTTTGTCATCTTATCCTGGAAATGGGCCTCGATTGTTTCAGCTCACACAATCTGAGCAGAGATGAGCTGCAGCCAAATCACTCTTCTTGGGCTAATTAATGACACAGTAGCAGAGTTTCTCTGAACAAAAGTCTGTTGCATTCCCCGAGTTCACATGTGAGCCTTTGTACCATTCCAGAAGTGACAAAACACTGCCCCAAACCTGTCTCTCCTTGTATTTCCCATTTAATCTGTTTCTCCTTCCTCTCTAAACTCTTTTCTCTGTCTTTCAGCACGTGTGAAACAATTTCCTCTTTTCACAGGGGCCTAGTGGCAAGCAGATTAATGAACCCTTAACACGACTTGGAACGCCGCTGCCAAAAAATGTATGAAATGCAGTCAGCAGTCCCCCAGTGCACTGTGTGAGGGACAATTACAGAAAACAAAAGCTGCAGAGCAGCTCACTTAACTTTCCAGCAGTCTGAAGGGTTTGGATCAGACCTAGGGAACTACAAAAATGACCCTGACTTTTATTTTTTTTGTTGGTCATCACCGGGTGTCGTTTATGACTTTGAGTGTAGCAGAAGCCGGGTCAAGTGATAGGAACCTGCAGCCTCCCTCATTCCTGGTGTAACTGCTTTCCAGTCAATGATTTGACATCAGGGACAAATTTGACTCACACTACTCCCTGACATTAATGTGCTTCTGCTTGAGCTCTCTGTATTGTTCTGAGCTGGAATTTAACGTCTTATATTTCAGAGGGGTTCTAGGGGGGAGATCCTTTGGTTTCTCACTGGCTCTTGCAGCTCCATGCTAACCCTGCCCAATGACTCTGTATACAGTATTTGGAGAGTGGATTGCTTTCTGTCTTCCTTTCCCTTCTTTTTTTCCCCCCCTCGCTTTTTTTTTACCCCCCTTTCTTGGTCCAGCTTGCTCTCTTGGTCTCTCAACACACTTGTGTGTGGAACACTAACTCCTTGAAATGTGAAACAGATGGATGAAGTGTGGGACTCGGAGATATTTGTTTTGGAACAGCACTGCACATCAGTGTCTGTGGAAGAATTTCCAGCAGCTGGGTAAGCCCGCTGAGAGTTCCCCAGTTTCAGTACAAAAGAGAATCCCCTGAAGAACTTTTGGCGGTCCCTGGGTCTCCCCCAGGGAGTTTTTGCAGCTCATGAAATGCAGACATTGCACTCCCAGGTTGACATATGGCACTTCCAAGTTCAAGTGCTAAAGGTGAAGTTATTTTATTTTGGGGAGCTTCAGGCATTCTGTTTGCTTGTTTGCAAAATGCTCAAGAAGTGATGTGATTAAAAAAAAAAGCTGTATTAACAACTTTTTGGATTTCAACAGCAGCTTCCATCTTAAGAAAGAAAATTATGCTTTGTAAACACTAATGGCTCCAGTCTCCCAACCCTCCTGTGAAAAACAGCAGCCTGGTTAATCACATTTTGTAGGTGGGAACACAGAGAGTAAAATCCATGTCCCAGATGAAGTCAAAGGGAAAATTCCCTTGATTTCAGGAGGGCCGGGATTCCACTGGCTGTGATTCGGAGGCTGAGTCTGCAAATCCTTACTCAGAGCCTGGCCATTGCACAGACAAGCAGTCCATTGTAGCCAGGTACTTGCATAAACAAGACTTAGTGGGAACGGGTTCCCAGACCTACGTTTTTATTTTCAAAAGTGGTCACTTATTTGGGATGCCTGGCTTGAGACATCTGAAAAGACTTTTTCACTATCAGGGAACATTCTTGCCTGAAATCCATCAGAGATGGACCTAAGGCAACACCACCAAGCAGTCAATCTTGGTTTAGCAATCATTTTCATAAAAAATTGATTTTTTATGTTACTGTGAAAGGCCAAGAGTAGCAGATGCAGAATTTAGAATTCCTTGTCCTTGGGACCGTATCTAAATTCTTTGCATCTATCATTTAATTTAGGGATACTAGGAGCACATCTCAGGATGGATATCCTTATCTACCATGAGCTGGAATGTTCCCCCTCCAAGGCTGGTAGCTGGAAGCCACCATGAAGTAATTCAGTCAGAAGTGACTTGAGGTTTCTCAGCTCTACAATAAAAAATGTACATGCAACAACAACCCTCAGGCACTGCTGTCCCCACATGGTTCCCCAAGTGACAATCAGAGGTAACAGGGACCTGGGGGTGCAGAGCTGGGCTGAGGTAAGGACTATGGGAGCACATAAGTAGCTAAAGGGGCTTTAAAGGCTCATAACACTGCAGAAGGAGCAGGATGGTAGCTGTGGGAAGCAGTTTTTCTTTTCTTCCACGTAAGAGCAAGCCCCACCAACCCCTTCACCACAGCACATCTGAGCTCAGCCTGATGGTGGTGGTTTAATCCTGCAATAAGGTCTACCTTCTGATGGTAGACCTTCTGTTCTGCATAGTAGACCTGATATCTGGCCCTCATAGTGCAGGTAAAACACCCCAAAAGCTGCAGACACTTAGTGCCTGCAATTCAGACCCCAGGAGAACACCTACACAGCCTGGGACACTTATGGACCCTGGGCTGGGTGAATCCCTGGCAAGATGTGCAGGAAACACTTATGCACCATTGGGGCTGGTGCTAGTGAGCCACTTGTTAAGGGGAAGAGGGTCTGTCTGTGGTTCACCAAGTTCACTTGGCCACTCTAGCAAGTACCCACTGAATCCAGCCCTAGGTCTGGCTATTCAGAGCATTGCAGCAATTTGTCAAGACCTGCAGAACCAGGGTGCAAACAGGACTTTATGATCTGAGAAGCCCAGAGCCCATCTTACTGCCCTCATAATTGTCATGCCCAGCAGCGACCTGTTCCTAAAGCAGGTTGTGATATATGGTGCAAACTTACAGCACATCAACTAGTCTGCAGTAACTTGTGCTTGCACTTGGGCCCATGAGTTACCTGTGGTGAGCACTTGCATTAAATATAAAATAGCTGTCCAAGAAGAAGGGCTGGCTTGCCTTGCATACATCGTGGCTTGCAAGCTCACACAGTTCTTGGGGAGCAGCTGATGCACTGTGAATTTGCACTTTAGCATTTCTTGTGGCAAGATGTTCATGTGGCCAGACCTACAAAGCAAGCAGGTAAGGTATAGCTGGGATGCTGAAATTCATTGTGCAGCAGCTCACACATTCACTCATACACACACACGCACACATATATATGTGTAGGGTGTCTTTCTGTGGATTCCTGCTTTCCAGAAGATGAAGGTCAGATGAACCAAAGCTAACAGTGAAACTCTGCCAAGACTGGCAAATTTTACCTGCTTTAGGGTTGAAGACAGACAAAAATCAGTTATTGGCTCTGTTTTCTGGATCTCTGTGAATAACCCTCCTTGTTTCCCTAGCACCTCTCCAGTACAGGTATCAGAGGGCCTCACGAAGTAGTAGAAGCACATTTTCCATGTGAATTAGCAGATTTAACACCCTTGCTTGTAACCACACTCTGGTCTAGCAGTATTGTAATTTTCTCAAGGCCACACAAAGAGCACAAAATGATGGTAGGAGGAGATCTTGTGTCCTCAACTGCAGTCTGTGCTGACCTGATCCTCTCTACTGGCTCAAACCTGGAGTGAACTCAGTTGAAGTCTCAAGTCTGTTTGGCGTGGTCTGACTTTGCTATGAAAGTATTGCACAAGGATCAAGGCTGGATTGATAGGGGCCATTTGTGATGAATTGTCTAGAGACTGATCAGAAATAATCAGTGGCAAAAGAATGAACAAGGAGATGATGCAAACAGCATTCTGACAAGCAGAGATGGTGATGAACATGGTAAGGAAGGGGTCCTCCATGTCAAGGTGCTTAAACTAATCTCTATCCAAGAGAGATACCACTGGAATAAACAAGAGCCCTTAAAGCAGAATTCTGACCAGGACATTGGTATATCCCTCTCTACCTTCTAACTCCATTGCTCTTCCATTTCTCCAGTGAAGGTTTGTGGGGACTTGGCCCATCATGTCTTGCTTTGGACTCACCCCGGGGACATGAGGTCCACACTTTGGGTCTTTAGATGGAGGGGAGATGAATGTGGTCTAATAAGGGTGCTGCCATCATGCTAACATTGGGCAGCAGCTCTCTAGCTGTTAAATTAAAAACAAGAAAGTGAGCCCAGTAGATCTCCTTTCACAGATACTGGGTTCTCCAAATCTGGAGAAACTAAAGCTTTTGGGTTTTGGGAAGATGGGATGCTCTGAACTGGGCGTAGGTGTTTGAGTACCCCCATGGCAGGAAGCCCTGACACACTGTCATGAGGTTTCCAGTTTTCCGGGGTGGAGAGAGGTAGGAAGAGACCATTTTCTGCTGTGTCTATGTCCCTTTGCCATCCATACAGGGAGACAGAGCTTTGAAGGAATCACTGTGATGAATCACTCAGCTAGAGACTTTTGTTTTGGCACTTCAGTACCTA
This sequence comes from Phaethornis superciliosus, assembly GCA_023637945.1. Classification (NCBI taxonomy): domain Eukaryota; kingdom Metazoa; phylum Chordata; class Aves; order Apodiformes; family Trochilidae; genus Phaethornis; species Phaethornis superciliosus. The sequence continues at coordinate 8,470,318 of JAJQWJ010000008.1, read as the reverse complement.
AGGATGCTCCTCAAGCAGGGATTTTATCTCTCACACAGTGCTCCAGTAGTGGTGTTCTGAGAGGTAAAATGTGTGTGCCCAGGGCATTGTTTTTCATGGCTGTCTTGTGGAACCAGTTCAGTTATATTTTTATAGTCTAGCATGCTCATGGAGGTGAGCCACATTTAATAGATGCAGTTCCTCTCTTTGCCAGCCTCAAACCTTGCCTTTATTTATGATGTTCATCTGTTAACACAAACTTATTTATAAGGCAAAAAAATCCTTTATGGAAGATGGAAAAGGTCCATGGATCAAAAGTATTTTGGGTTTGCTGCTTCTTCCTCTCACTCTCTCTTTTAACAAGAAAAGATGAGAAAAGTTATCCACTTATTACTTACATGCTGAGCCAAGACTAATGCTGGAGAGCTAGGAGGCTGACACCGAGTGCTATTGTGAATGCACATCCTCTGAGATGATGAATGCAAAGCCCAGCACAGAGCCCAGCACTCCCATTTTGTTCTGTCTTGAATGTTGCTGCTTTCTATGCCTTTATAGAAATAGTGGACTTGGTGTTTTCACACTGCATTCATTTCTCATGTCTCTGAAATACTGGATCCTGACTTAGGAAAGGCAAGGGCAGCACCATCAACTTCTACAAAATTATCCACCAGGCAAAGTGTAAACCCTCTGAATGGTGGATTGCATTGGTCATAAACACATAACTTATCAGACATTACCTTAATAGCAAAGCTTTTTATTCAAAGATCTTCAGTTATTTGGGAAAAAAAAAAAAAAAAAAAAAGCATAATTGTAAATTCATGTCTGGGCACAATGGAGTTGATACTGCTCCTTAATCTAATTGTATGCTTTTTGCTACAGTAGTGAAATTTTTCCAAGTTTCTCTGGTTCTGTTTAGGTGCTTCACAGAAAATAATTGAAGGCTGGAGAACTGCCTTTTAGATCTAACTTGAATGTTAATGCAGGGAGAGTTTTGTTGTTTACTCATTCAAAAATGTGCTTCCACCCAATGCCATCAGAAATTTAAGTCCTCTCAAGATTTCATTATATAGTGTTCTAACATCAAGCCAAAGCTAAACTTTCTGAGGCAGAGCTTTTCTGAAGAGACAGGTTCCTACCAAACAAGTGTGGCTTCATCACTATGAAATATTTTGCAGGAATGTGTCAACTCTTACGATGTTTTCAAAGATAAGAAGTCAAAACGAATAATTGTGACTCTATAATTTTATTTTAGTAATGCTGAAACATTTTGTTACAGTAAGACAAAATCTTTCTTACTTTCAAAGATAAAAAGGTTTGCTATGTCACTGACATTTCAATTATTTTTGTTTAGACTCTTAGGTCATATTAACAACTGTTTATATTATGCTGATTATTTTACATGTAATACTTAACAGACCTAGGTTTGGTATCACTCAAATACAATAGCTTAATGGTGGTCATTAATTATTGTTAAATAATTTCCTTTCTGTGAGAAATATCTGCTTTTGGTTCCAAAAGAGAAAATAATCACACCACCAGGATTTCCTGAAGGATGGGAATTCTGGTCCATCTCTATCATTGCTATCATCACATGAGGGACCCTTATTCGTGACTAGGACTTGTGGACTTATTCCAAGCACAGTACAGGATCCAAAACTCCCAAACCCCCAGAAGCTCCAAAAGTCCCAAGAGCCTGCAATCAAAGTAGAAGGCAAGGGTCACCAGATGGACAGAGACAGATGAAGAACTGCAAAGAAACCAAGAGACACAACAGGTCAGCCTGATGGCAGCTGTCTCAGTGGTTTCCTCTTCAGTTCAAACTCAGATCTTGCAGACCTGTCTTCCTTTTGCTGTCTTTAACTCTTTCATATCTGGCCATGGCCAACGAAACTCCTATCTGACCAGTTTGAAAGGACTGTACACCTTGTGCCTAGGTCTTCCAACAGTTCTGGACAGATTTTGATTCAATTTTGCCTACACCTCTCAGGTGAAGCTTCTGACCTCAGAGGTCAGAAGCTGTTGGTAAGAGATATGAAGCCCCCTGTGCAATCTTACCCACTCACATGGCTTTTTTATGAGATGTGAGAGGTTAAATCAGAACATGCATACAGTAATTGGGTGTAGTTGTTTGAAAAATGCCAGAACAATGTATGTTTTTTAAAGTGGAAAGTTTGAACTAGAAATCTGTGTTTTATATAGATGTGGCAAGCACGGCTGTCTAGTATCTAACCCATGACCAAAAGTTCTGGGCTCTCAAAGAAGATTGAGGATGTAGTGTTGGTCAATACCATTAAACACTTTCATTTTCCTATGACAAATGACCATGGGGATCTAGAGATTGTGTTGCCTTTACAAGACACAAAGGTAATTTTTATGCTTGTAAGCTTTTTTCCCTAGAAGGGATTATTATCAACATTAGTTGGCCAACAGTGAACAAAAAAGTTTATGATGGAAGAAAGCAAAAATGTGCTTTACAGTTATGAGGAATTCTATGGAGAGAAGAGGCTTGATGCTGACAGCATTGCTGCTAGCATCAGACACTTGAACATCAGGAAAATGTGAACTTTCTTACTATGTGAGTGAACCATGTAAAAACCAGTACAGACTTTGAGAACTGGAAAATATTCATTGGTGTTATACACATCTGTTTTGATGGTATTTCAAATGACATTTCTCTAGGTAATAGTAGATTTCTTTCCCAAAACACTGTGTACAAGAACAGATCCACACATCTTAGCTGACAGTTCATCCCCTAATGAAGGGTATCCTATAGAAATGAGAGATGAAAACTTGGACTGTCACTGGGGTTGGCTTTGCTTCTGTGGGTATGTTACCCTTATAAGTTGATTTAAATATGATGAAGTGGTGACACCTGGATAGATTTATTTTTTCAGTATCTCTTAAGCTTTGACCTAATGTAACTTCAGTGGGGGCTCTATGTATGTGAAGATCATAATCCAAACAAAATACACCATGGTGAAGTCAGTTCTGGGGTTAACCATATTACCCAGTTAGCCATGGGTATAGTCTATTGTGTAAAGAGACAAAGAGAAATGGATCCATCCATAAACTGGAATTGCTCCTGCTATTTTATTAAACAGCTACATTCTGAATGCCACCAGAAGCTGCCGTTTGAGTTTTATTGGGATTAAATGTTAAGAATAAATTAAAGATTGCTTCATTTTAAATCTACTAGAGGAACTTGGCAGGTTCCAAAAAATCAGTGTCACCAGAGATTTTCAGTTATGATGAGAAGTTGAGGACTTTTGCATCTTTAGATCACTAAAAGGGATAAATTATTGCAATAGCTGGAGTGTTTAGCCATTGCAACACTTTTTACTGGGGCAATAATATCTAGCCATCAGCTGACCTGAAAGTATATTTTCACCAAGAAATCTAACCAGGAGTTGAAGCTAATCTTGGCAATAAGAATTTAGTCTGGTTGTACATTGTTGCTTGGCTTGCATGCCATATCACTTGATCAGGAAAAGCTAGATGAGCTATGTAATTACATGCAAATGTTCCTCAGGGTTGGTGTTTCTTTCTGTCAAACTGGGAAAGAAAAATAAAAAAGAAGAAAAACAAAGAAGAAAAACAAGAAATTATATGTCTTGTTCTTCAGATGCATTCATTAGAGAAATAGAAACTTCCCTTTTATTTAAGGGTTTGGTTTAGGGAACTACGTCTTCTGAAAACCAAAATCAGCCCTGGAAATTTTCACATTTTCTTTGAATGACTGCCTTCACCAAAGAGTGTGTACACACCAGCATTTGAAAGCCATTATCAGAGACATTTTAAGAGGAAATCTGGGACATATTTTAGGAATGGAGTGAGATATTTCTCATTCCACTTTCCTTCCTGGGTTATGTTGCACAGACAAATCTCACATAGAAAAAAAATCACCCCTGTGAAGAAAGTCAGAACAAGGCAAACAGATTTCACTTAAGCCTCAGGGCTAAGATGAGAATGAAGTGATGAGGAGGTCCAACATCAGCCCTCAGCACAAGTGCAAATTTTATCAGTCAAAGATATTTCATTGCTCTGAACCTGTACTGTCCCACTAACACATGCAACACAGCACTCAGACCTGACTGATGAGGAGTTTTGAAAGCTAGGAGTGTAAGATGGGGACATCTTCTTGTCCCTCATTACAAAGATTGCTGCAAAGTCCAGTTCTGGAGACGATTCAGATCTGTGGTTTTCTTAAGTTGGGGCTACTCAAGACAAAGTTGTGATTTGAGCTTTTGATTGTACTGTATTAAAAGCTACTTCCTGATCTTCACAGGAGAAGGAAGCTCTTCACTTCTGCTCTCAGCCATGGTTTTTTTGGTTGTTCTTCAGTCAAAACAGATTGTTTTCAGTTAAAACATAATTCTCTATGGATTTAAGAAGGGTAATGGAGTTTTGTTATTTGTATTAAAGGATTATTTATAGAGGTTCCTGATTATTTCTCTAGTTTATAATGAAAAATTTAGGCGGTTCAATTGTATTTCTTTCTCACTTCTAATTTATTACAAACACAAAAGCATGGAGGTGTGGGTAACAGAATATGATTAATTAGAAGAAAAAATTAATTTATAATTAATACCTGTTGCAGTGAAGGCTACTAGCTCAAACTACCTAGTAAGATTTCTTCAAGTTTGTTTTTGTTGAGCAAGAGTAGATTGTGGTAGACTCTGAAGTTGAAGGTGGCTGTAAAGACTTTTTTTGTCTTTAGATTTAGTGAGAAACTCAGTAAGGCAGAAGTGTGAGTATCAGCTCTTCTCTTGGAGAAGGTACAGCGAATTAGATCAGCTATAGAACTATATCAGCTCTGATATAGATCAGCTATATATTTAGCACCAAGCCCCATTGGAATGCCAGAACTCCTCTTGCAGATGTCTGGATCAGACATTTTCCAAGCCACTGGCTGCACTGGAGCCTGCTGATGCTGCAACCCTTGTAATTAAAATGCTCCTGACCAGCCCCTCTGGGGTCTATATGTGACAAGGAAAAAACTCACACAACAGCATTTAAATCTTCCAGTGAGGCAGAAACCTTACAGATCTTGGACCTGAGAGTAAGTCCCAGCCCTGCTGGTTCTGTATCCTCAGGATGCAAAAGTCCCCACTCAACAAGTGAAAGCATCAGCTGGGACTGGGAATCCAAGCTGGCTGCTGTGCAAATGCAGTAAATCATGCTACCCTGTGCCTACCAGGACCACCTGGTCACCAGTGCCACCAGCATCACACAACAGAGGCAGGGCAGTAAGGTCCTCACACCAGGCAGAGTCTTGATGGCTCAAGCCAGTGGCTGCTGTCACTGGGGAAGCTCTGCCAGCATTAACAGTGGCAGGAGACTTCCATGACTTGAGGTAAGTTCTAAAAAGCAGATAAGATTCACTGATAAGAAATCTTCAGAAGGAACACCTCATAGCTTTGGTTTCATCCAGCCCAAGCAGCTCTGTCCAATTTACAGGCAGGAAACCATGTGGGGAATCATGGGTTTATGAGCACTTTGATCTGCTCCCATCATGCTGATACATCTCCTGTCAGTCATTCCAGGCTGGGCTAGCAGGGCCAAATGTGGTCTAGATAACACTATTTTAAAAATATCTCCATTAGCTTCAGGAATAATAGCATGTGAATGAAGAAATCAGTTTCCCATGGTGAAGCAAAGAGCTTTTCTGGGAAGCCAGGGTGAGGAGGAAATAACTTCAATGAACCAATTGATGAGGTCTAAGATAACAGGCATTTCTGTCTAGAGCACTTCCATTTGCTTAGTTAATTTGTCCTCATAACCAATAAAGAAATAGATAATTCAGCAATGAGTCATTATTAGGCATAACAAAGCCAATAGCATATTTGCAGGCAATTTTTAAGCAGTTAACAATCATTTGGATTACTGAGCTCCCAGCAGATGCTCTATCCATTTGTGCAATTTGTGCAAATCCCCAATAGGAAAAAAAAAAAAAAAAAAAAAAAAAAAAATTAAAAAAAAAGGAAAAATAGAAAGAAAAATTAAATGTAGTTATGAGGAAAAATCCTTTGTAGGGAGATTGTATATTGTCATTCTATCAGTATTGTTACTTTTTTGTATTGACTTGTCCAGGTATATGTGCTGTTTTTAAGACTGAATTTGCTTAAAGGCTGAACTATGTACCTTAAAGATAAACCACAGGGAATTAGCATCTAATCAAGCAATGGATTGTCTGAGCACAGTTTGTCCAAGCATTACAGATAACATGTAGCCCCTCTAGACATTTCTTGGGGTTTTTTCCCCTTTAAAAGATTTTGATTTGTTTCAGTAGTCAAGCAAACATTTCACATGATCAAATCAAGGAAATGTGAGATTATGTGCAATAGGGAGGACTAAAGAAAAATTGCTACACAGACAAATTGTTTTAAAGCTTTCTATAGACTCTACAATAGCCCTAGGATCCCTTGGGTAAAAATGAAATAGCTACACCTTAGGAATATAATGGAAAGATATTATCAACCATGGTTTACAGGGCATAGAAAGAGGATCCAGCTGGACTTCCCACAGAATACGTGAATAATCTGTGAGAAAGACTGAACCCATTAAGGGTAATGACACATCACATGTTAAACCTTGATAGATATTATACCCTATTGGAAGTCATCTACTTTTCTTTCTGGTTAGCCTTTTAATTTATGCTTTAATATAATCTTTTAAAATAATTCTGACTGTACTGGCACTTCTGACACACATACCATCATTTTGAATCCTTTTATCAGCACATGTATCATTTTATTTCATGCTAGTAATAGGATGGGAGTCAAGGAAGTTCTGTAATTTCACCTCATGCCTCTTAGCAATAATGGAGTTAAGTGCTGCAATGAAATACTGTGTAACTCGTTATTCATTCAATGAGACTGGGGTACTGAAGAAATTTTTTCAATGACTGTTTCATGCTAAGAACATAAATAGTCTTGGGAACAAGCCAAGGGTTCCCATGGCTCATCAAACTTCTGAACATGCAGGCTGCAGTCCTGCATCCTCTGGTATTTTTCTTCTGCTCCCATGAGTGGTGATTTTCTACTATGGGCTGAAGGACCCGGCACAGCTTCCTGGAGGAAATGTATACAGCAACACATTTACTACAAAGGAAAAACAATAAAAATCCTCCTAAACACATTCAGAGAAAGGACTAGGTCATTTTGATTGAATCTTACATGAGAAAAACCAGCATGAGGTGGGCACTTTTTTAATGCAATCCACCCAAAACACCTACATCTTTGGGAATCTAAAACCTATCAAAACCAGGGTTTACAGTGAGAAGCTCAGCAAAATTTAGCTTTTGCCTATAACAACTGTACCAGCAGTGTTTCATCTCAGCTCTCAAAGATTTCATTAAAAGTCTTAAATCCAGTTGATCAGACTTACTAAAAAAATATATTAAAAATAAATAGAAAAATACAGATCGGTGAGAGATACTGAATATTCTCAGTGGGAATTAAAACCAGGGGGTTGCGGTCAGCTCCAGGATTTGGTCATTTTCAATAATCAGAGTTTGATCAAAGCTGACTTTCTAAACTGGTGCCTGAGAAGGAACCTTTGAACATTTTCCCTATGATGATGCTGAGGTATCTGCGAGGAAACATATTGGTCATGTAATCTTAGCTTGTCCTCATTTCCAACTGACAAAATGTATTGAAAGACACTAAAAATATGTGGCACAGTTTCTTAAGACCTTATTTTTTGGAGGTGATTGCTGTAGTTTCTACAGCCCTATTACAAGGCTAGGAGTGAAGTCTAAGGGTTTCTTATTTAATTAAATGTAGGGCACATGATGGTCTGCAGAAATATGCTGGTAGTGGCTAAAGAGAGAAACATAATAATTTATTACTTTCAAAACTGATACATGAAGCCCACCAGATGTGAACATTAGGGCAGAAACCTGCCCTAGAGAATATAACATGATGTATTGTAAAAAGAAGTCTCTGTTGAAGTCCGTGAATGGACAGAGTGTTCTGGAGCTACTTGAAAGCTTTAAAACAGGTGCCAGAAAAATGGAAGGGAAAGCCAGAATCCATATGACAAATGCAACAGCAATTGGGCAGTGAGACTACCAGTTACCTACCAGAAGAAAGGTAAAGGACAGTACAAAAACATTGATTTAATAGCATGAAGTGCAAAGTACTGGGCCAGGTCAGAACCACTTGCTTTCCTGAGGAAGTATTAATTTGATTAGTCAATTATTTACAGTGGAAGTAAATGTTTTAAGGCACTGGATGAAAACGTAAGGCCAGTGGTTTCTGATTTTTAACAGTGCTTGCTTGCTAAGCCTTTGTTTTTTACTTTGATTTTATGGCTCTTGGACAAGCAAGAGTGTAGGTGGCCTTTCAGAATTGAGGAAAACCTAATAAATTGTTCTTCTGCTTGTTAGGAAAAAAATTATTGAAGCCATGTGTAATGCGCACTGCTTTGGAGAAGGATGGTGTTTGGCAGGGGGAAGACAGAACCAAGGAATAGTTTCCTACTGACAAAAACTAGTATCTTCCAGTCAAGGAAGACCTAAACCAATCAAAAACTGTGAACCACAGATACAAGTGTATAATTTCAATCTTTGTACAGTAATAAGATTTCATGATTACTGCCTTGAAGGCTGCACTCTGGTCAAGCAAGATAAGTATTGGCAATTTCCCTGGGCCTGAATTCAGTAAGATATCACATGTCACTTTCAACGATGCTCTCTGTGGGCTGTGTCAAGATCAAAACCTGGACTAGAGTGTATCACACAGATCACACCACTTGTTAGATGATGGTGCAGTTAGGATGGCACAGTCTATTTAAATATCAGGAATATTCAGGTCCAGGACTTTTGTGGACTTGCAGCTATAATTGCAATGAGGTTTTGAAAAAGTTGCAAAGACCAGATTTTTTCTTGGTGCAAATTGTCACAGGGATTCATTCTACTTACATATGGCAGAAAGGTTTAAGGCACAGGAGGAAACTGCCTTTGCAATATCAGTAAATAAACAGGTCAAGCAGTACACTATGCTCAGCATCCCAAATGATGCTTGAATGCCACTGAGGTTCAGGACCACCCCTTTGATAAATATTTTCAGTGGGGGCATGATGCATAGCTGGATTTAGTACCAAATGTGTTAGTGCTCAAAGCACAAAGTTGTGTTTGAATGGCAACATGGGAATAAATGTTCCAACAATGACCTGCTTACCCATCGCTGTGTTAAATTTCTGGAACATGACAGGAATCGGATGACATTAGCACACTTGTGAACCATGCCTGTGACCAATGGGTTTAAAGATTTCCTATTTTTAAAAAGGAGTCTCTTACAGTTAAAACTCTGCAAAAGTGTGCTCAGTTCCACAGTCTTTCAAGTGACATGAGAAATTTCTTCAACTCTTCATTGCTTGGGTTAAATCTTTCCCTGTTTCTTGCTCCGGAGGAAAGGGAGTTCTTGTTACACTGAGGAAAAGGGAATGATCAGGATTGAGGTTTCTAGTTGTTGCCATGATACAAATAATCATTACTTAAGCCTTATGAAAATGTTACTGAGTTCAGTTGCAATAAATTATCACTAGTTATAGAAGCATTAGGAAGGTTTTGCTTTGCGCTACATTGATTAAAGCAGATAAATAAGCAGCCAGACAATTTTTTGTCTGTGTGGTTACAGTGTCTCATGGCTGCCTCTAATAGCCCCAGTGATCTTTCCATCATCATTAATAGGTATTTAATTGGTATTTATTTCCATGGAATTTTTGTACCTTTAGATCATTACAGCACCAAGGGAATTTTATAGCCATGGGGATCAACATGGTCTCTCTAGAGGTTCTGTTTGATGAATGAAGTTGGAAAGAGCTGACATATAGTTAGAGACCACTACCATTTAGAAACACTTAGAGTGAGAGGAATCCTTTTCCAAATTACCCTCTTCATTCTACGCTGCCTGCCAGTCATCCCTTTAAAAGAGGTACAAGGAAAGCATCCAATATTTTATTCTGTTTTTAACTGATCTTTCTAAAAAAAAAAAAAAAAAGTCTTTTTTAAAAAATTATTTCAGAACAGTGAAACTGAACAGAACCGTCCATCTCCAGATTAGATACTTTGTGCATTTTTTCCCTATCTTTTCCCAGCTTATAAGAGAAAACATTGATTACAGATAGAGAAGAATATCTAGGAAATGGCACATTGGCATGAGACTCGGGAGAGTTGAAAGCAATTCTCTGTGCCACAAAATTCCTGTTATGACCTTGGGCAGTTACCTGCTTCTCAGTGCAGAAGAAGCAGGCATTTACTGCTTTGCTAGATAGAAGATGAAGTCAAGATTTAAAATGCTGAATGAGCTGTATGTGTCATAGAGTAACAAAAGCATAATTAATACAGTTTATCTTCTCCTTTGGCTTCAGCTCTAAGATTACTCAAAATTGTCAGTGTTTCTCCCAAATCAGTCCACGTGGATGGGCTATTGCCACCTGAGTCCAAGTTAAGTTTGGTATCTTTCATGTGTTAAAATATTTGAAATCAATAATGCAACTCTTATGTTAAATATGTATCTCAGTAACACTGTGTTTCACCCCTTATTTAGCTTTCCTTGTTAACAGAGTTGAGCCAGCCTGGCTGGGTCAAATTCTTTCTCTTGGTTCCTCCCCATCTTCAGAAGGTCTCTCTTCTATAATGGTTCCTGTCATGACAGGTAGTAAAACACCAAATTCCAACTGGCAACTGCTCTTTTGTTGGGTTGGTTGTTTTGTTTACCCTATGGGTGAGCACTCATGAAAGGTTTCCTTCCTTTCAGTTGTCCTCAACCCACACTGCTCCCTGCAACTGGTGCTGAGGAAAGGTATTCAAGGTAGCAATATCTAGGCCTTTAAGGTTATCCATTCCTAAAATTATTTTCATAATAAGCCCCTGGTGCTCTACCAGAGGGTTGTTGCATTTGAAAACCCACCACCTGGTGTGAATCTTGCTATGGCAGGAAGAGTTCCAAAGTCACTGTCTGCACTTAGCTTTTTAACTCATTAAAGGTTAATGCATTACTATGGGTCTGGAAATGAACAAGCTCACCTCAAGCTTTTCTTACCTTTAGCATATACAGCATTTCCTTATTTTTGCTCTGCTTTTAGCTAAAACCTTATCAGGTCTCTTCAGAGTATCCTCCACCAGGACCTACAGTTTCTCCAGACTTCAAAAACCACCTGTCCAGGCTTGAGAAGGCCAAGGTGAAAGTTGCCTATGGCCACACTGACCTGAGACCAGCAGAGTCCCCACCAGCACCCGGGGGCTGGGACAGGAGGTGACAACGGGGACTATGGGGAGGAGAGGGTGGGTCGGATGACCCAAATGGACCAATAACAGGGTTCCTGTCCAGGGGATTCACTATCAAATGGCTCCTCAGAGAGCCCTCCTGGAGCCCATGGCTGCAGGGCTGCCTGGGCTGGAGCTTTGGAATCTCTCTGGCATCCTGTTTTCTCACTGGGAACATCATTGACCAGGATGGGTTCTCCTGCCTCTCCCCAAACAAGATTGGCTTGGCTGCCTCAAGGCTGTTGGGGACTGTCACTGGGACACAGGGCTTGTGCTGTCAAGTCCACTTTGAAGCTTTCCTGGTTGGGAAGTCATTACCAGCTGAGGAATGTATATTTCATATTTACATATCTGTTTATCTTTGTAATGCTAATTGTTATTTCATTAAACCTATTCTAAATCCTTTTCCCAAGCTTAATCTCCCCTTTATCTTCCCCTGGGAGGGTAGTGGAGGGGTAACAGAGAACATCTGCCACCTGGCTATAGGATAAAACTGTGACAGATTTATTGGTGCCCAATGTGGGGACCGAATAATTTCATAAATTTATAATTTAATATTGCAGTATTTCATTTTTCTTCTGAAGGTTGAAATCTAAACAAAACAGTTACTTGCATCTTATTCAGGAAGACACTATACTATACCTTTAAAAATGTCAGTTTATGGTCACTGCTGCCTAACTTGTCACTTATGATATACTATTTAAGGTTTCTTATTTTGTGTTTGTGGTTTGTGTCTCTGGTGCTGAACAGAAAGGATGCAGAAAGCCATCTAGTCAGGTGAATGAAAAACATAAGCTCTACAAGGAAGGAGAGTTTAAGTGGTTCTTTGCTAAAAAATATGTTCTTGTTTGTGGGATAAAATAGATTTTAAAAGAATCTGTTTATAATTGGATGAATTATATAAGTATCCATTATGTAATTGAATAATAGCATAATCTTCCATAATGACAGGCAGAAGACTTCTAATGTTTGGGACAGGACTGCTATTTTCTTCTTACTTGGCTATCTTTCAGATCCATTGTTATGCAGTTCTTTACATGATGTTTCCTTTCTTCCCTCTTTGAAATTCATCCATGCTAACTGTCTGTATTTACTCTATTATTATGCTTCCTTGAAAATGTCTTTTCTTTATTACTTAAGTTTTGATAGAGTTCCAAGCATACCACGCTGTGATGCTCTTTTTTCATGCTATTGCAAGTCTGAGCCTCTGAATCTACTCCTTGTACCTCTACACCTGTTAAAGCTCATCCCAAATCTGATATAAAATTATGTCCATGTAAGGTGAAACAAAGGTCTGTGAAGGACCAAGAAGAACTTCAGTGAGGCTGGCTGTAGGCTTACAAGGGATTTCCCCTTCAGTGGTTTGAAAGGACAAAAAAGGTAGCTCACATGAGTAAGCATTTGTGAGTTCAGCTCCTGAATCCAATACTCCATTAGTTTTTGAGTACAGTTTTTTGCAAAGCTGGTTATATTTTTTCTTTTAAACTTTTTTGGGTTTTTTTCATTTTTTTTTGTTTTTTTTTTTTTTTCCTGAGAATTTTACTGTTAATATAGGTTTCCTTGGTTTTTATCTTGTTTCTTGGTAATCTGGCATAATGTCCAGATAAAGACACCTTGCAGTGAATTATCAATATGGGTAACAGTGATAGGATTTTTCATCTCTGTTCAAACACTGGTATATGGAGTTTGTCTGATAGGTTTGTCTGAAGGCCAGGCTTGGGACTGATGTGGGGGATGCATCTATTCTCAAAATTATGAGAAACATCTAATTTTATGAAAAAATCACAAGCTCCTTGGGAAGTAGAGAAGCTTTCATTTCAAAACTGAACTGCTTCTGTCCACTTTTCCTGGAAAAACTTTGAGGAGTCTCCAGATTCTGAATGTTGATGTTTGCGATCTCCCGTAAAAGAAAATACCCCTCCCCTCTATTTTTAAAAAAATATTGAATTATGGACGTATTTGAATATTCACATTTTGGTGAATTGCTGACCACAATGACATTTCTGTGCCCTGGAAAAAATGATGAGGTTTTTTTTCCACCTTGTGTTTCACAAAGCCACGTTAAACATTTTCTCACAGCATTTGTTAATAACATAAGCAGGTTTATTCCACAACTGGGGATTTGTTTAGCTGTAGGCAAAATTAGATTGGCCACATGTTGTGCTCAGTAGCACGGTGGGGTCCATGTAACACCCTGTACAAGTAATCCTGCACTGCTGAAAGACAAGGGAGGGGGATGAGGGAGGGTTTGTGGATAATTTTGCAATTTAGCTGGGATTCTTGCGGCGGCGACGGTGGTGGTGGTTGTTGTTGTTTTGAGTTGTGCATACTACGTTTGAAGAGAAAGCTGGGACTGGTTGGAGGCTTAATAAGAAATAAAAAAATTGGAGGTGAAAGGGCACACTGATAAAAGAGCTGCTTTCATTTACTGCTCCAGGCATCTGCTGTAAAGGAGCCAAAGTGAATGTGCAAGCATCAGACAGTCGCAGGAGGGAGGAGGCAACAGTCAGAGCTGTGAGTAACTGTACATAAACATAATTTAAATCAAAACAGCTGAATAACAATTTAGGACATAAAAGGAAAGAGAAAAGGTGGAATGAAGTAAAGAAAAACAAACCCCACAAATCAACCACAGTCAAATGAGAGAGGAATGCTGAGGAGCAGCAAATGGAAGACGAAAAATCAAGCAAAGCCATCAGGGTCCAGTGGTTCATTCCTGTGGTACCCTGCGGTTCTCAGCTCAATTACTCAATCAGGTTTCATGCTTTCCAGGCCAGGAGAAGCCCTGAAGTACCAGATCTCTCTTTCAGGCTTCTTGCCTTCAAACAGAAGGTTCTTCACAGATCAGCCTTCCCATACTTGCCTCTTTATGCTGCTTTCTGTGTTACTTCCAAGCCCCTCTGCTCTGCCAGTGACTTCTACTTCTGCCATCATTCCCACTTGCCTGGATCCACTTGTACCCTTTCTGGAGAGGTGGTTCTTTCCCCAGAAACCCTCCCAAAACATTGCTTGCTCCTTCTTGGCCCCTGCTGGTACCCATCAACTGGAGAAGAGAATTCCCAGTGAGTTATCACTCACTATATTGCCATCTCAGGTCACTGCTGTTGTCTCTTTCCATGTTCACACAGCTCCTTTTACAAAAGGGTTTTCACCCGCAATTAATACAAACACAACAGCTGTTGATGCTCCATAGCCACCAAGGCCTTCATATCTTCTGTCTTTTCTCATTCCCCCCCCAGTGTCACTGGCTTATGTCCTTAGAAACAAGTATAGATTTGGATTTTTAAATCCTACTAAGTATTTGGCCTTGATGATGCCATATGGCAGTAAGTGCCACTGATGACTCAGCTTTAAATGTGTTTTCCTGTCATTCTTGTTACATGAGGAGAGCAAGCAGAACATTACCAGTTCAATGTGGCTAATAGAGAATGCTGCTGATGGGCTTCACGAAGACTAATTGCCCAATTCTTCAAATCCTAGAGATGTTGTCATGGAAAAAAGACCCATCTTTGTTCAGTGGCAGGAGGAGAATGGCAAGAGCAGAAGAAAACAGTAGGATAAAAGTGTCCCAAGCAGAGGCTGTTACCCTATTTTTGAGGATGTTATTAAAGGCTCTGCAGTAGACCTTTTGCCAAATGTCTTCCTAATGCCAGTGCTGAAGCCTCCTTTGTGCCTGGAAGAATGAGGGCTTAAACCCTTTTCAAAATACCTGGGCTTTTGTTTTCTCATTAGTGCAAACTTAGCTTTTCTTGCATGTTGGTGATGTTTTTATTTCTCAGGTTTGTAACATCAGAAAAAAACAAGAAACAAAATAATCCTCCCCCCTTTATGAGAGAGAGTATTGTTTCCCTCCCTGATATATATGTGCAATTAGTCCATAAAAGTTCTTCTCTGCTAATTTGAGATCCTGTTTTCCAGCTTCACTAACATCTGAGCCATCTGATGTGTGTGTGAGCACATAGTAGGCTGAGGATATGTGACAATATTTTTTCTACAGCAGAAATGTGTATATTTTTTTCATGCATACATAATTAAAAATGGTTGAAAGCGACTTTGATTAGGCTTTCTCAAGAATTCAAACTTATGTTAATCACATTTCAGGAGAGATCGTGCAATAATATTTTCAACCAAAAAAAAAAAAAAAAAGGAGTCTGCTTAGGGAAAGGCACCGAATTAGTAAAAGAAATAATATCACCTTGTGGCTGGAAACATTTTCCTGTTTTCTTTAGCCCCTGTTAACCGGTGACCACTGTCAAGCAGTTACAAGGATAAATAATACATAATAGCAAGGCTAGAGAGAAATGGAGATTCATAGAGGAGGGAGGAGAGTATTGTTTCATCTCAGAATTAAAATGAAGCAGAGGCCAAAATCAGCAGGGTGGGAAGTCTGTTCCAGATGGCAGGAGCTACAGAAGCTATTGCACCAACAGTAGCCAGCTTTTGGGGAGAGACAGAGAGAAATAATCGAGTTTCATCCAACAAAGTATCAGGTAATGTAAGAGGGGGATGAACCAGTGCCAAAGGTCTGACTGATGCCTCCTGAAGGGGATGGTCCTGTGGTAATTGGGGGGGTCACTGTGACTCAGAAACCCTGAGCTGCAGGGGAGGAAGGGGAGGACAGGGGGTTAACACTTCTTTCCTAGATGCAGCACTGAGTCATAAAGAGCCTTTTTTTTTTTTTTTTTGTCTCTTCTGTTAAGTAAAAATGTTCTGGCATGTTCTTTTTCCAGAAGATTTTGAAGAGGACATTTTGAAGAGACATTTCACAGAGTCCAGCAGACAGTCCCACATCAGCTCAGATTTGTATCCTCAGGCAGTTCCTCTCCCCCAGAAGAAGATCTCCAAGACCCATTTGTCCTGCAGACAGCTGTGGGACACTGTGGTCCTGCTTGTAGTCCAATGGGACTGGAATGAAACAAAACAGAGGAGACAGGGTTTATCATTGTCATCCCACTTTATGGAGGGGATTAATAGAGGTGCCCAAAGTCACCCAGGGACTCAGTGGTGAGGGCAGCAGCAGGGTCCAGGTTCCTGCAGCTGGGGTCTGGCATTCTGACTCTGCGACCACCTTTCTACTCCAGCGACCTAGTGAGCAGGACTCTCTTTTGTCAACCACTAGTAAAGGGGTCAAATCTGTAAAGCAATTAGAAGTAACTTTTTTTTAAACTAAGAAATAAATTACTTTAGATGGGTAGATTCCCTTGTGTCTCCTCTGCTCTTATATAGAAGATATTAAGTGTAATAAGGAAGCTCCCGCATCATACTGACTTTCAGCAGCACACTTTTTCTCAAGATCCCCAGTGCAGGGCCAAGAAATGCATCAAAATAAGTTTTTCCAAGGTCCATTGTCCCAGATAGGCCCCAGTTGGCACTTCCAGCTGCTCAGGCTCTGAACCTATCCTGACAGTCCATAGAGATGTCCATCAACCAGCATTTCCTGGCTAACCAAAGTATAAGTAGGGCTGATGCAGAGAGACCTTTCTCCACATTTGCCTCAGGCTGAGGACTTGGTTGGCCTTAACATTAATTTCTGAGATTGGCCTGGGGTAAGGCTTGGGCTTGGAGGTGGTAATTGAAGAGTCACTGTTCAGTGATTTCAACTTCAAGATGTCAAAACCCTTTGTGTTCAGAAAGCCCCTTGCCAGTACTTTGCCACATTTCTGTCCCAGAAACCAGTTTGAATTGGAACCAAATCAGTTAAGTCATTTGGGGCTTGGTGATTTGACTTCAACTTCACATACTTTTAGAGAACCTTGGATATAAACACTAATTTTTAAAGATGCCAGTCCTAACGGTTTAAAAAATGAACAATAAACATGCTTATTAGCTTGCCACAGAAGATACACACATTGAATCTGCATTAGTTACTTGGCAGCATCATGAATACTTTTCCTCAAACTGATCTGATGACTAAACACTGTTTAGAATAGCAACCTATCCTGCTGAGTAAAACGTAACTTCAGGGCTAACAGTTTCTTACTGTTCAGATTTCATCTTGAAATTCTGTTCAGCTTTTGGTCTAAATTCTTCACAGCCAAAAATTTAAATGAAAAATGCATTTGGGATTGATGTTAGATCTTACAACACTTTGCTGGGTTTTTGTTGCTGGTCCTTAAAAATTGAAAAATTATTTTAATTACAAACTTAACTCACCTGATCAAAAATATAAATTTTGACCAATTCAAGAATCTTTAAACACTTTGAGAATAATAGTTTTTGACTAACTGGTTAATTAAAAGTATAATTTTTCTTGGTACCCACCAGGAAGAAATAGAACAGAAGTTCAGAATGTTCAATGAGCTGAAAAATCTGTTTTGTAACAATTCTTTTGATGAACCTTTAAAACCAGTCTCACACAATTGAACTGAACAGCATACTGTCTTCTTAGAAGACCAGCAGTTTTCAGAGCAGATTTTTTGCAAGTCACCTCAATTTAGAAAACAAGCAAACATACAGCTGATACCAGATTTTGAACATTTTTTGGGGCATCTGTAAGAAAGATGTCTTGCTGCTCTTGATCAGACATGTTTTCAAGGTGTCAGTGCATTTTTCAATAGCTGTGTTGAGTTTAGTGCTGCCATCTCGGGGAAATATGAGTAGAACCAGGTTATTTTAAAAAAAAAAATAATTAAAAATTAAAAAAATTAGAAAGAGGAACCTCTATTTTTTTGCAAAATGTGACCATACACAAACAGAAAAGTTCAAAGGATAATTCACAGTTGTTGAAGGGAACTACAAGTCCTTATAAGATTTTCTGCTTACCATTTACCTCCTCAGCTCTGCCTTCTTTGGCCAAAAATGCTACTTTGCTGATTTTTTTTTTCTTTTAACTGTTGCAGGAGGAGGACTGTAAATTGATCTTTAAAAGTCCTAGTAGAATATCTATATTATCTCCTGTAGGTATTTCTTGTTTGGATATAATACCAGTGAAGTTCACCTTGGCAAACAAACATCCCTGAAACCTACAGGTGATGCCACTGGACTTGTAATCACTGAATGAATGACAAATCTTTGAAGTGAACTAGGACTTATCACACCAGGTGACACACTGAAAAGGGTTTCTAAGCAGAGCTCTGCACATGGGCATTTCTCCCTCTGGTTTTTGAATCATAGGCTGATTTGAACAACATTGGTGTAGGCTAACCTGAAAAAAATATTTAGAATTTCTGTAGCTCCAAAATGAATCAGAAAAATCAAACTGTAAGAGGAATTAATGGGGAAAAAAAATCATTCTGCTTTAACTGTTACTGTTTGGTTTTTTTTTTCCCTCAAGAGTAAAATTTAGTTCAATTTGCAAATTAAGTATTCTTTCAGAATTAAAATTCCAAATGTTTATTACAGGAATGTCAAAGGGAAATGTATCAAACATTCATTTATGAGTTGGTTTAGGATGACCTGATGAACTCAACCTGGATTCACAAGTGCCTTTGCTTGGCTTAGAATGGAGCTTTTCTCATGCTGTTTTCCAGAGCACTGCTCCCAGAGCTGCTTCATCCCGGGGAAAGGGGGTGAGATGCTGAAATGTCACGTTGTGCTCAGCCTAATGGTTGGTGCCATCTCCTGCTGGCCCATGAGTGGTGATTGATGGCACACATCAGCTGCCAGGGGGCTCAAGCTAGCCCAGGTGAATATTTGGTGACAAGAACATGGCCAGGGCATCTGCTGGCCTGGCAGCCCCAGAGCATTCCTGTGCAGTCACTGTCTGCAGCTCCTCTTCCCATGTCCCTCCTTGGTTTTCCTTCACCCTCAGTGGTGCTGACAATGTCATGCTGAGCACCAGGAGCTCCACTTTTATAGGGCACAAATGATACCACAGCAGTACAAGATCCCTCCATCGGTTGATTTAATCACTCATCCTGCAGGAGAACTCTCCTTGCTTGCTCATGGGTAACTCTTTTCAAGCAGGCTTCTGATATTTGTCTCATACAAAACATGAGAAGAACCACCCAAGAGGAACAGATTTTTCCCTAACCAAGACTTCTAGGATGAAACTCAAGGCAAAGAAGTGGCTCTATCTACTGTCAGCCTCCAACCCCTGCCACATGCTTTCTACTGTTGACTCTCATTTTTTGTCATACTCTCTGCTTGTTGTCTGAGATGAGATGAAAGATTTTAATAGTGATGGCATACAGCTCTAGAGACAAAAGGGTCTATTCTTTTCTTATCTTGGATGTGTTAAAAACACTCTACCTTCATCCCGCTATGTTCAAAAGGAGACAAAAAGTGAAACGAAGTGAACAATTTTTCAGCACCATTAATAAAACAACCCCAAATGATATAAAATAGCCTTGTTTCACATGACAAACACTGTACCCGTGAGCTTTGGCTTCTATCATGAAGAGAGAGAGAGACAGAAAACCTTCAGAACTTTTTCTGGGCTCTCAAACTTCCAGCGTGGTTCGTAGGGGCTGTAATTTAGCCCCAGGCATTTGAGAATCTACTTTGTGTGTTTTGGCAATGACATGAAAATACAGGGAGAACTGTACATCTTACAGTTGTACGCTGAGCTGGGCGATCTCAGGGGCCTGTCTATAATAGAGGAATCATCTTTTCTTCAATGAAGTGCTACTATTGTTGTGATCTTCAATAAAGGATATAATGGAGGCATTCATGTGGTGGCTGTTGTTTGTGTGACATTCTTTCAGCACACGGCTAAGCGCACAAGAGTCTTTTAAACTCTTCTCTACTCAGATCCAGTAGTGCTAGCATTTTGTGCCAAACTAGGTTGGTTTTCCCCCTGCAAGCTTCTTTTCCTATTATTTTTGGATAAAGCCAATTGACCGTGAAATACCTCTTTATTGCAAAATGATATCTCCAAGAACTCACTGTGGGATCAGGGGTTAAGGCAGCAGTGTGAGGCACATTTGTGTGGAGGTGCTGTTGGTTTAAATATCCACCTTTCTAAAAGTGATCACTTTGGTCCATTGTAGGCACGATAAGAAACTGATATTCATCTGGTGTCAGAAGTAATATTCAAAGCTGCACTTGCTTCTGGGTACCATAATCATATCAGGAGCCTATTTTCATACAAAGTCCCAACTGAAGTTCTGTCTTTCATGTGAGTCAACAGCATCCCCAGGCCTTCATAGGGCAACCTGACTCAAGTAATTTCCTTCTGTTTGATTACAGAAGGGGCAGGGGAGAGATTTTCAAAGACAAAAGGCAAGGGTTGTGCCTGGAAAGGCAGAAATTTGCATAAACCCACACAGTTATGGCTCTAGCAATGATCATTTTAGAATGCAGCATGCAGATGCACTTAAATGGTCACAGAGGCAATGACTAACCTGTGGTCAGGTACCTGGCTCTGAAGGAGGGACAAAACTTTGAGGAAGAGAGCTGAGCAAGGGCACTGTGCAAGAGTGCTGCCAGCCACTGGAAATGTGCAGGATGAGGCTAATGTGGGCCATGAGAGGATGCTCATTTTTCAACCAGACAACAACAACGCTTATAGAAGAGTGGTAGTGGAGGAAATGTTACCTTGAATCTGCCCTAAAGAACTTACTGGAATCAATAGGCCTACATTTAAATAAGTTTAGATGTAATTATCCGTTACAAATCTGTTTTTCTGCTTTGTTAGCCAGAGATCCTAGGCACTTTTATTTAAAATTTGTACCAATCTCAACCTCATTTAACTATACAGTGTGAACAGTTTAAGGAAAGAGGAATGAAGAAAAAAACCAAAACCAAAACACAAAAACCTTCCAACATACTTTTTTTTTTTAGACAAGTTGAAAAGGATGAGCACCTAGCAAGGTTTTTTCTCAAGTCACTTTTAAAAGATTGTTATTATCTTTTCATATTAAAGTTAACATTACCATATGCTGTTGAGCTTTTGTTGATGGCAATGCTTAAACTGGGATGTTGTTTCCTTTGGAGATTCTTACTGCCAGTCATTAATTTACATTTTTTTGAAATTGTACAGCGAGTGCTTTGTTGATGCCTGTTTTCATTTTGTTTCTCTCTCTTTTCAGGTCACACATGAGGAGTTTTTTCAAACAGCAAGTTAAGGCAATGGAATGAAACCAGTGACATCTGCCACTCATGCTCTCTCCCTCCATCCTGTTTACCCATAGCCCCCCTTTTTTCCTTTTCTTTTTGTACTGCTCATGGTTTTCATCCCATACAATACCACCCCCTATTCTGCCTCCCACCTCCCAGTTTCTCCAGTAATTACTCTGGGGAATGCTTTTGAATTTGAATCTCTTTCTCTCCTTCATTCTTTGGGCCTTTTTGGCTGTTGGTTTGGGGATGTCTTAATGTTCCCATTTGAACTGAGATGTCTCCCTTCATAAACTTCAGTCATGTCCATTTTTATTTTGTCTCCGAGGAAATCAAAGATCATGTCATGAAAATGAAGTGTCCAGCACTTAACATGATCCCATGCTGATTGTAACAGGCTTCTAGGAATTGTCCTGCTCTGTGCTTTTGGTATCCTATTGTGGTTGACCATCTCCATAACAATCTAAATAAATGAAATCTAATTAAAAAGAAAAAGGACACAACTGCCTCCCCATTCCCTCTTTAAAAGCTGGATGAATAATACTGAAACCTCTCCAGTAGGAAATTTATGAGGCTGAGAGTTGGGGTCCTGATCCTGAAATCTTTATTTGTTGCACTAATCCTCACACACTTGATTTATCCTTTCAGCTTCAGTTCACACAATGCCTCATAAAAATAAGTGGTGTAGGATTGGGCCCGTTAGAAACTTGCAATGATGCAGTTTTCCACAGTGTTTTCTTTCATTATTGTGATTTTTAACTACTGACAATGTAGACAGAGAAGATGTATCAGCACAGAGATCTTTTTTTCAGTCCTTACTCCAGCAAGTAAAGAGAGTAGCAACTTGTCAGAGAAGGGTTTGATCCACAAAGCACACTGGTATACATTTTAAATTTCTTCAGTAATAAACTTGTCTGTCCTATATCAGACTAGAAACAATGCCAAATGGAATCATCCCATGGTGTTACAGTGTAGATGTCACCTATCACAATGCTTTGAACTATTGACTTAGGACAAGCTGCTTAAAAAAGGCAGGGGGTGGGGGGAAGCTAAAAAAAAAGAATAAAGGAAAGGAAACCTCTGTACTTGTTTGCTAGTATTGTGAACTGTTTGCAATAAAGAACACCACCAAATAGGAAGCAAAGGAAATTCTAGACTTTAGTAAAGGATGATCTGTTTAGTATATGCCCTTAAAACTTAATGTGCACGGTTAGGATCCAGTTAAGTCAAGTGCTCTGTCACTAAAACTTGGATTGAAGCAGCCCTGCTGTAAAGTTCCTTTCCTAATGTCATTTTAAAGTGAGGAGAAGAAAGAAGAGAAACAAATTGACATGTACTGTGATAAATTCCTGTAATGGATTAGAAACAGTGAATTGCTGACACTGAAGTCAGAAGAACAGAACAGTTTGGGAAATGGTTCAGAGATGCTGGCTCTGGTTATTTCTTCCAGTGGAGCAATAAGAATGCTGGAAACTTGCCCTGTGTGTGTGTGATCTGGACTCAAGTCCCTCTGGAAATGCATTAAAAAAAGGGAGGTCTCATTGCTAAAGGGTATTGTTTGGAAAACTATACAAAACAACCAGGAAAAGAAACTGCTTTTGTAGATGATGGGAAATATCAAGAATGGATAAAGTTATTCACACTAGGCTGAATTCTCTTGCCTCTCTTCCTATCTGAGAATGAATACGAAGTAAAGAGAACTTAGGATTTGTCATGGTTCTGCCTCCTCAGGTGCTCATCTCAGGAGGTCTCATAAAGACATTATAAAGGCCAGTTTTGTGGACCACTGGAGAGGAAGACTGTTTGTTGACTAGTTGGAATCACATGCATACTTTTTTCTTCTTCTGTTTTGAGTACTACATTTTGGTATATTTAGGAGGATACCCTCCAACATCTGGGACTCATTTTCACACTAAATGATGGGAAGACAACTTTCAATTACACCACCAAATCCCACCCCACTGCTGAAAACAGCACATTTACGTGTTTATCCCACTTACTGCCTGACCAGGGGCAACCTGAAAGGTTGTTCTTCATGGCCCCTTCTGCCAAGGAAGCTCTTCCCCAAGGATGGAAGCCCATATGAAGCAATCCAACTTTCCCAGCTCTCTGCTTCCCCCTGGTCTAGCTCCTGTTCTACAGAAAAATGCACTTTTCTGCACTTTTCCCTGCTCACACTGACTCCCGAGTAGGTTTTGGAGGATCTGCCCCTGCTGGTGTCCATTGATTCCTTCTCCCCCATTCCTAATGCATTACAGTCTCCTCCATGAAAGAATTAGAAAGAGCTATTGCTTCATTTGGATTAAAATAGTCACTTTGCTATAAACCAACATCATTTTGGAAAGCAGGACAAATGACAGGGAGGAGGAAGAGAAGGCTTTTCCGGAGAGAAGGCTGCCTGGCCAGTCTTAATGGAGGTGTAAAACTACACTAGTGTGAAATGTTATTATTATTATTTATGAACAAGCCTGGACTCTGTCTGACACAGCCTGAGATATCATTTTACTGGCACATGCAAAGCATTGCAACTCTTTGGCTCCCATCCCTGCTGTAAGTGTACCCACAGACTGAATGGGGCATTCAGGGACCTGTTTCTATCATTTTAATCTCACAGAGCAGAACAAGAGACCAAAGGTCTGCTTTGGACAGGGGCACCATGCAAAGCAGTATTCTTGGTGGGGATTTTGCAGGGTGGTTCATCACCAGAAAGGGTTTGGCACGCAAGCAACACAGTAGAACACACACGTGATAATGATGGAGCATGGTGGGACACTGAGACACCATCACTGAAAAAGCAACAGGTATTTTCATGAAAATAACACACGCAATAACAAACACCCCTTTAAAGTAATTCTCTAGGCAATTTATACCCTCTGCTAACTCACACCTCTACCTAACTACCAAACTGGGAGCAGAAGGGAAGGAGGGAAAACCTAAGGGCAGTGGCAGGCAGAAAATAAATTATTAGAATCAGAATAGGAGAATATATCAGAATATACAAAACCAGCATTGTGGTGAGGGGAGAAGGGGAATACTGGGGTGAAGGACTCTGGGCTAATCTGGCTTTAGCACTCCCTGCATGCAGGTATTACCCCCACTGCTGCTGCACTCAGGCAACCCATGTGCTACCCATGGAAGATTTCCAGCTGGCAGAAAAAATTGCATCTGTAGAAAGTGGTACTTCAGGATTCATGCCACTTGGTCTCTGGTACCCATGGCTGTATATCCCATCTGCTTTTAATTAGAAGGGGATCACCTGCTCCCTGCTGACCTGAGAATGGTTTCCCTTAGATCTGGTGTCTCCAGCAGCAATGACTTAAGTATTTTGGGTGGAGGAACTGCTCTGATGATCCCTACTTTCCCTGTTTTGGCAGGATAGAGGAGCTGTCATCGGGATTCATCCAACCTACTATTGTTCACCCCCCCCCCCCCCCTCCTCCTTTAAAATAATAAGATTTCCTGTTTCTTTCCTGTGAGTTAAATACCAGGGATTTAGGATGAGCAGAGCAACAAATCATCTTTTGGCTCTTGCTTCCTCTGTCTCTGAGAGCAGCATTTCCTCCAGCATTGATTTATATTTGGTTCCATGGGAAGAGAAGCCTCCAGGGGAGGTTCCAACCTTTGACACTGCAGTCACCAGAGACTTGGAACTGAGCTCCTGCCTTGCAAGAGCAGCTGCGTGGATGCCCAAAAAACCCTAACCCACCTCCCCATCCTCACTTCCACCCTGGTTCTTGAAGACTGTGGTGTTTCGTGCCCACTGTTTGTCCTGATGGATGTGAAGTGGAGCCATGAATGTCACCTGATAGAGCATCCTGCTCCCCTGGCCTCTTCCAGCTGAGAACCCATGGCACAGGTGAGTGTTAAAGGCATTGCTACAATATAATGGTGCCTACAGAGGTTCAAAGCTCTAAAACCAATCCCCTTGTCTCTTGCTACAGTGGCTGAAGGCAGAGCCTGGGAGCTTGAAGTTTTCCTCCAGATTCTGCCATTACCTCTAACACTGATCATGCCAAAGTATCTGTTATGCTGAGCTTCATAACTGACCTGTGTTGCATGAATCCTTTGAGATCTTCAAATAGAAAGTTCTTAAGAATATCAGGTTGCCTTTATTTGAATGTGGCCTCCTGAATAGAGGACAGGTGAGCTCAGACTGCATCCCCCAGTTTAATGAGGGGATTTGGGAGGGATTGTTGCTTTTTCCATCACTGGTGACCTTACTGCCAAAGCAGCAATCTTGATTTGTCCATTCAAGCAAATAACCACAGCATGACATATGTTAATCATGCTCTTTTATTTTGATGAAGTTATACAAATATCCAGCTGGCAGATTCCTAGCAGGACTGCTCAAGTTTTGGGTTAAGCAGGTGGATGATTAGCAGAGGTGGGGACAACAGAAACTCATGATTTTTATGCAGGGTTTGGTTGGGTTCCACTCTAAAGCTATGGCAGGTGACCTGCAAGGGACTGTGCTGGCCCAGGAGATGTTTGTAAGGTGATAAATGGCATTGAGATGAGGTGAAGCAGCTGCTGCCAGCTCCCATTGCTCTACAGTACTCTGTGGAAGCACAGCCATCACCTACCTTTGGGATCACCTTCCCTCCCTGAAGCATCATCTCATGTGGGATGTGCCCCAGTGGTTTGGCTGTACAGTATGGGATTGCAAGGTAAGCAGCTCTCATTGGCTTTTGTTCATCTTTTAAATGTGTCACCCCCATGTGTCACACTGATCAGGAAAAGGCCCCATGGATTGGTTCAGCCTTCAAGCTGAAAACCATCAGGCTTTTGACTTGATGCTTTTCAGGCAAGTATTTCACCTAACAGAGTTTTGGGTAGGGTATGCAGATTCTTTTGTTTGTCTGTTCCAGCAGGTGGTCTTGAAAAAAATATGTTTCCTAGATGAACTTTTATTCTGACTTAAGGAAAAAAAAAAATAAAAGTCAGTCTTGACTCTCTTAGGGTCTGTTTTATTTCAATAGGGAAACAACTTACTAATTAGGGTAAGACTCTTTAAGAAAATATGTTTTCTATTCCACTGATAGTCAGTTACAAGCGATAACACTGTTAAATGTAGTGCCTAATAAATCTAGAAAAACTACCCAATAAATGTAAGTAATAACAATGATTAACAATAAATTAAATGCAGAGAACTAGGAATGTACCACATTATTTTTAACTAGTCTGGTCCATCGGGTTCTTATTATTCAGTTTGTCCTCCACACCTGGAGTTTATTAGAGTGTAATACAAACTAAACAGTCCCTCAGAGAGGCCATTGGAAGGGCTTAGTATAAAACAATATACAAGTTTAATAGTGGTAACTGACCCTTTTTTCTTTTGCAAAAACGTATCTCAGTAATGTGACTCTTAAGGAAATGTAATGCTTTTTACATAATCCTAATGGGTAATTTTCTTTTTTGTTTAATTTAGATTATTTTTATTCACAAGACATCAAGACCTATGGCCAACAGTCAGTGATCTCCTATTCTTCCAGATACAAATTAATTACTCAGGAGTATTTTTCTTTCTTCATCTGTTTAAAGATCAAGCAAGCAAAAGGGTTAATGGTGTAAGCTCTACAGATGATGAAAGTGAAGGGTTAGAAATGGCTAAACTTCACCACAGTCATGCCTGGCTAAAAGTTTCAAGCAGCTTAAAGTTCAGGGCTGTTCAGATTCGAGCGCCTTTTGTTTGGCATAGTGCAGAGATAAGGTTCATTTGCTGCAATATGAATCCAGGCCTGACCTTTAAACACCTCTGAAGTTGGACTACGGGCATTGGCTCCAATCACTGTATTTTTTTTTAAATGTGAATGCATGAGTAACAGCCAAATATTCATAATTGTGCCTGTTTTTTGTAGCTAGAATTTTTAGCTAGTCCTCCTTCAGGTTTTTGTTTTTAAATGTTGGAAAATTATCACTGTCTTTTTTTTTTTTCTCTCTCTCTCTCTCCTCCTCCCTCCCACTTCTCTTTTGAAACCACAAGCTATGGGCAATAGTAAATCTACAAGACAAAAGATTCTTTTCTACTTTATTTCCCTGAATTTCCATTGTTACACTTATGCCCTCTAATGGACTGCAGTGTTTTTCTGTCCTTTCCCCCCTTTTTCAAATAAAATAGAGTTTAATTTTTTCTGAGGTTTTTACCTGCTTTTAGAACTAAAAAATTATGGTAGGAAAGAGGCATTTTCCCTACACAATGATTTGTAATATTCTGCACTCTGTATAACCAGAACTGCACTAATGCTGCATACATAGCAAACCCATATGATGTTTCAGACCAAAAATCCTTTTGTTTAGATTCTTTTACATGCTCTAAGCCAAAACTACAGACAGTGACACTTCAAATTAGCCCATAAAAACAAACAAACAAACAAACAAAGTTCAGAAACAATTAAGACGACATTAAATTCAGCACTGTTCAGGGGTGCAAATAAGTCAACTAGCATATGGCATTTGGAGCAGGGACAGGATATATTTCTTTATAGTCTACATTATCTACAGACTTTGCAGGATTGCAAAGATCTTTCAGGATTGGCTCCAATTCTTACTCACTCAAATAATGATGCCAAAAACCACATACAGCTTGCTCACTGTAAGCCTTCATTTTATAATCAAAACCATTTTTATTTTGATTCACTCCCCCTTTATTTTAAGGGATGGGAAACTATTCCTTGTTTCTGCAAAGATCATCTTTGTTTCAAGCACAGACTTATTCAATTTCATTGCCAAATGACCAGGCAAACACTATTAATAATTTGAAGCAAATAAAGGACAATAATAATTGCCAATGATTTTTCAGGTAGGTTCTGGTTTTGGTTTGGTTTATTTGGCTTTTTTTTCCCCCTATCTCTGGCAGGAAAAAAAAAAAAACAAAACCTCAGAAGGAATAATATTTCTCTATCTTTTTGTAAAATCAGCCAGGAAAAATGGACTTTGCTGCTGCACTGAGAGGATTTAGTGGATTATAAAGCCATTGGCCAATAAAGTTGAAACTATAGCTCCAGTTCTTTATATGTCATCTGGTCCATATTCCTAAAATATTATAGTTTGAAAACTAAAAAGGCACCACTCATGGTGCTGTGTTTCAGTGAAAAGCCAAATCCAAGATGCAGTTACATGGGGAACACTAGCTTGGACAGGCTGTGCTCAGGGGAGCAGGTGGGCAAAGTCAGGACTGCCCCTGGCCTTCCAAAAAGGTTTCCATTTGTCCTGGCTGGCCAGGTTGTCCTGGCTAATGGATGTGCTGCTCTGCCTCTGCCTTTCCACCATGGGAAATGCTTTGGGCTGTCCTGGCCATGGGGGAACAGTGTTTCCCCACAATGTATGTGGTGCTTTTTGTGGGCTAGGAGACAAGACGTGGCCTCAGCCACCTCTTGCAGAAATGATCCTATCCACCAGTACCCAGGCTTCAGCCAGGATGCCTGCTCTGGGCATAACACTAATGAAAAATTCACCAACACCAGGAGAAACTTGAAGGCTCCTTGTTGCTTTTGCCGTCGCTTCTCCTATCAAGGGGGAAAACACGCCGGTTTTGTAGTACATGGATCTGCTCTCATTTACACTGATGTACCTTTATTCAAAGAGGAAATCCTGGGTTACTCTGACTTAAGGTCTGCCCCTGGGAGCCGTCCTGAGTTGTTTTAACAAAGCTGTGTTCTCCAGGCTATCATTTACATAACCGGATGTCTGTCCTGCTTGCTCCGTGCCCTCATCAATATGCTTAGTGAGAGCCTTATTTGATTTGATTTATTCTGCTTTCTTTGGAATCATAGATTGATCCTGCATAAAAATTCCTGGGGAAATCAGGCAGCTTCTCTGTAGCACTTGATTTTCACTGCACTGCGGCCCCCTAAAAACTACTCTGAGAGGGAAAGGTACAGAGGCTGAGAATCAAAGCACAAGGCTTCCACAATAAGCTGAGACTTGAATAAAAATGCATAGACATAGGTAATGATGTCTTGGAGAGGAGCTGTTCTTTTACAATTGGATGTATCGAGCATCCAAACAAACAGTAGATTGTTTTTTGGATTTCTTTCTTCTTTTTTTACATAACATACTTTTGGGAGTCAAAGCCCTATGCATAATTGAGGAAGTTTCTTTTTTAACCAGATGCATTGTGATGTGTTCTTTCTATACAAAATAAATAACCATTACAATATGAGAACGGCAGGATCATTTTATCCCCTCCACTTTGAATTCTCTCTATGGAAAATCAGATGCTATATCCACTGTCTCCTAAGAGCAGCACTCTGATCTTGCAGACTCCTGCATCCTGGGAACCCAGGTGCTGACAAACAGGCAGCAGCATAGACCATGCCTGGGAGGAACAAAGAGTTCAGGGAGGTGGGAGGGTGGGCTGAAAACCAGGACACCAGAGCATTCCTGGGTGCCCTCCTTCCCAGACTGTGTATTGGCATAGAAATGATTTCTCCTTATTGATTCCTGCTCTCATTCATCTGCACATCGCATGAGGATGTTTTTGCTCTGCTTGTGTTTATGCTTTTATTTGTACAAAACTTGGGGATCCGTTGAAGAAAAGTGATACCCAAAAATGAAATGACCCTATGGTGTGACTGTATTGGCATTTAAGAGGCATTAGGTATTATAGGTTTGGTCTCAGAGGCAAAATCTTACCCAGGCCAGGGACTGCTTGTGCCCTAAGGGCTTCAAGAAATCACTGGCCCTCCAAAAGCCTTTTAATCATGCAAGCAACAGGGTCTCATAAAGACAGAGGGTAGCAGGACACACAAAAGTAAGGAGGAAAATAAGGGGTTCCACAGCCCTAGTGAGCACAGGGGAGAGTCCAGCCATGACTGTGAGGAAATGGATTACCTGTGCATTTCTATTGCTCTGCTCCAGCACAGTCTGGAGGGTTTCAAACAGGGTTTGAGAAGTTAATATGATATTTTAAAGGAAGATGTGAAACCTGGAAACAAATTACTGCTGATGTAAATGAATGAAAAACCTACATATGTTGAATGGGGACTGCCTAAAGGCAGAGCACTTCTGAAAACCAAGTTATTTGCTCAGGCTTCTTGGTAAATCCTGCTGTCCTTCACACACCACAGGCTGAGATTGTCTTCTCTGTGTAGGCAACGTTGGCTTGTATTTTTTTTTTCCTGAGGTATTTGCACAGAGATTTCCTACCCCATGATTAAGGAAGAAAAATCCACAAAAGTAAAAATTCACCCTGGGGCAAAGACTCTGCTCTTGGAGTTGCCAGATGTCTGGCTCCAGTCCAGACAGTCTGACTTCCAGGTTGGGCTTTTGGGAAAGAAAGCAGCCCTCGGGACCAAAGAGGTAGGAGGGCTCCTTGCAGTGTTTCCCCCAGGGTAAGAAGTGGTGGGAACAGATGGATGATCTCTGGGCTGGGTTCAGGCACTTCTGTCAGGGATTCCACAGACTCAGAAATCTGCAGGATGTCATGTCCTGCCAGCTGGGGTGGCTGATGGACACCAGAGAGTAGTCCATAGGATGCAGAGAGGAAGGGCTGCTCTTCCCCCATGGCCTCTGTTTTTCAAGATGGAAATTTTTTTCATGTCAAGGCCATTCCTCCCTCACCAAGCAGTATGTCTGTGTCCCACCATGGTGAACGCTGTCATCCCTTCTTTTGGGCTGCAAACAGCAAGACAACTATTTGCAATTAGACAAACTGTGGAGAAGTTCTCGTGTTTCACAGACTCAGAACCAAGAGAGAGTGGGGGTATCAGGGCTTCAGCATTTCCTATCCCCAGGCTGGTCCCTTGGTACTCATAGGCTCGTGGCCTCAGGTTGCCCAGCAAGCCCCAGAGTCCATGCAGCTATCATAGACTTAGTATTGATGTTCTTTGTGATGTTCTCTGAACTGTGTTATTTCAAGGTCTGAGCCACTGGCTCTCTCTGGAAGCTGTATCCAAGGCTGATGCCATGGGGCTGGTATGATCTACCAGGAAACACTTTGAATCTTTCAACGTTGGAGCAGTAGTGAGGGTGAAGACACATCCTTTCCAACCCTTTTCCCATATTTTTTCATTAAGTGTCAGGGCGACCTCAGCCAATCTGCTCGTTCCTATGAAGCCAGGAGATCCCCAGCTTTAATTTACCAGCTTGGAGGCTTTTTGTGGGAGAGATCAACCTTCAGATGAAACACTATATTTCAGGATGATTATTTTTATAGTTAATGGGAAAGCACTTTATATGAAACACTCTGTTCTCTCTATGTCTCACACTTCCACGGGACATGCTGGATAACTGGTACCATAAAAGTGTGCTTTTGGCAGGCTTGAGATAGCAATAAAGTTATGCACTTTAGATTGCAGCTAGGAGAGAGAAGGGGGAGAAAGGAAATTCCTTCGAAAATCATAATTTCAACATGATAAAGTTGGCTGAAGACATGCAGCAACAGATAAAAATCAGCCTTGCAAAAAGGCTGTGACCATTCAATAAAACAATGAAACATTGAAATGTGCAGAAAGTGTTTTAACACAAATTAAAACAGTGGAGAGTTCATCAGTGAGCAGCAGTTAGCTAATGAGAAAAGCAGATACGTGCATTTAGGAAATGTAAAGAAAACTTAAGCCTTGTAAATTTTTATGTATTGCCCCTTGCACCAAAATATGAAAACCAGGTTAAAGAAACCCCCCCAAAATCCACAAAAAAGCCAAAACAAAACCCCCACCAAGAATATCCATAAAAGAATTATGAGGCCTAGCCAAAAGAGAAAAATAAAATAATTTTTTAAAAAACCCACTATTAATATATTGAGAGCAGAAATACTGAGGCATAGAAAAACACTCATTTTTGATTCTCCTGAACATATTTTTTATTCCCCAGTTATAAAACAGAATTTTTTTCCAGGTCCTTTTGGCAAGCCCAATCTGCTGGAAATATTGAATAATGTATATGTTCTATAGGCACATCCTCAGAAGGACACCTAGACATGATGAAGACAGTTTTATCAACTGTCTACTGAAGTCTACAGGTAAATGTTTGCCCTAGAGTAAACCAAAAATCCAGAGCGGCCTCTGGAATAGCAAAACATCCAGGACCCAAGATTTTCATAGCTTGTTCATCATTTTAAGAAAATTCCCTTGGAAGGTACAATACTGGAAAATCCAATCTACAAATATGCCTTCAGGATAGACAAGAGAGTGCTTTAAAATCTAAGGCAGCAGTTGGATAAACTGATTTAAAGGAAAAATACACGTGCTGTGTGGAGGCAATGTTAATACTATCCAGCTCACGAATTTACTAGTCTGAGAGGTAATTTTGCAGGACATGAAGTCCTTGAAAAATTTATCAAATATTTTCTTTGGTTGTTTTTGTAATCATTAGCTCCACTGATACCCTCTATTTATGAAGGAGTAGTCTCTTTGACTGATGAACTTTTTAGGGACTGTAGCTGGCTGCAAGTAGCTGTAATTTAGGTGTAAAGTCTTCATCTGGCACAGAGGAACTTCTAAGATCATCTCCATCCATTTCCTCTGTTGGTATATTTACCCCCAAAAAGCTGAAGTTTGAGGCCTCCTTCCTTCATGCTGTAGGCAAAACCTTTCCTGGGGTTGGACACCCCCAATGTTCTTGGCAAAGCATGAACCATCATCCAGCTTCAGGCTCAAGCTCTAACACTGCTGTTTGCAATGTCCTTGAATATGTGACCTTAAAAAGTGTCTTCAAATAGTCCCTTCTCTGTAAAGCAACCATGAAGGAACTCAGGATGGAAAAAGCTTCAAGATGTCTTTAGTCCTACCTCCTGTTCAAAGGAAGTTCAGCGGTAAGGTTGGAGCAGGTTGCTTGGGGCTTCGTCCAGTTGCATCCCAGAAAATTCCAAGGATGGGAGCAGCTTTGCCTCTCTGGACATCCTACGGTTTGATTGTTCTCATAGTGAAGTAGTTTCTTCTTTCAACTAATGTCAGTTGTCTCTTATCATCCTGCAGTTTTTTTGTGTTCTCAGTAACATCCTCTTAGGTATTAGAGGAAGTTAGCCAATATTGGAGGATGTAGGTAGATGGATTTCACACACATATGCTCAGTTGGGATAACTGAAAAACTAATCAAAATCTACTGAGAACCTATGGAAAAGCATTAAAGCAAACTTGACCTTTCCAAATGTGCTGCAAGCTTCTCTTTCTACATCCTATCCAGATCTGTTGGTGGTCGAGCCTGGGTGTCCATCTCCTTGCACCAGCCAGGTCCATACTGATCTTCATAAGGACACACTAAGGTCTGCAAGAGTCTAGCAGAGGTGCCTAGTTGGGGTCTGTCCAAAATAACCACAGCTACCAGCCCTTCCTGATCAACCTGCAGATCTTCCCATGGTGTTGGGGATGGTTGCCTGATCTACTCATGGCAGTGCATTTGGTTTCCTGGCCATCTTTATCACCAAGAGTGATAAAAATCTCTTTAAATTTGAAGCAGGCATCTGTAAATCACATAAATCTGCAGATGTCAAATCTGGGCTGGAGGACATACATCTACCTCCCTGCCTATATAATATACGGTAGCAGTTAACTGTAATGAGTGGTAATATAACTCAAGTGCCAAAGGGATTAGGCACAGAGGATTTGGCATAAAACACAAAATGTGGGCTTTATCCTTTTTCTTCTTTTTCTCCTTCAGGTCTAATGTGGTGGGCTGTGGCATTTACATTTACTCCTGTTGCCTAATATACATTGCATTATTTTCAGTCTATAAAATTTATATTCCTCTTCAATTAGATTACATCTGAACCAAGAAAGAGGGGATTCTGCTCTGTGAATGCCATTCCAGTTCCTCCAGAGCACAGGCAATTGTCACCTCTTTCCTCCCCTTCCCCCCAACCCCCATCCTGCTCCTTTCCTTGACTCAGCTGTGCTGCAACACTTGATCAATTGCAACAGCACTAAAAAAAAAAAAGAGGGAAAAAAAAAGGTAGTCATACATGATCAGCAAAATGGCCCAAATGATGTCATCCATCAAGATGGACATCGCAATTTGCCAACTATTTTCTCATAAATCAAATCATAGTCCCACAAGGAAGAAGAGCAGCTCATGAAGAGCCAACATGGCAGCAGTTATCGGCAGACTGAGAGAAATGTTCCCTCAAGTATACAGTAATTATTTTTTCTCGATGGGAAATAAAGAGGGGAGAGATGGTAGTGTAGAACTGGAGAGTGTCTGCCTCACTTCATTACTATTCCCTAGGCAAGGGGTGCAACATATGCTTTTCATTCTGAAGCCAATAATTTTGAATCTTGGGACAGGTGAAAACTTAAATGACATTTGCAAACCTTGATTTATTTCCCTGCTTAACTCTGGAACATGCTTTAGATTTAGCTCTATAAGTTTCCATAGATTAGTGGCCAGTGACACTGTATTTGCAGTGACCCTTAGCAAGTCTTCCCTTTTTTGTATCAGCCAATTAAATATTTTGGGTACTGATAATGCCTTAATGAAACCATCCCTGTTTTCTTTTTGTGTACATGTATGAAGCAACAGGGAGATAGCAGGAACATTTTAATTTTTTATTGAGATTCTCTCTTGCATTTTTTTCCCCTCTCTTTCCCTCACTCTCTCTGTTTTTCCCCTCCCATGTGCAATTTTACTTGCTGGAAATCTCATTAAAAGTTATTTATGAGCTGCTAGTGATCCCGTAAGGATTACACCTAATTCAGTCTGTAAAGCTTTTGAGTTACATTGCTTCCCAGGAACAGTCCCTTCAGCCAGAAGGACCACCTTTCCTATTGTTTGACTTTCGTTATCATTAGTATAAATACTTCATGAGAGATTCCTTACAAATGCAGAACAGATCATTGACAGGACTTAGGCACCATGTACCATTTGGTATGTTAAGATTTGGCTTCCTGATTCTTTGGTTCATCCCATTTTACATGTGGGGAAACTAACGATTCACAGAGGTGACATCATTTGTGCAAGACTCACAGAAGGTGTCAGAAAAGTCTGGCTCCTTTAGAACAGCCAAAGGTTAATAATATTAGGGTCTAGAGTTGTACTTGCTGATCAAATTAAGCCTGTTACTGAGACATCAGAGAGGTTACAAATCCAAGCATTTTTGATCACCCTAGAAGTAAAGAAAAGAATTATCTCTGTCTTAGCGTCTAATTGTATTGTCAGTCTATATTTTTAGAATTTTTTTCAGAATGACAATGAAAATCTGTGTAATATGTTATTAATATTAATAATACTAAATATCAGTATTGTTAATATTGTTATTAATACCATATACAGCATTCGATATCCTGATTTTTCTGGAAGTCTTTGGGCTGCTTCTGTCTCAGTTCACTTTGTCAACTGGGCCAGTTATCATAAGAATTTTTAAGAATAATAATAAGAAAATCAATATGGCTTTCTTATCTTCCTGTAACAGATAGATAAGCTTGGGAGAATAGAGAAGTTAAATCACCTGCCCAGAGAGTGTGATTTGGAACTATGAGAATTAGGCAAATTAGTGAGAATTTATATTAATTCTCACTAGACCACACAGCCACCTCATTGTACTGTGATGATAGAAAGGGAACAGGTAACAACCAAAGCAGAAGAACTTTCCCAGGGACTATGATCTGACCAGAGACACCAGAGTCTTTGGGCCTCTGATTCACTTCACTGTAAATACACATCTGTTAACTTTTAGCATTTACAGCTCTCAGGCCAAATTGGGCCAGTTTATAGTGGTAGCAACCGTAAGCACAGCAAGAGATGGTCTCTGCTCCAGTGAGAGAGGAAGCAGGAATGAAAAGGGAATGTTACCCTCTTCCTTTACAGGTGTCAAGTGAAGAAGCTATAAATATGCTCACCAAGGTGAGTGAAGTTGTCAGCTGCAGAGCTGAGAACTGAAGCTCAGACTCAAATCCCAGTGCTGACCTGTAGCCACACAAATCCTGTCCTTCCTTCCACCTCTGCTAATTGGTTTACCCAGCCCACCTGGTGATGGTCAAAAACCCTCCCAGGCCAGCTCTTCAAGAAGGGGAGACATTTCAAGGGGGGTGGGGGAAACAGCTCATTTGGGATGAAACAGATTTTGTTTCATTAGCTGTCAGGAAGAACTGCTACTTTTGTTTGAAGGAGGGGTGAAGACAGGAAGAAAGAGAGATGAAATCTATATTTTTTTCCAACCAGAGAGAAAGAGGAGGTGGATGGAGATTAAGATGACCTGGTCCACCTACCTTCTTTTGAGGGTTGCCCTCCACTGATCTCAGCTGTGCAGTCCTGGAGCTACTCTCTTGCTTGTCCTGACCCAAGTTGATGTCCAAGTAGTCACTGTTGAGTGCAGAGAACAGTATGTAACATCTGATTAAAAATAAAACACAGAAAGCTCTTGCTTTTCTAAAAGCAGTAAAGGAGACAAGGAGAGAAGGTAGAAAGTAAACCCTAGCTAGGGATTCACAACCCAGACTATAGAAACTGTGAAACAATGATATTTCAAGTCACTCTAGGGAATCACTAATAAAGGAATAAACATTTTTAAACATGTCTTGTGCTTAATTAATTGTCTAACTCAAGAACAAAGGCTACATTTCTTCAAAGTTCTCAGTTTTCCCTCTCATGTAGTACAATATCAGCACTAGGATTCATAGTTCACTCATACTGGAGTACCACTTGGCGCCATTCCACTTGTAATTGGATTTCCAACTTTTGAAAATAATTTGTCTTAAAAGAAAATTAACTGGTTATTTTCCTTCAGGCTAGAAGGATCTAATAAAAAGGACCATTTCTCCAAATTGCTTCAATATCATATATATTTGATGAAGAAAACAAGCACATATTTAACTGCATCTTTGCAAAAGCCACAGAATGTTGCCCATGACAGCCTTTATGGCCTGGGTTTAGGGGCAGCAAAGTTTTGTTTGTCCTTGCTAAGAAAGAGGCTGTGTTCTCCAAGGGTTGAGGCAGGACACTGGGAGTCCATCTGCCCAGGTTCTCTGGGGCTCTTGCCTTCAATTTGCCATGGCAAGGCCATTTTGGCATCGACTTTTCAAATCCTTAAACAGAGTATTGAGAAGAGACTGCCAGGTGGATATGGCATGGGAGATGAGAGTGATCTGGCTGGGGCAGCCCTGGTGTCTCTCCACCAGGATATATGCAAGGGACACATTAGATGGATGTTGGTGTCTGGGGTGGTCCCCACCATCACTATGGCTAAAGCCTTACATTATATTTTTCTGTTTCTGGGAAATCTATAGAGCAAAACTGCTTTATTCCAGAAACTTGGCAGGCTACATATCTACAGCTTGACTCTGCCTCTCTAAGTAACATATAGTGACTGTCAGAAAAGAATGGTCTTTATTTGAGTAAAGTGACTGATTTTTATGTCTTTCTTCATTGCTTCCTTGAATGGGCACTGGAGACTGTAACTGAAGCCCAGGGAAGCCACCTCACTCCATCTCTCTGAGCATGGTGTTTCACCTGCCCTGAGATACACTGTGAACAGCCTTACCTGCCTCTGGACCAGCCACCACCCAACCAAGATAGCCACCAGAAGTGCTAGGAAGTCACCATGCTGAGAAAAGATTATTATAAATTGTACTAACAACTCATAGTAGAATCCATAGTAGGCACATGGCTGGCTCCATATGAAACTGGACCTCCTTCTTCTTGGTTCTGGGAATATCTACAGCAGGGGAGAGAGA
The DNA here is from genome assembly GCA_023637945.1 of Phaethornis superciliosus. Taxonomy (NCBI): domain Eukaryota; kingdom Metazoa; phylum Chordata; class Aves; order Apodiformes; family Trochilidae; genus Phaethornis; species Phaethornis superciliosus. The sequence goes on along the minus strand of JAJQWJ010000008.1, from coordinate 8,432,464 downwards.
GAGAGTGTTCCTGCTGCAGAATATCAGTTTAGAGTGTCTCACTACTTCAGAACTCACTGTTCCAGCTGGATGTGAGGGCTCCCAGAAGTCAGGCAGAAGCCCAAAGTCCTCAAATTACATCCAGATACAATTACCAGCTGGAAAAAGAGAACATGCCAAGAATATATAGAGGTGTGGAAGCTACTCAAACAGGGAAAAGGATCAAAAGGGGAAAAATTCTCTTTCTGAAAAAGAAAAATGAAACAGGTAGGAGGTTTTCATTTGAAGAATTCCAGCAAGTTCTGTGTGCTATGAACATTTCTCCCAGCTTCCTGAGAGACTCTGCACGTGGCCTGGAGCAGATTTGCTGGTTCTGGTCCAGTCAAGCCCCTAACAAGTCAGTCTGAAATCTGCTTAAAATTTCCCTTTTTCTCATTTCCTATGACTCCACAAGAGTCTGCTCTCTACAAGATAGAAGGGAGTATCTTAATTCCAGTCTCTCTTATTCTGCCTACCCCCAGCATGCTCTGCTCAAGCTAATGTGAATGTTGGGGAAGGTAGAAGGAGAAGAGAATTTCCTTCAGTATCTGTAATGCATCTTTTTAGCCAAGTGAAACACAAATGGTAATCCCTTACATTTAATTTATAAAATGGGTTTCCACTGCTATGGAAAGCTGAAGTTGCTGCTGTCATTGCTTTTCATCTGATTTCCACTAGGTCTGCAGTCTCTCCCTGATGACATGACACCCTAAAATGAATGTGTAGTTTTATTGCAGTTAAGCTAGTCATGGATAAGAACTTCCTCCCAGTGATATGATTTCTTTGCATTTATGTTCCCCAGCATCTATTTGCCAATTTTTTATTCAGTGCCATGTTCTGTGGCAACCGTTCTTACTTTTCTGCCTATTATCACACCTAAACTTCTTTTATCTATCTTGGCTTCTTCTTTCCATTAAATATTACTAGCACTGGAATATTTTGTCTTTCAGACCATGCATTTCTTCTACTTGAATCTAATTTTGTTGTGGTTTTAATATTTGGCTTGACAGAAACACAATTTCCTCTGTTCACAGGATGAAATTGGTTTTGTTTTATTCATATCTGAGTTCTTCTCTACTATCAAATAACCATTACACATTCTTATTTGGTACAACTGCTCAGCCACTTTACACTGGTGATAATTAAAAATGAAAACGTACTGGCAGAAAAGTGGAAAAACACTGTTTAAAAAGTCCTGTTGCCAGGCAATTAAAAAAAATATATTTTTAAGTGTCAGCCTTAACTCCACACTAAGATGTGCTAAAGGGAAATGTAATGTCTTAGTTACTTTAGTTTTTAGAAATGTGGGTTTTTTTAATGCAAATAGTTCTGGTCTGAAACCGTTATTTTGGTCACAGTGTGGAAGAAAGAACCTTGAGTTATAAACACAGCTTTCTTTAGCCAAATGTATACCTATCCATATACAGACACATATATTTACTCTGTGAATAGTTTTTTGAGCATCTGTTACAGTGCAGCAGGGCCAATTACGCTTCATTTCTGCCTGGGCAGAGTGGGTCTGCGCTCTGTATGTTTTTCCAGTGGCCGTGCCAGTTGACATGCAGGGTTCTTCTGCATTTCTCCTGCCTCTGTTTGCTTTTTGTCAAGCTGAACAACAATTGTATTCAGCTGCCATTTTGCATGTAAAATATTATTTGCACGGATGACTGCAGGTCAGACTTTTCCTCTTGCTGTAGTTTTAATGTGACATGGTGAGGTTGCATTTCATCACCCCAGCCCGTTCTGCTCTTGGACATACTTTCCATTTACCCAGGGGGAGGAGGTGAGCCTTGCTGTCCCTGTAGGATGTCACTAATGCATCTCTCTCTGCCACCAGTCTCTAGTTTTGGGGTCTGGGCTCAGATAGATCCTGCTGGATTTGCTACAGCCGTTATGGCAGAGATGGGCACTCCTGTTCAGGCAGTAGATGCTCATGTGTTGGAAAGCAGAGCTGTGGGTATCACCCCAGACCCCATCCTGGAGGATGTGAGTTTTGTGCAGTGTCACAAGGACCGGCAAGGCAGTCACAGATACAGGTGTTTTGGGGTGGATGAGGACAACGCATCAGTTTGCCTTTATTTGTAGGAATACTTATGGGGAATGCTTGGGACAGCAAGAAGCCTGCGGGATGCTGTTTGTGCTGGAAATGGTAGAGACCCAGCTGTGTAGCAATGCGATGTGAATTGTATGGCATATCCATGGATTTCTGCCATGGTTTTAACTGGGAAAGCACAGGCTGCAAGGTCTTCTTTGCAGCTATGTGTGCCCAAAGGACTGCACAAGCAGACTGCTCATTCTTCCTCCTGTGTGCAGATGGATAGGACTTGCCAGAGTGAAGTGGTTCAACATGCATGAGCTCAGCCAGATTGCACCAGCTGCAGAGCAGGGCAGATGTATTTCACTGTTGGTGTGTCTTATGCTGCTCCATGTTCCTGCTCTGGTCCTCCTCCTTCTGCTGCTAAGCAGAACCTTATTACCTTTCATGGCTCACACTGCAGATCCTTAGGGTACTTAAGGCTCTCTAGGCACTCATAAAATCAATGAAAAACCAGATTCTTCTGGTTAGTCTCAACCTCATTCTAAAGAGAGAGTAAAAAAATGTGGCAATGTGGCAAAGGAAAATGGGCATTTTCAGGTGGAGAACCATTTCTCAAGAGCTTCTGTGTCCATAGCAGCTCCAGTACAGGCTGCGGGAAACTTGTACTTTGCCGTTACCACCTCTATTTATCTTGGAGGATCACTGAAATTTGAATAACACCTACCACGGCTCTGCCTGTTCTGCAGCAGGGCAGCAGAACTCAAGCACAGGAAGAACAGCAAAAGTCTGTGAAAAATGTGTAGGGCAGTGGAAAACTCTTAATTCATTTCTTTGCATGACTAATCAGCTTGCTCCCCAGGCAGCTAAGTTTATACTATTTATTTTGCACATCACACCATTTAAATTCAAGCACGGGAGAGGGGAATTTGGGCACTTTCATTTGCTCATCATATTTATAAAAGGCACAGAAATTAGCATATGGCATCAGATGAACACCTGACAATCAAAGCAGGGAGAGCCAAGCTGTTGCTTCTGAAATCAGAATTCCAAATTCACCCCATCCATCCTCTTCCTACCATACCCACACAGCTCATGGAGGCAGAGGAGTTACCTCTGGGTGCCCATGCTTGAGAAGAGTTATACAAAGACAATACTTGAGCTATCTGCTAAAAAACCCAAACCAAACCAAAACAAAAAACCCCCAAAACACCAACAAAACCACTCCTTGCCTTTTCCTATAAGAAGTGATGATTTTTAAACCAGCTGTGCTTGTAACTCCCAGTTGCTACGGGATTTTGTCTGTGCTGGATGAGTCTTTTCCGCAGGGCATGAGACTTTCAACAACTTTGCAGTTTCTAAGTTGAACTCACTTCGTTCCTGACTCCCCTCCAGCTGATCTGTGCTGCATCCTTCTTGCTCAAGTTCATAGGTCTCTCTTCTTCTCCTCTGGCTTGTTTAGCTGTTGAGTTATTGAAGATCATGGGTAATAAAAGATGCCTGAGTTACCCTCCCTTTCGCAGCCTGTATGTGAAGGCTATAGAGGCTTCACATACATTAAAAAATATAGGGAAGCAGAGGACCAAAGGCATCTTGAACGTACATACTGTACCTAAATGAAAATAAAAAGTCAGAGCCACCACTTGAGAACATGTGAGTCAATAAAGTTTTATAAAAGAAGCCCATAAAACTGCCATGCAAGTTTAACCATTGCATGCATCTTGGATGAGTGCAATTCATTGGTGCTGGAAGAGGACCTGGAATACTGTTCCTTTTATCTCCCACGCAGAGATCCTTTATGTAAAGCATATGGGGGAGGCTAAAGTTTGTTCTGAGTGACTGCAGAGAAAATGAAATGTTTAAAAATGCTCTCTTGCACACACATGCATTCATACCCAAGCAGATGTGAAGAAATTAAGATGGACTGACAGACGGAGCTGTGCTGGCAGTAAATCACATCTCCAGTGGCGGAGGGCAGAGGGGACCAGCTTCTTCAGTGGCAGCTGAGAGACACGAGCACTTGAGCAGTTCACAGCTTCCCTGTTGTCCCCATCATAAGGTTTGTGGGTGGCTCTCAGCCAGCCACTGGGCTGACCGGTCAGAGGTCACGACCTGCTGATTTACCAAAGTATGATCAACTCACACAAATTATCGGCGTCAGAGAGCCCTGACAACTTCAATATGATGAGTGATGAGAGCAATTGTCCGTGACATGTGAAAGCAGCAGGAGATCACTGGTCAGCGTGGCAGGGGCTGCTGGAAAGCTGGGGGTGGCCGTGGTCCCCGTGCCCACCCCAGAGATCTGACTCCTCTGGCTGGGACCAAACCAAACCTCAGGGTCCCACTGGGCAAAAGCATCTTCTGAGTGCAGGAGGAACCAAGAGGGGTTGGAAAGTGTTTCAAGGAACGGCTTGGTTGTGTTGGTTTTTTTTTTTTTTTCTCACTGCTGTTGCACTCAGTGCAAAGAGATGTTGAGGAATGGGGGCTTTAAATCCAATGGGAAGCACTAGGGGATTCAGATCTAGGAAAACCCTGGAGCAGGTGGTGTCTGTGCAGTTTAATCAAATGGATGTACCAGCTTCTTCGAGTTATCTTTGGGGGCCGTTGTCAAAATCCCTTTTTTTTCTTTTTTCTTTTTTTCCCAGCTTCATTCACATAGGAAAAAATTTTGCCTGGGGTGGGATAGGAAAATTATAGCTGCTGGGCATTTTCCCTTGATCCATCAATTCCCCTTAATCGACCACGCTATTCGGATGGGGGCAGAGGATAGCAGAGGCAGTTGAAAGGATGCAGGGACTGACAAGGGGTTAGGGCAGGGGTGGCAAGTGTCTGTGTGTGTGTCTGTATGCATGCCTGCACATATGTGCAGAAAAAAGGAAGAGACCCCGTGCTCCAGGAGCACCTTGGCAGGATTAGTCTCTAAGGAGTTTTTTTTAAGAAGCTGCAGTATTTTTGTAGAAAATGCTCTTGCAGTGAATGTGCCCACTGGCTTCACAGCCAGGAGATGCTGGCACTACGTCCATGACCAGGAGAAAGGATTGGGCCAGACATGAAGGTATCAGAGAGCATCAGTTGGGGAGGGAGCGTGACCAGAGCCTGGCTCCCATCCCAACCTCTCCTACTGCTCTGTCTGGTCCCATGTGAGTGGCTTCATTAACAGAAATAAACAAACAAGAACTATTACAGCCTCTCCTGGTGTTCTATTCACAGTGGGTATATTGTGCCCAGCCCATTGCCATGTTTATTTGAATCCATTCATTTTACTCTGGGGAAGGAGATGAACAAAATAAGTGTAGCGATCAACTAAGCTGACAGTTTTTAATTTCTTACTAAAAAATCTTCAGAATATTTATTTTGTAGCCACCGAAGTGGCCACAACATACGAGCTAGCAGAGATGAAAAGTCAAAACTTTTTTCATCTATCTTTACCACAAAAAACTTCACATTTTTCTTATATATATAAAAAGGCAGAGGAAGGTAATGCTTTAAAATATATGTGTCCAGCCTTGGGTTTAAACCAAACAAAATAGTATTTAGAGAAATGTTAAATAAATTATTTATTGCCCTGGTCAATGTTTGCAGAAATACAGCTTATATAAACACATTACAATTCCAACCATTCTAAGTACAGGGTTTAGAAATAAAACAAACCCCTTAATGAAATTTTAATAAACCAAAAAAAATTCATGTTCTTGTATCAAGCTGAATAGTCTGCTGTTTTTGAATAATAATAATTCAAGACCTAAATCTAACCACAAGAGTTTAGTTCACAGATGAAACCCCTTAAGAAATAGATGTTTGATTCAGGATCTGATTCAGTAAAACAAGATGCAATGGTTTAGTGGGATGGATGTTAAATAACAGAAAATGAGGACAACCAATCTAGAAATATAAGGTGTGAATTTTAGGAGGATTAATTAATAAATTAATAGCTGTTTGCATGGATGGAGTACAAACAAGTCAGCAACAGATTATCATTCTTTTAAATAAATATGATGAGCAGAACCCTCCAAAAGGAGGATTAGTTATTTGTGCTGGAGTAGAGACCATCTGTGGGTGGATGGATGAATGGATGAATGGATGAATGGATAGATGGAGATATAAGACACATATATGGGGTGCACAGGAACATACACACACATACACACACTCACACCCAAAAATTTATATAAAGTGGATTCTTCAAGTGTATCTTTTATTGCTCTCCAAGGGTCAGATTGCAATACTACAGCATTTAATCATATTTTTTCCTCACATAAAATCTTATTGTGTTTTAGTGGATGAGTCATGTTATATGAAATTGTACTAGATTCAGGTATGCTACATAAGGAATAGTTAAAGATCACCCCTTTTCCACATTACATTTTTATTCCTAGAGATAGTCATGTTTTTTTTCTAAAGGAAAACCAAATGACAAACGTTTTGTCAAGAAGTGCTGATTTTTTGCCATAAAGGCTTTCTACAGAAAATGTTTATGGTTTTGCATTTTTAATTAAATATTTTTTTTAATTGTTGGAACATAAGTTTCAAAACAAAAAAATTCCAGTTTTTCAGTTCAAAACAAGATTGTTTGAAATGTACGTTAATTAGCATATAAAAATAACAATCCCAGTACTAAAATGAAATGTCTCAAAATGATCAAAACATAAACAGGTTTCCACAGCCCTGAAGTGATATGATTTTTTTGCTTTACAGAAGTTTTCAGGCTTTTCATTTTGTGTCAAAATGAGCAAAAAGATATTTTTTTTAAATACACAAGAGATTAGGAGAACAATATTTTGCCCAATTTGAGAGTACTGCTCAGAATAAGTAGGAGTATCAGAGCCTGGACAGAATAAATGAATAAATACATTAAAAAATAATAGATCAAAGTGATCTGGTTTTGAGCAAGAGAGCACTTCCAATTTAAGGGTCAGCAGTTTTGACACAGATATACAAATATTCATGTGTGTATTAAAATAAAACCAGCAGGATATATAAATCCATACACACACCCACACCCACCCTCTCTAATCACTTCATTTGATTTATGTATTTGGCTTTATCTTTTCCATGCTGATGTGCTGCACAAATTTCATGTGGAAACTTCATAGCTAAAACAATCACCACAAAAACCTGGATTAATGATTAACTCTGAATCAAGAGTTATAAGCATTCATCAAGGTAATAGATGACACAACTTAGCCATTTCCTTTCTCTTTTCAGCTTTTCAAAAGGGGCAAGGGAGCATGAAGAATAAAGCCAGGCATCCTTATTTGGTTGAAATAATAGCCAGTGTACCAGAACTTCACACAAATCCTTCTTGCTTTCTTTCAGTGGCCTTAACCATTTTGATCTCATTTCATCATTGAATGGACCCCTTAACAGAGAGTGACCCCATATTTTAGGACTGAAAACATACACCTTGTTAGTGTGAGTTTATTTTTTTGTTGTTTGAAAAGTGGGCAAATGTAGTCAAAGCTCTCACAAAACATCACAAGAGGCTCTTTCTTCTTTCATGGCACATTGAACATGTAAAGTAATCATTGTTTACAATACAGAGGCAGATAGCAAAGACGTGTTTGTTGTCTCATGCTGTATCTAATTATGCATTAGATTTTTATTTCAGTTTCTTTGCCTTTCCATGTTATTTTAATTTTGAATGATGATCACTGAAGGAGGCCAAAAAATAGAAAAAAATTAAAGAGAAAAGACAGGGATGTGTCAGCAAGGCAGAGGTCCCCTCACATGGAGCACGTGTAGGCTGAACCTGGAGCACCACACTTGGCACTGGGCACCTCATTACTGCAGGCAAATTGGAGGAGTTGGACACATCTGTGAGTGTGATGAAGGGGCTGCTAGGACTGGTTTGGGAAGAAAGATTAAAAGGCTGAAATATATATAGACTGGGCAAGTGATGAGGCAGCTCTGTGCAGTGGGGTGCAGGGAGGCCTCTCCATCCAGCCAGAGGGACTCAGAGAAATGGACTGATACAGAGCAGAAGGGAGACACAAGTGCAATCTCAGCTTTTGGCTGTGAAACAACAAGCCCTGGAATAGCCTTCCCAAAGAAGCTGCAGAAGGCCCATCACCTGGGATGTTTAAGCAGGGTGAGCTGAGTGTGATGAAGTTTCCAGTGGGAGCAGCCCTGGAGATGTCCCAGGTGCATCAGCAGGCCCTTTCATAGCATCATGGAATCATCATGGTTGGAAAGGACCTTCAAGGTCATTGAGTCCAAACGTCAGTCCTGCACCACCCTAATCACTAAATCATCTCCTGTTTTTTACCACAGCTACCTGTTTTTTAAATACCTCCAGGGATGCTGACTCCACTGTCTCCCTGGACAACTTGTTCCAATGCTTCACCACTTTTTCAGTGAATAAATTTTTCCTAATATCTAATCTGAAACTCATTTTTTTCCTCACTTTCCACTCCCCTCTTCTGTCTCTCCCCTTCTTGCTGGCTATTTACTAATTTACTCATAACATTCACATTATTTGAAGCTTTCTAATACTATAATCTTAACACCTTTTATCTGAAGGGCCTTTACTCACAGCCAGGAAGCTCTCAGCCTCCAAATCCCATCAATTCTGCTCTTGATGCCTAAGGAAAGATTGAAGCAGCCAGAGATAAATGTAAGGAAATGAAGTTTGGAGTGGGGAGGGCAGTGCTAATTTTCTTTCTGCCTTTCTGTCTTCTCCAGAGGCAGATCTCATTTAAGCATGGAGGAAGTTTTAAAGAGGATTCCCATGCTTGGCTCCAATACTGACTGTTGTTTGACCCATAGACAACACCATGCCATGGCTTTTCCTGGAACTCCAGCACTCAAAGTCCTACCAAGGGTGCTGCCAGCTGCAGGCAACACTGACAAGGATGTGGGTAAGCTTAGGATGTGTACTGAAACTGAAACTGCTTCTGCTGGGTAGGAGAAAGGCAAAAATTGATTCTTCTGAGTTAAAAATTGCCTAGAAAGACTTGGAATGCTACAGATATGTTTTTTTCTCTAAAAAAACTTCCAACTTTTTTCAACCATCTCTAGTGAGCGTATTAGATGAAGAGGATTAGCATGAGTAATCCTACTCAATGCAAAACTTGTAAATATTGAACGAAAACTGACAATTAGCCAGGAATGAAAAGGCGAAATATAGCTACAGAGGAAAAAGAAGTTAAAAATTAATTGAAATTACACCAAAATAAGGACATTCACTGATGTAAGACCCAAATATTTTGAGATAGTGGGAAGGAGAGATCAGAGATCTGCATGTCGATGTTGATAAACAGATAGAAAAATAAATGAGAGCTGTGTGAGTGAGCCAGGGGCCTCACTTCCAAAAATGTCAAAGGAAAGATTTGTATAGATGTTAGCAGACAGTGGATCAGGCCTCCAGCCTTAAGTGGACAATCCAGAATATTATAAATCACTCTTGGGATCAAGTTGCATCCATGTCATCTAATTACAGATAAAACTACCAAGTATTTAACATCTCGTTAATTTAAATACCTGGGGCCATATCATGCCATCAATTTTTAAGTAGATGTCCCCATTGATATCAAAGACAAGTTCACACAATACGGCCCACGTAGCTGAACCTTAAGGGACAAAGCAGACAAAGAGAGGGAGAGAGAGAAGCAACAAAATATTCCCCTTTCTTCCACTCTCTTTTTCAAGTTCCTTCTTTTATTATTGGCGTGGTTGCCTGCACATTTTGTTAGCTGCTCCCCAAGTGTGATTTCTATAGCCATCACTCTATGGGGATGGTGCTGAACCATGTTTAGGATTCTTAAGTTCAGTTTTAAGCTCCTGTACCAAAACGAGGTCTTCAGTAGTGGGAGGGGTATCTCATTTCTCTTTTAAGCTGTCAGAGGTTGTCAGAAAGATTACAGATTTTAGCATTTGTTCTGTTTTGTTTGGTTTTGTTTCTGATCCTGACTAGAAAAATGAGAGAAAACGCAGATACTGACATTAAATATGACAGAGAATATTTTACAATTTTCTTGACAAAAAGTAGATTCTTTAAGGGAACATATTTTTAAATCAGTTTTTTTCTATTTTTAAAGTATCTTTCTAATAATTTCCCCAAAACAGTCTCAAGTGAAATGCAACAGAAATAACGTTGGTTTTGGGTTTTTTGAGAGTCAGAACACTTCAAACACCTAGGATTTTGATTTCTGCCACTTTTCTTCTGCTTTCTTTTGTTGCTGACTACCAAGTAGTACAGTTTTGTCTGTAACAGTACTATAATTTTTATGATCATGCCTACAGTTTCCCCATCATCTCCCATTTTTCTTTGTATTCTTTTTCATTTGTGCATCTGGCAGAGAATCTCTTTTAAAAGTTACAAAAGTGGTAAGAGGAAGAAAACAGAATCATTTAATGGTTAAGTTTGGAAGGAGACTCTGGAGGTCATCTTGTCCAGCACCCAACAAAAAATGACAAAATGGAGCTTTTCAAAGTTTAACATTTTTCTTCCAAATCAAGCTTCCAATTAAGCAATGAGAACAGCTGAACACATTTTGAGGCATGACATTATTTTTGCATTTTTTGTCCACCTCTTGCTAGTGATAGTGTGACAATGACAGGACAAGTATGCAAATCCCATAGACCTGGTATCTTTGGCTTCAGTGGACCCCTTCACACTTCTGCCAGTGGAAGCCCTGTTCTTACCTTACTTAGAATAATAGTGATACTGCCTACTGCATCTGAGCTTCTCTTTCAAACATATTTGAGATGTTTGCCCTTAAAAATGTTCACGAATACACATCATATTGTGGCCATGAGTTTCCCAGCTGAGTTCAATGACTGTTCACAGACCTAAGATTAAACCCAGGTTGAAGTACCTTGCTAATCAAACTATAAAATCAATACAACCACATAGATTTGATTCAACTTCCATTTTAGCTGGAATTGAACATTGAAATGTGCTGTGTAAGGCTCAGACAGTTATAAAAGAAAGAATTTTGTCTTTTTCAAGAAATACAAAAAAACTTTTTTGCTATTTAGTTCTACACTTCAGATGAACACAATAAAAAAGCTCTGAATGTTCTGCTCTTGAAGAATCTCTACCTGAGAGCTTGAGGAGGTTAAAATACAGTATGCTGAAACACCCTTTCTCTTCAAATGAGAATTTATTCCAGGGCCTTCATTAAAGTTAAAGGATTTGATTCCTATCACATAATAATACAGGTGTCACTAACAAAGTAGTCAGCTGAGAAGATACTGACAGAAAGGCCACACTGCAAAAAGCTGGTATTTCTTTTGACTCTCCAGACTTATGCTTTGTAAGTAAAATTTCCACCCTAACTCAGATGCCACGTTCTTTTGCTTTTTTTGATTTTGAGAATGTTTCACTATTACTATGATAAAATTCACTGCCTCTACCAGGTAGTTAGCAGGAATAAGCCTTCTCTGGTGATTTTAGGAGAGATTCATGTTCTCTCTGCAAAGACTAAAATGTTGAATGTAAATCAAAGCCACTCCAAAGGTCAGCTAGAACTGGTGGGCTGCAGTGAGGTGGCAAGTGACCTCACTAAAGTGCTTTTGACTTTCTCAAATGTTTCTGAAGATGTTTTGAAAATTTTGATCAAAAATTATTTTTCACTTTCATAACATCATCACTAATTTTGAACTAAAGAACCAAATGCATTGTAAAGATTCAAAAACAATTAGTGATGTGGGTGCTTTTAGTTTAGAGCATCAATAAATCCATCACAGCTTGGGAGATCCTTATAAGCGCTCAGCAGAAACCATGCCCCTTTCAGAAATCATTAGATATGCTTCCAAATGTGTTAGGAAAGTGAAAAAGAAATTAATAATGTCACTAGAATTGGATGAGAAAATACCCAAGGCAGAGGTCTTTTCTGAACCGATTCTGTCTTCCAGGATAAAACCAATTACGTCCCAGGTTAAGATTCTATTTTCAGTTGAGATTTCAATTTTAATTCTAAAAAATCCCAAGAAAGAATCAGAAAGTTGCGTAAATGAGGCCAAATCTTTGCAACCTGATGGGGTCTTTCCATTGACTTCATCAGCTCTGGAGCTGGACCTAATGTAGGAGGTTTTTACTTTTATTGGACATCTAGGGCTTATTTTGGAACATGTTAGTAAGAGGTAGGATGGAATTAATTTGAACAGAAAGAAAACCAATTTACCACCAGAAACAGCCCCATGGAGAAGATGAAGCATTTAAAAAAATGGTCAGAAGGGCAAGGCCAGGATTGCTGCTTTATCAAGGGAAGAGACTATGAGAGAGGAAAAGGCTGCTGAAGTAAATACATGGGCAACAGAGGCAAAATCTTAAGTGATGACACAGATAATGCAAGATCCACAGAGAAGGAAAAAAAAGTGCAGGGAGAACATGAAGTGAAAAACTCAGGAAATGGAACAAAGGAAGAAAGGCAGAGATTCAAAGGTCACCTGGGAAAGTTTCTGAGTTGTCTGTATACAAATGTGAGAAGCATAACAAAGGAACGAGGGGAAACAGAGAGACCAAGAGGCAACTCGGATGAGATTCGATTGATCACTCCCTCCATGAACTTTTCTAAGCATTTACTGTATGGCAGTTAAGCACACAAGTAGCTCCAGACACAGGAAATAGTATCAAGTGTTCTAAAATTACACATGGGTTTGCATTCTCTACTGAGTGCCCCTCTGCCACATCCTGCAGTGATATGGGGATGAAAAAGGATGTTCAAGTACCTGAAACTGGAAAGATCTGCAGAACCTTGTCATTAAGGAGCTCTGAGCAGCAGACGGCCTGAAGAGAAATCTCTGCTCCCAAGACCTCCTTTTGGGACCTCCAGCACCCCAGATAGCACAGTGTTGTCAGTGGTAACTCTTCTTCCTACCCTGTCTCCCCTAAAATAACTATCTTTGAAGAAGACACACTCCCAGGCTCCCTGCTCTGCTACGAGTAGAGAAATCAGAGTCCAGCTATTAGGAACTCTGCTTCAAAGCCTTCACTACTCCTTCCTCCTCAGATGTCATTAACTATGAAAATAAAGTAATTAGGCACAGCTGGTCTGGATACAGCTGTAGGAGATTGCAGGGAGCCCTGTGGCTCCTGTGTAAAAAGAGCAGCAGTTATTCCTTGGGACTATGGCACTTGGGAGTTTTCAGCCCTTTGAGAAGAGTCATCTCTCAAGTCTGCTTGAATGAGACACCACCCAATGAAAACTCACAAGAGATGCTCAGTAGAGTACCACATTTCAGCGTGACCTGCCAGCAGCAGGTCATGAATCTTTCCTGGCCAGAAATAAGGTTCCCATTGAAGGGAAAGTCTGTGGCTTTATCTTCTTCCATCATAACCACAAGAGCCCATGCAGCTTTGAATAATTTCTATTTGTCTATATTCTGACAGCTGTTTTTTAATATGAATGTCTCCTATCTTCCCATTTCCAAAGGAAAATGTTTATTATAGAGGCACTTCTAAACAGGGTATCTACATATCTGGTGCTGTGTCACCTCTCGGTATTTCACGAGAAACTGCATTTTGGGTTCATGGTAGAACAGTAGTTAAATGTAGCATACCCACAAAATAACAGGGCTCTCTAAGACTTTTTCACAGTTTCTTTGCTATATTTTTTTTCTTTTCTTTTCTTTTTTTTTTTTCTTTTTTTTCTGGAAGGGGTTGGTGCAAAGTCTTAGATAACTGGGTATTAATAATGTAAATAATGTACAGAGACTCCACTGCAAGCTTAATTGCAATAACATCTTCAGAACCACAGAGCTTTAGAAGGAAGAGACGGGTTGAACAAACAAGAAAGGGAGCCTTGTAACACAGAAAGAGGACAAACAGCCTGAGGAGCTGTTGCCAGTTCTCCAGCTAACTACCCACAAACATTTCAAAGGCCAACGGAAAGGTTGAGTCAAGCCATAAACATTGTCCACAAAATGTCAAGACTTTAGATACAAATAGGTTTGATCCTCAGTTGTCTTGCTTGCATTGAAGACAATTTTATAAGGGTGATTATGATAGGGATAAAATTCGTGTCAGGATATGTCTCATCTCACAGAATACTTCATGTTAAAGGATACATTCAAGAGTTGTACTTTACCCTTTTTCTCCATCCCACCTAACCATGCTATTTCTATGTGAAACTCATTATTTTTACATTATGAATGTGGTCAGGCCCCCTCCTAGTCCTTTTCATGCATTTTGGCTGAAGTCACACCACATTAAGTTGCGTGTTCTCAGCAGCATAGGCAAATGCAGGAGTCCTGCAAAATACTGCCAAAGGGCTCCAGTGAGTGAGTGTGATAAATCAGAGGTGGTATATTCCCTCTGCTTCAATACTGCATGACTGTCTGCTTAGAGGTGGAAGAATTCATGCTGTAGGCAACGTTTGATTGATGCACAAAACCAAAATCCTACTGTTTCACCTGGGAGTTTCAGCAGTCCTTACAGTTGGCTTCTGTTTCGTTGCCTTTCCCCTTAATGGCAGCAGATGTAGGTTAATACATAGGACTCTGAAAACATTACTGCTTAAATATTTAAGGTGTTTGTGCCACTTTCTGCAAAACTGAAGAAACAGTGACCAAAATTCTACTTAGGGTATTGCATTTTGCTTAGGTAAATTCTTCCTGTGCTTTCAATAATACGGTGAATTATACGCTTCCTAGAAAGTGATAGACTATTAAGGCCTTGCTATCTTTCATCCTAAAATGATGCAATTCAGGCAGAAAATAAATACCCATTACTAAAACAATGGAAGTGTGAGGTCTTACATGGCTCTGAGGTTCTTTCTATGACTTACTGTTTCCCCACAATGACTAAGGGGGCAATGGGGAATGGCTGCTTGCCCAGCTCTGCTGCTGCCATGAAACTGTCATCCAGCAGGACATCGTGGAGAAGATGCTTCCTCCTGCCACTCTTCAGTCCATGCTGTCACTAGATATGCTCACCCAGCTACAGAAAGATCCCAGGGCAGCTTAGCACAGCCACTTCTGCTGCAAATTCAGACTGTTTCTGCATCTGTATTAAAGATCTTTAACCTTGGTACCTAATTTTCAAGACACCAAAATTAAATTCCTTGTTCCTAAAGAACTGGGATCTCTTAGCCCTGTGGATTTGAACCCCAGATTCCTTCAGGTGTCTCAAGAGCAACAGACTTCCTAACAAAGAAAATCTGTCAGCTTTAATCAAGCTTCTCTGTTTTTTAAAATCTAAGGAATAGAAGCATATTTCTTAAAGGAATCAGCCTGCATCTGATAAATTCACCTCCCTTTCTTGGCAGGAGCTAAAATACTTACAGTAACTTTTTTCTCTTTTGTTTCCTCAAGAGATGGTGCACACATTCCCTCACTTAGTGATTGCCAGTACTATTGAAACAAAATTTGTTGCTGACCTGCAGACTACTTATTCTGTGTCTGATAGTCACCTCTAGTTTGAAAAAGACTCCTCTGCAGCTACTGCCTTTGAGCCTGACTGTCTGTCATTCATAAGAAGCATTTGGGGTCCAAGCAACAGACTATGTTTTTCCTACTTTGTTTGGTCTTGAACCCTGAAGAGCCTTTTTTTCTAAATGGATTGTATTTTTAGCATTACTCAGAGCATTTAGAACTTGGGATAGATTTTCAAAATGTATGTTGAATTCTGAATATGCAAATATATCATTATATTCCTTACTCTTAAATACTAGGGTCTTTAAATCTGAGGAAGAGATTGTTGGTGCTGACGAGGGTATGCGTATATGAGCTCTCTCCACCACCAGAAATAAATGTTCTTCATAAATGTGTTGCACACAGTATTTTAATTTTTAAAAGCATACGTTTAAAAAGCACTGCATTCTTCCTGCACAATATATATTTTGAGAGCAAGAATGAATGTATTTGGGGATGGAGGTCTGGCAGCAGTCCACATTGATCTGTGGAATAACATCCCTTGATTTTTTTTCTAAAAGGTCCTGGAAGCAAGAAAATAAAGTCTTTTAAATGGGTCAAACACAAGAGAAGCAAGACTCACCCAGCAACCCACTCCAAGGAAAAAAAAACATCACAATAACTGAGATGAGATGATTCTGACCCCTTGATGCTGGGATGTTAGCTATAGAGAGACTCAGCTAGTGTGGAAGGCATTTGAAACACAACACCAAGACTGTTCAGATTTATGAATATTCAGACACACATCAATGAACTCTGGTCATATTCACTAAATGCAGGAACCCACCAGCCATCAGCTGATGAGGACTCTCACATGTCCTCTGCCTTCTTTGCAAGGGGCTGTATCACCAGGCAAGGAAGTTGCTAATACTTTAATGATGAGTCTGGCCTGACACATTTTATGCTCAAGGGAAGGATCTGAAGCTGGAGGGATCCACTTGATTCAAGTATTCTTAAAAAGCACTTGGCAGCAAGGGATTCTTTCTGGAAGAGGAATAAGAAAGCAGAAATATTGAGTCTGCTTTTTTGACCAATAGTAGACTGGGGAGGGGAGGGTGCAAGGGGAGGTAGAGGGGTGGCTGAAGCAGCATCCGGGGAAGTTGGCTTTGGGGCAGAAGCTCTAAACTGAAGAAGCAGAGCATTTCATTTCCCTGTGGGGAAAGGAGAGGAATTATCATATTGATGGCCTGGGAGGAGGTTTCGTGCCTGCAAGTGTTGAGTTTCTTCTTGGCAGCTTGCAAACTGTGACTGCAGCAGGGCAGTGCACCCAGCAGGTTAAATCCCATGGCTGTCACCACACCTGGCACTGATGATGGTGCTTCTCTTTAGTTACCCACAAGAAAATGCCACCAATCTCTTTCTTTCCAAAGGATGGTGTCCTGTACCTTAAACGAGCTGTGAACACTTCAATTCTCCTTAAGCTGTCTTAACTGAATGGGAATGATTTTTTTATTTTTTTTTTCCTGTCCTTCTTGCTTTGTGTAGGGCAGGTAGAGCTTTGGAGCCATCC
The DNA here is from genome assembly GCA_023637945.1 of Phaethornis superciliosus. Classification (NCBI taxonomy): domain Eukaryota; kingdom Metazoa; phylum Chordata; class Aves; order Apodiformes; family Trochilidae; genus Phaethornis; species Phaethornis superciliosus. The sequence goes on along the minus strand of JAJQWJ010000008.1, from coordinate 8,415,545 downwards.
TGAGAAACAGCTTTGTGTTCTTCCTGCTGCAGCTCCTTTGGCTTGCTGACCGGTTGCATTCACATTTAGCACTACAACAAGACTTTCTTGGTGGCAATTACAGCAGTTACCAGTGTCATGGCTTAGCCATTTTTTGTATAAAATCCTCTAATAATCCTGAAACTTGCTCTTTTCATACACATAGGAGAGTCTGATAGGGTACTAGATTCCAGTGAAAGTTCATTTGCTTTTGGTTTTTTGCTATTGTGTTTGTTTCAAAAATCCCTTTGTCATCATTTTCACATTCTGTTTCCATTCAAACAAAGAGCAGCTTTACATGGGGAAAGAAAAGGTCAGGGGTCACTTAGGGCATGCCAAAGAAAATAAAAGGGTAGCACATATACAAATGTTTTCATCATTCTGGCCTGATTTTGCAATCTGGGACTATGCTCAGCTTTCACTAACATCACATCTTAGGGCATGCATCCCAATTGCAATTGCTTTCAATAGCAGGCAAGGGCAGCTACTTCCTTGAGATACTCATCCCTCTACAGATACTTTATGGGACCACAGTAACCACAGAAAGTCCACATCCAAGCTCCATGCTATGTTCTCTCACAATTCAGTGCAGATTTGTTACTGGTTTCAACAGGAACTGCATGAACTATCTGAGGGAGTATTTAATTCTTCATAACATAACAGCGGGTTGCCATGAAACCCCTTGCTGGGGCAGAACCCCACTCCCACACACTGAAACAGAGATCTGCTGTTACATACTTCACCCCTGATTAAATGGTGGAGATTCCCAGATGTTCAGCATTGTGTACCCGTAGAAATTGTGCCATTGCCACTGAACTTAATAACTCTATTTTCAAGGACCAATGATTTTCACAAGCAATAAAGCTGAATGTATTTAAACAACACCTACATACAAGGTCAAATATGTTCAATATCCCCTTTGGCAGTGACTGAACAGTGTATGTCTGTCTTTAGGGACTAAAAAAGACCTTAGAAAGATTTGGAGAAGTTCCTTCATTTTAGAAAAAAGGCAAAATATGTGCTCCACAAAGCTCATAGTTTGAGGCCTCTTATCTCTGCATGCTGAGGTTTTATTTTCTTTCATTTTTCAAAACACAACTGCCTATGGAGGTGCAGGGTCCTGGCAGGATGCTGGGAAATGCTTGCTCTTTCCCTCAGTCACAGGGATATTCCCTGTTCACGAGTTGACCCAGCAAGATCCCGTTTAGGAAGTTGCCAAATTAATGCACCTGAACCCCATGTCTCCATATGCTCATTTAAAATGTTTTTGGTTTTTTTGTTTTTTTTTTTTTTTTTTTTTTCTGGATGCTGCAGTATTAAATACAAGATCCAGAACAAAGAACTCTAACGTATGTCCTGAGAAATTATTTTCTTGAAAGCTGTTCACAGTCCTAGATCCGTATTAAATTCCTCCTAATGCTTACCATCCAGTCCTCATGAAATCCAATCTACAGAAGTTCATACGTCCTGTGAGTGGGTCCCATACATAATCACTGGCAAATTACTCACCGTGCAAATGTATGCAAATGCATTCCCACCAGTTAATCCAGGGCCACAGATAGAGCTGAAAGTTCCTTGATGAGCAAGGAATATAAAGGAGTGGTGGCAATCTTGCTTAGATTAACTCTACCTGCCAGGCATAGTTTGGGTTTTGGATTAATATCATTCTGTGGGGAAAAAAAAAAAATGAGCAGGTCGTGAAGCATCAATGATCCTTCTTTTATTTATTTATTTTCCAAGGTCCCATAGTTTCTGATTCTTTCATTTGCTGGTATTTTTAGTATGCTCAGGAATTATTTGGTAAGATATTCAAGATTTCTAGTGGGATTTCTTGATAATGGACAGATTCTTTCTCTTCATAATGATAGCTGAGCTTCTTGAGAGCAAAGAGACACTTTGTTCTTTGTTCTCAAGGAGACAAACTGTTATTTCTTTCCCTGAAGAAGCTTCTAATATGATGGGTGAAATATCAGGAATAATTAGACCAAATGGTGATGTAAATCCCACTAGAAATAATGCATCCGTTATTTCAGTTTATGCCTATCGCTCTAGTTTCTGCCTGATTTAAGTCCATGTGAAGAATGCTGTGGGTATTCCCTTTATAAGCACTACAATAAATTTCTTCATTGAATATTTACTAGTCCTGAGTTGCTCCTTCTTTGTTGGGCCATCATTACACAATTAAAAAATAAGAAGGTAATTTAGTCATTTCAAGGGCTGGTATTGCTTAATTTCAGGGGAGGGGAGGAGAGGGGGGGCTGACAGTTGAAAGGTTAATGTATTTCACTGATTGGGCCCCTGGGGTTCATTTCCTGGAAAAAGAAAAAGAAAAAACCCAAAACAAAACAAAAAAAAACCAAAAACCAAGCTCTTTCAGTTTTTATTAAGAAACTCATGCAATGGAAAGGGGAAAAGCATCTCTTACTTGGCGCAGGCACGGCATCCAGAGCCCGTGGTTCTGTCCCTGCTTGGAACAAAACTACTGCCTTTGCCTCTCTCCTCAGGGGCTGGGGCAGCAAGGACATGGCCTGGGGCTGGCGTGGGCTTTTTCACATCCTGACTGATCAGCACAGTGTCCCCGTGGGGGGACAGCTCCTGCTGGGAGCGACATGGGATCTGCCTGATGTCCTTGTCATAGATCAGAGGGTGAGAAGAGCGGCAAGAGGTCCTGAATGTGGGATGAGTTATGGAAGTCCCAGAAGAAAACTTGTTGTAGGTGCATACCCTGTGGGCCATGGGCACCTCACTGTGACCTAGCAAGGAACATTGACACAAAGCCAGGCTCTTTTGGCCCCAGCAGGGAACACCCTGGATGTACAGCTTAGCCAGGCTGCAGTGCCCAGTGTTGGTTAACCAACCCCATGTTGATGATGAGGAGGAACCTGCTCTTCCCACTCACAGCATGAGGGTTCATCTGGCCTCTGGCCTCAGAGCAGCAACTTAAACAGAGCAGAGCACTTTGGGGAACAAGGAATTAAACCAGAAGACAACATCATCAGCATTTTTTCCTGAAGCTTTACTATTGGGGTCACCCCCAGCCCCTTTCCCAGTGATACTCCTCCCTTGTGCTCCTGCTCCTTGGAAAGGGTTTTGCTAAGGTTTAAGCAAATCCTGGGAAATATCCTCTTCATGCAATTAAATGCATTCATGCTAACACAGCCTTAGGATTCAGATGCTCACTGAAAAGCTGATAGCTCCACGGTGTTTTAGGAGACAGAAATGCTTCTTACTAGCTTGGCACACACATGCTAACTAGTAGCAGGGAGAAGAGAGATCTGTCATATAAACTACTTGGTGTGGCTTATTTCTCACTGCAGTTAGAAAGCAAAGTTTCTTGAGCCTGAAATCAAATAGAGTGAGAGTACACAAAGTCTTTCCCAGTAGGTAAGCTAGAATGCAAGTGACATTGCTTGACATAATTTAGCGTGCTTGATTTTAATGCCTGCATCAGAAGATTTTAATCCATTAAGAGAATTTTGTAAAGCTTTCACAGTGCTGATGTCTCTGGCTGATATTTTTATTATTATGAAATCCCTGAAACTCAAGATTTATAGGCACAGTGAGGCAGTAAAAAAAAAAAAATAAAAAAAAAATAATTGTTTGCTTGCACTGGAAAATTCTGAACATTGGAGAAAGGTTAACAAAATAAAACAAAAATGCCCCAGTCTTCAAGCATCTAGAAAAATTGTAAGAATGTCCCTTTATTGTCTTTTTTATTTTTTCCTACCTCCTATAAAAATTGTTTCCCTCTCTGCCCTTAATGAGGGGGGTCTAGCAGTATTTGTCTATCCCAAATCACCATGTGAGATGAGCACTGGAAGTAATGTGGTTTTAGCTTGAGGAGCTGAGCTGGGGATGGAGCCTGTGTGCACAGAGCGGAGCGAGGCAGGGTCGGGAGTGCTGCGTTTGCTGCCGGGGACTGTGGCTCTGCTGGCTTTTTCTCTGCTTATTGATAACGTTGGATAGATTGAAAGGACTCGAGGAGAAAAAGTTCTGCCTCTCACTGCAGCAAAGAATTTGTATTGCTTTATTTGGAACAAAATTAAACTGCTCGGAAATGCATGAGAAAAATCATATTTTACTACAAATAGGAGAAAAAAAAAAACCCCGGTGAGTTAAACATAATACCAAGAAAATAGAAGAATGGGCATTTCTACACATCCAGCTGAAAATAATTTCAAAATTCATGCAGATATTTTGACTCCCAGTTTGGCTGTACTAGATTAATGGAAATAAAATGCCTTTGTTTTCTGTAGTCTGAGCTGCAGAAGAGGATTGTAGCTACAAGGAGAAATTCCATACCCTGCTTATCTCTCTTCCCTTAGATGTTATGGGCTGCTAAAAATAAATATGTAAAATTCAGCCTATCCATAATCCTGGAAAAACTGGTTGTAACTAACAGATAATGATGAGGTGGTTAATTAATGGAATAAAGAGACGACCAAGATAAAGCTGTGGTGAATTTTGGTAATGAGCCACATTCAAAGAAGCCAGATGCCTATATGCATCATGTAATAGAAGTGAGGGTGGGTTTTTTTTATTATTTTTATTATTCCCAATAGTTGGTTAGTGTTAATTTTAGAAACTGCTAAACACACTGAGTCGGAAGACTGAAGAACTGCTCGTCCCCAGTGGTTAACAGTCATCCCCTGCTCTCATCTCAGTGACCAGAACATAGGATGAAACTTAGTTTTAAAATCAAACTGAAGATATTCCACCTTCTCTTGCAGCTCTCCACGGTCAGTCCTAGTGTAGCCGTGTTCTTGCACAGCTTGTAGAAAAGCTTGTTTTTCAAGATAACATAAACCCAGTTTTCTCAAACAGAAATAAAACTTTTTGTTAAAAATACAAAAAAAAAATTTAAAAAAAAAAAGGAAAGAAGCACTCCAGCTTCAAGGATTTGAAATGAAACTACATGAAAAATACAGCTTTCACTCATATTTTAACATAATGTCTAAATAGTGTCTGAAGAAATAGTTACTTCAGCTTTAAATAACAGTTGCCAAATGGTAATTATATCGTTTAAGTTCAAATCACATGATAGAGTTATATCATCTACCACTGCAAACAGTACATACAAACACTTTTTATTATCACGAGGGAATGATATTTTAAAATGCACAAAAGCATCTATAAAAACAAAGTTAAAAATTTATTTTTCTTATGAATATAAACTTTTCCTATTTGTTTTTCAAAAGTTACGGAGCTACGGATTACGTTGCCAACTCGTGGTGAATAACTCCTAAATTTAGCCCTAGGTTCTAAAATCCATTTAAATAAACATTTTGCTCTATTGATACAAAGCTAAAAAATATCTTATGGATATTATGGTTAAATCAGATGGATATTATAGATAAATCAGCTATCATGTCTCTTCTAGGGAACTTCTGGTAGGAGTTTCACAAGGAAAGCTGTAAACATGCAAAAACAGCAATTAGGTAAGACAGCAAAATTACTTAAGAATAGTAAACATTAGTTTAAAATGTAATGAAAATTCCCAATAATACAAAAGGCTGGCATACTAATAGAGGTTTAAATAGTTCAGAATCGGAAATGTAGATATGCATTATTCTGCCCTTCCCTCCTGGTTGTGGAGCTGTTGTTTACAGAGTGCCAAGGGCATTTCTGTCTCATTATCAAATACATAAATAGAAGAATATGCATTTAGTGGGGGATCTACTTTATTGTCAGTCTTACCTCTCTCCCCCCACCCCACCACACTCATGATATTTCTTGATGTTTTCTCCTCCCTTCTGCAGCCTGTATATTTCCAAGAAACTGTGTAAAAAGCCTAAAACAAATAACATCCCCAGCCAAGAGGGTGCAATTACCAAAGCAAAAGCGACTTTAAGCTTTGGATAAAACATCTACACTTAAGGCTTTCTCTTTTTTTCCCAATGTGAAGCATCTTTATGGAGGCTTATAATTTAAATTAAAAGCTATGTCTGACACTTTCCCTTTTTATTTGTAAATGTTCTGGGCTGTATCTTTAACACTAAGCTGTGTCATGTAATTTTTTAGGAACTGGGCTCCAGCTCTGGGATGACTCAGTGCTGAGGCTCCTGTGGCACATCAGGGATGCTCTGAGCTTTACTCCAGCATTTGCTTCAGTGGTCCCCAGTCAGAGCCCATTCCCTTTTCCCAGCCAAGCCTGCCACGGATGCTATCAGTGAAACTCCTGTGTCTTTGGTTGAAGCCTTGCCCCAGAAGGGTTGGGTGGACCCCAACTTGTAACACCCAGCTGGTCTCTGGGACACCCCCAAGTCAATGGGGGGCACCTCAAAGTGCTTGGGGGACACCAAGCCTGACCCCAACTCCTCTGTCCCTGAAATACTCAGTCTGGTAAATACTTCAGACTCAGGGGAAAAAAAAAAATAGTATCTTGAAGAATAGTATTTCTCTGAGGAAAGACTAATGCAATCAGGCCCTAAATTATTGTCCCCTTGATATCTCATAGGTCAAACAGTGGAAAATGTGGGAAAACAATTTTATATGTGTATATGTTTTTAAGTTTAAAAAGTTAATGTCCCCTGGGTTTTTTTGTAAAGCAGTTTTTATGAATATTGAATGCTGTAAACCAAGCACAAAGCAAAACCTGGATTGTATTTGCTTTTTTTTTTTTTTTTTTTTTTTTTTTTTTTTTTTTGGTGAAGGATAAGCATTTTTTTGAACACAGGAGTTATTTTAGTTTTAGGAAGTTAAAAACTAATGAAAATCGTTCTTTCTGGTGGGTCGTGTATTTAATTGGCTCACAGTAGGAAACAAACAGAGTCAAAATGTTTTTCTCCATTACCCTGAATGTGTACTGTCCCTTATTTGTGAAAGAAAATCAGAATGCTGTTACACAGTATTTGGGGGAGGATACAGAATAAGCTTTGTAAATTAAGACAGATCTGGAAGGAATAAATCAGGATGAAAGTAGTATGTGAAAGAAAAAATAAAAAGAAATATTTTCAGCATAGTTTCAGGGAAAAGAAAAATTGCCTGTGTAGAGACCTGTGAGCAACTGGAATTCTTAAATTTTCAGCTCTCGTCGACTGAAAAAGGTTCCTTGTTTGTTTAGGTTTTGTGTGCGTGCATAACACGGAACATCTCCGCATTTGTATTTCTCACAAATGATTTGCTGGGTCTCCCTTTAATTTTAGCTTGATCTGCATATTGTAAAACAAAACAAACAAACAAACAAAAAAAAAACCAAAACGAAAAAACACAAAAACAACAAACAAACAAAAAAAAAAAGGTGTTTTTTTTTTATTGTTTTGTTTGTTTGTTTTTTAAAATACGGTTCAACTCGTGAGCCCAGACCTCGGCAATGACAAATAAATTATAAGTGCGGTACTTTACCTCTCTCCACAAGTGCTGGCGACGGGCGGCAGCTCCTACATTATACAGCACTGCCACCTTCCGGGACCGGCACCGGAACCGCCGGGACCCCCGCCCCGAGCCGGCTGCTGCACCCAGAGCCCGGCCCCGACCCCCGGCCCCGACCCCCGGCCCCGACCCCCGGCCCCACTCAGGGTTCTCTCTCCCCCTCCTCCTCCCGTCCCGCTCGGGCTGCGATCCCCCGGGTGGGACCCGGCCCGGTCCGGTTCCGCGAGGGTCAGCGCTTCCCCCCGGACCGGCTCCTCGTCTCCGGTCCTTCCGCCAAATCGCGGAGTAATCAATAGAGGGGAATGGGAAGCGGGAAGGATGGAAGGGAAAAAGCAGAGCTCCCAGGGCGGGAGGCGGCGTGGGGACCCTGCGAGATGTCCCCAAAGCCCCACGGCAGCCTGAGGGGCGAGACAGCAGTGCCGGGAGATGGGATCAGAGGTCTTGGCGAGCTTCTATTGCTATCCTTCCGTTTCTGTTCTGATAGCCCCTTTTTCAGGCATTTGTTACCAGAATCTCTGCATTAGCTGTATCGTGGTTTGGTTTTTTTTGTTTGTTTGTTTTGTTTTGTTTTGCTTTTCGTAAAGTAATTTTCATTTGCAGGGGTTTAAAAATAATATTTAGCCCCAAGCTGTTGGTTTCCCTTAGACAGCGATGCAGAAAAGTTTGATCGCTGCTATTTATATTCTAAAAGAATGAATGTGTTTCGGGTGGTCCCTTTTCACTAAATCCAAAGCCCGCTCTCAAGGAGCAGCATCTGCCACAGTGGCAGCTGTCACCAGGCAGGCTGTGACTCGGGCTGTGGGTGCAGGATCCCCGTCCATGTGCAGATCAGAGAGGACCCAGTGTCAAAGGATGCTCAGAGGCAGTGTCCAGTGCAGGCGAGGAGGAGAGCTCCGTCTGCAGGAACCAAGGGCAAAGAAAAAACCACTCCCCGGGTGTTCAAAACCATTATGCGTGAGGCCACAGCAACCTTTGCTTATTAGGTTGGGGGTTTTTTGTTTGGGTTTTTTTTTTTTTTATGTTTTGTTTTGGTTTTTTTTTTTTTTTTTTGAGAGGAAATCCCTTATACTGACTTCCCCCTCCTCCAAACCCAAGGGGGGTGATGCTTGGGGGGGTTCCTCAGGCAGTGGCCCACCACAGGCAGCGTGGAGTTGCTCAATGAGGTGGCTCCCCGTGGGTTGCTACCATGGCTCCCAGCCTCACCCCAGGTGCTTTGCAGAAGCTCAGCCCCCCCCCCCCTCGCCATAGCCTTTGCTATTTCCTTATCGACTCCTCTTGCCAGCAGCTCTTTGCTTTCTGAAGGCTGAGAGGAAGGAGAGGGAGCGGAGGGGCTGGGGAGGAACGGGAACTCTTCTGCACAGGAGGTGGACCGTGTTTCTTTCATCTTTACCAAAGGGGAAGGAAAAAGCCTCAGGAGGGTATTCCCAGGGAGGAAGTAATTCCCTTTTCTTCCACCCAGCAGGAGAGCGCATCCTGCCTTCAGCTCTCTGCTCCCTGGCTCCCCAGGCCAGAGGGGTTATGTGCTGCCTTCTCCAGCCGTGACAACACACAGCACCCACATGCTGGGTGGGTGTAAAGGTCCAAATGGCCCCTTTGGCCCCTCTGGGGTCCACATGGCCCCTCTGACAAAGCTCATCACTCGCTGGAGGCTCTTGGAGGCTGGGCTGGGAGTGAGCACTTTTGTGCTCCCCACCATAAGCAAGAACATCTCCTTTGGGTGTTGGAATACTGCCCTGTGCTGTCACCATTGGTTTCTGAGCAGGAAAAGCCCGGCAAAAACCTCTTTTTCCTCATAATGGGGTGTTCCAGCATTTGGGACCCTGAGGACAGAGTAGATAAAGTGGGGGAAGCCCAACCCCTTTTCTTCCATCACAGAACCTCTGCCCACAGCAGCAGCAACGCTGTTGTCAATCGGGGCTGCAAGTTCACCTCCCATTGCTCTGCTGCTTAGAGAAACATTATTGTTAAGTACTAATTTCAGATGAAAGAACTCATGCCTGGGCAGGCATTTCTCCCAGCACCAGAAAAACTTTTAAAAAGAAAAAAAAATAATCATCCTTAAAAAAAAAGAGATGGCTCTCTTGCCTGTTAGATGTCTACAACCTTGCCTTTACTACTACTGTTGAGACCCAGGATTTTTTTAACACCCAATTAAATTAGTGTAATTGGGATAGAGTTGCAATTTCTTTGCCTTCAGCTGTGAGTCATAATCTGTTTAGCACCCGAGTGTTATTTCACTTTATTTTTAGTACCTAGCCCATAGTTTGGGAAGAGAAAAAGCAAACCCACCCATCAGTCAGGATTTTGGGAAGGTGTAGATTACTTATCGTTAATTTAAATGTGGCATTTAAATGACCATTCATAAGTGGTTTTAATGCTGTTTATATTTTTTTTTTGAGCTTGTAAGGGATACATTTTAAAAAATAAATGCCAATAGCACATTGCCATTACCATGTCATGGTGAAAACTGTAAAAGAAGAGGGGAGTTTCCAGGAATGGGGAAAAAGAGCTTTATTACAAAAAAAAAAAAAAAAAAAAAAAAAAAAAAAAAAAAAAAAAAAAGAGGAAAAAATCATCAAAATCTAATTATGTTTGGGCTACCAGTTCAACTGAAAGTACATTTTGAAATGATGAATCAGCTGGAGAGAAAAACATACTCCAGATGTTTTCTGTGTTTATCTCCAGAATTTACTTCATCACACTTTATCCAGAGAGGTTATTCCATGGAAATAGATGCTATACTGACTGTGATGGGTGAGGAAAAATTATCGATCTTAGCAAGTTTAAAAGAAAAATAGCACTGAGCAAATAGCTCAGGATAAAAAAAAACAGCCTGAAACTTAGTCTGCAGTTTGGATGCTTGTTTATGACACAAACCAAACCATCCACCAGCCTTAGAAAAATCCTTCCAAATCACGGTTGATGCAGATTATGGAAAAAAAAAAAATAATTTTGATGGATTATGAAACCAAGACCGCAACGGTCCTATAGCACTGGATTTCAGTGCTGCTGTGATACAGGGAGGAAGAGAGAATCCCCCCAGCCCAAATGTCTGCATGAAGCTCCTGTGTCCTCTTGAACGATGGTGAACATGTGTCTCAGCTTCCTGGAGTCAACATGTTTGGAGACCTGTGCTGGGGACCTGAAGGTGTAAGGCAAAAAACTGGGTTTGCCCCAAGGGCATGGGAGAGGGACCCTTCCTTGGCACGGCCAAGCCTGCATCTGACAAGAGAGCTTTGTGCCAGATTCATCCCCACCCTAAAGAGCTTTCACCTGAAATGGTGAAAGATTTACAGACAGCAGAGATGCAGTAAATTGCTACGGTAACCAAATATTGCTGACTGGCAGGACAGGTCTAGTAATGGGCCCACAAGTGAATTGGGAATGACAGCAAGTCTGTGCCCCTCCTGACAGTCTGTCTTAAAACAAATAACAAAATTCAAGACTCTTCAGATGACTTATCTAAAGGGATGTTTACTTTGCAAAGCAAGACTGAATGTCTTAAAAAAAGAACCCGCCTCATCTTATCCATCTATCTGCACTCTCCAGGTTGAGGTTTTCTTTCAAAACAAAATAGCCAAAAGCTAATTGCACGTAAGTTTAGTTTTAAGATATTTTTGTGACACTTAGAAGGTGGGGAACAAAAACCCTGTCACTAAATTGATGTCTCTAAAATATCTGCCAAAACAGCTCTTTAAAAAGAAATTTGCACCTTTATTTAGTTCCTTCGTGTGAGGAATGTTTACTGCAGTCCGTAGATGTGGTTATGTCATGTTTCCACTGTGTTTTCATTCAGTGCTGCTCTGTATTTGTGGTTTTCTCATTTGTGACAGTCTAGTAACTGGAGCCATTTGTACCTGAGCAAATAATATCAAATCTGAATACTTTATAAATATTTACAATATTTGGTGTGTCTCCCACTCACATCAAATGCAAAGTATAAAAAGCAAAAACAAACAGAAACAAACAGAACCTGTGTTATGTTATAATAAATATTTACTGTATGTACTATTGACTAAAAAGTCCCATACAGCTCTTTAGGAGGCATTGTTTCTGTCACGCTGCTCTATATTAAAACACCCTAAATGAAGCTGTTTGAGAATAAAAACGTGCATGTGAGGGGGTGATTGATGCCTATGACTTACTTAATTTTTTTGGCAAGGGGAAGTTTTGTGGTGGGATTTTTGTTTGTTGCTTATTATGTTGTTTGGTTTGTTGTTTTTTTTTTTTCTCCCTGCACATGTGGGTAGTGAATTAGGAAGAAACCTGTGACTTTCTGGCACAGCTGCAGAATTCATTGGACTGAGACTTGAGGGGGAACGTGACTCTTTGGACCCACTGGTTTTGAGCAGAAATCCTGACTACAAGGAGTCTGCATGGAAGACAGGGCAGAGCAGCAGCCACGCTCCCCATGTAACAAAAACAACCTCAAACCAGGGAGGAAGGAAAAAACTGGAAGGTTCACAGGCCCAGAGAAGCATTGCAGAGCAGGGAGTAGGAAGTCTGTCAAACCATTTGGTTTTTCTGGCTTCAGGGTGCAGTTTTACCAATCTCTGGACACGGGGATCCTTAATGAACAAGCTGGAATTTTTCAGAGCCATCAGATCCTGCTCGCAGAGAGAGGCCAGAGTTGCACCTGCAGGCTTGGTGTCATGAGGGATCTTGGAAGCTTTTAAAATCACTTAATGGAAGATCTCCCTCCCCCTTTCTCTTTACTCCTCTCGCCTCTGCAGTACTTTTTCTCCTTTTGTTCCTCTCCTGTGCAGTATCTTTTGTCTTCTAACCTCATTTTATTTTCTAAGTTATCTGTCCCCAAGCCTTTGACATATTTATTCTTACAAGAGAAAATGTCTTCAGCATGTCTTCCCCCCCCCCCCCCCTTTTTTTTTTTTTTTACCCAGACTGATGTATCATGGATTAATTTAACTCTGGGATGGAGTTTAGGAGATCTGGCTTCAGTTCTAACTTGGCTCTACCCTGGTCACCAGTATAGCTTCCTTTTGTCGTGTCCATTCTTTGTCACATACAAACTGGCTCATATTTTTAGCCAGCCCCCTGCAAAGGCTTACTGTCTTGCTCAGCCTTAAATAAGTTTATTGAACGTGGGGAATCAAAATTCCATAAGTAGCCATAAGTTTCAACCCATATTTTGCCCTAATTCAGCACCCAAAACAGTGTTTTCTTGCTGGCAGGGGCCTGATTCTGCAAAGAGTCTCTATGTAGACATGGTGTTCTCTGGTGTTTGAGTCTTTCCTGAGATAAAATGCTTAACAATGTTCAGAGAGGTTTTTCCCTCTGTCTCAACCCAGCTGGATCCCCAAAATGGAGCCCTGAGGGTCCCTGGCCTTTGGGATGGACAGGTCCTTGGGTGGTGGGCCATGCCATGGGGCACATGGACATCTTTGCAGCTTGAGCAGGGATGTGTTTAACCTGAGGAGCTCTCTGCTGCAGGGTGTGGGGAAAGGAGATGGGTTGAAAAAGAGGATTATATAAAAGTTTGAAGGGAAGGATCAAGGGATGCTAGTAGACACAGTACTTCAGGTACATTTGCTAGTAAGAGCTGGAAAAGCCTGCAGGGGAAGGAGAATTTGTTGGAGAAATCCTGCCCTGTGTTTTGCAGGTTTTCCCAGAGCATGAGTCTCCCTGTCAGACAGGGGGCTTGGCCTTGTCCTTACATAGATGACCATAAAAGTTCTGCTCTTTGTCTAAGCTGCATTTGCATGTATTTGCAGATGCATCTAAACAATTTTGCCAAGCAGGATTTTCAAGGACTATTCCTTTGTCTGCCTCTTCAGTCTTTTTTGGTTCCCAATGCTTGCAGCCTGGGCTGTTACCAGATTCCCTCCATGCCATTGAATTGAAATCTGTATTTTAGTGAAAGAACAGTACTTCAGAAAAATAAATAAATTTGGTCTGAGCAAAACCTTGTAAAAACATCAAGATTTGGCTTGGCCTGTTTGTAAAACACACGGCAGAACCCCTGCCTGAGAACAACTTAAATAGTCAATATAGAAGTTAAAAAGCTCATTTCAATTGGAAATTCCAGCTAAATTGTTCCCAGTTAGCACCAGAAAGGAATGCTTTAGACTAAGACAAAACAGATGCAGTCTGTTAGGTTCCCATTGTATGAGCAGACTTCCCTTGCAGGGAGGTAGGTAGCTCTGCACAAAAGCCCCCCTTGACTTGTAAACAGAGATGGAGGCTGCTGCTTGTACACCAGCAGCTCTGTTTCTTCCTGGGACCCTTCCAAAGCAGACAGGACAGGGAAAGAATAAAACCAACCTCCCAGGCATCACCATCCAGGAGCAGATGAACCCAGCATGCTTCAGACGCTGGAAAAACCTCTCCCTTGAACAACTGGCGTGTTCCTTGGCCAGGCACTGGCTTCAGTGGCCATTTCCAGCCATACACCACAAACCACCACCTGCCTGGAATATCAGAGGCAGTTCTTGGTTGGGCTGGGGCCCTCCCTGTAGCTCTCTGGCAGCAGAAAGCAGCCCCTGAACATGCTTCTTGGGAGGAGAGTCTTGCAACCTCCCAAGTTCCCCCATCTTTTTTGTAGCAAAACCTCCACGTAAGCCTTCCTTCTACCAGATCACCAGGCAATGTAATTCCAGGCTTTTTTGCTGAGCACATTGGGTGCTGGGGGAAAGAGCTATTATTAAAGCTCCCTTTCACTCGCATGAAGGACTAGATAGAGCTGTCACAGAATACAAGGAGAAAAAAGGAATTAAAGATACTGTACATCCCCTTCTTCCCTCTCCCCCATTTTTGTCACAGTCTTAGGCAGGGGAGTTGCCCACATGTTGCTTCATTCCAGATTAACTACTGATTAATTAATTCCCGGTGTGTACACTCCCATACCCCAGAATAAGAGTTTGTCATTCCAAATCTCTAGATCATGCAGTTTCAGAGAAAGGAGTTTTAAAATCGGGGGTAAAAGCAGTGATGATAATGCCTTATGGGCCCCTGTATGCTTAATCTGCTTTAGACCATTTGATGTCACATCTCTTGATAGCTCTTTGTATGGATGTTCTCATACCCAGGTGGGGGATGTAGAAGGTCTAGATGGATTCAGTCTGGTTTACACTAGGAGTTACAGTAGGAGTATTTTTATATATATATACTCCTACTGGTTACAGTAGGAGTATTTTCCCCTCACCTTGTGCTGATTCTTTCCTATGTTGGGTGGAAATATTTATGAGGGCCCAGAAATCAACAAGAACTTAATTTTGTTACTACCCCTTGTACCTTATGTCTGTCATGGGTGTTAGGCTATCTCTCACCCTGTACTGGAGCAAGTGGCCTAACTGGCCCCCATCCCTCCAGTCTGTCACAGCCACCACCAGACATCAAAGTAGAGAGGACCCTGAATAGTACATAAATGGCTGGAGAAGGATGACTGTCCCCCACTGCTGTTGCTGCCAAGAGAATTTGGGCATTTCCCTTCAGCCAGGGTACAGTTTCAGGAGGGAAGCAGTTTTCAGAGGTCCTGCAGATATTTTCTCTTCTTTGCAGACATGTCCATTTGCTCAAAATATGTCTTCAGGCCTATTTATGGATTAAGTTGTAAATACTGTCTTGAAATAAACTATCAATTGACTGTCAAAATTCACATGGCAGTTTTATTGTGGAGCTCTGCCATGGAAAGGTCCCCCCTCTGGTAGATGGCTGCCTGGAAGATGGACCATTTCTCATCCCAGTGATGAATTGCAGTCTCTCACCATTTCACAAGTGGCCTTGTTTTAGAGACCTTCCAAATGAGTTGCACCTCAGTTTTTACTTCTTTGCATCCCTCCTGGCCCCCTATGCCACATGCTGGCCCATATACACATGGAAAACTAAAGCAGCATCTTTAATCAGTTTGCAGGGCAAGTCCCTTCCTGCAAGGCAGCATCTCTGGTCCATGAGAACAGCCCAGAAAGGGCTTGTGCTGCTTGTGCCCAAATCTGTCCCACTTTTGCATTTTCACTGGGCCCTTCCCTTTGCCTGTTCTCGAGAGAATCAGGATGCTGAAGACATTTTCCCATTCACTCCCATTGCCAGCTCAGAACAGAGAGGAACCAAAATGAACAGCTATGCTGCAGATGTCTCTCTCACTGCTTAACAGCTCTTTTCTCTCTCTCTGCCTTTTCAACAGAGCTGTTTCCCAGCCCTTTTTCCCTTGAGACACCCAGCTGAGCTCCCCCTATAAGTGTTTAAATCCCCTGCTGTCAGCTTGAGCCCTGCTGATTATGTGGGTCGGAGAGAGCCTGCAAAAACTCAGTGCTCAGAGAGACTCTTTCCCTTTGCACCTTCCCTTCCCTCCTTCCTGTTTCCCATCTTGCCCCTTTTGTCTCCATTTCAACCAAATCCAGCTGGTGGGGAGCAGCTCCAGTGCAAGGGAGGTTTCTCCAAGCATTCCTTGCATTGACTGGCAGCCATGCATCACCCCATCACCCCCCAAAAAAAACCCAAAAAAAATCTCATCTGGCCTTACCTCACCTTCCTCCCATCTCCTTTCTCCCATCCCCTTTTCCTTCTTTCTTTTCCTCTCTCTTTTCCCTTTTCCCTTCCATCCCACGGTGGCCCCTGTGTAGTGGGTGCGTGTGAGGCTCTGCCTGCAGCTGTGTCCCTGACATGCATCCCACAGCCTGCCAGAGGTTAACTTCCAGTGGCATGTACAGTATGTGGCCCAGATGTTCCTGCCAGCCCCTGAGCTTTCTCATGCGATTCGTTCCATTGCAGATAAAGGTTATGGATTTGAGATAGAGGGGAAGTGAAGTAATGGATGGGAGGTGAAACAAAGGGTAGCCCTGACCCCCATGGGCTCATCTTACACTGCTGAGTGTTCCTGTTTGGGAACTGGGGATGAATGAGGGGGAGATGTTTGAGGAATGAGGGGGGGGTGACTAAAATCCTCTTCCGCAGAGATGGATGTCCTCCATCTCTAAGAAGGGAGCAGAGGAGAATTTATCTGAGTGAAAACCATAGTTTCTTCCCAAACCACCTCTCCAGCTCTCTGTTGGGCACCATCCTTGCCTGGGAAAAAGAAAGGAAAACTGTTTCCCAGCTCTCTGCTTCTCTGTGTAGGAACGTCTCAGCTGATATATTTATAGAGAAAACCCTGTCCAACCTCTGAGACATCCTTTGCCAAACTCTAGCATATCTGAAGAGATTGCTCTTTTTTAATAAACTTGCACTTTGGCCCAGGCATAAGAGGGAGGAATAGAGGGTTAACAACAATAGTGGAAAGGGCAGATCTCTAGAACAGAAACCTTCCCCATGAATACCAATGCAATGAGGTAAAAAAAGAGTCTTTCAATAAAAACCTTGTAAGACTTAACAGGGGCAAAAATAATGTATTTTCCTGTAAATTCACTCTAAAAAAAGGACCAGTCTGTCTTGGCAGAAATTTGCAATATATATATTCTTCCTGAAGCAGCTATTCTGCCCAAACTGTTAAAGTCTGATCAAGTAGTTTATAAGCAACTGAACCAGGTCTTGTATGGGAAAGTACCACACAAGCTTAGCAATAGGTGGTGTTAACAGTGCCAGCTATAATGCACACACACGGAGTTCAGCATGTATCTCCAGGAACGTTTTTATGACTGATCAAATACACTTTCCTCAAGAAGTTCCCTTCCAGATCTTGTGCTAATGCTGTGCAGGGCATAGAAATCTCCTCTGGCCTGGCTGCATTCAGCGAGTCGGGGCTAACAATGGGAACCGTGTTCATCCCGAGGAGGCCACAGTGTTTGCAGGGAAGCTGGGCTGGCTGTACAATGTCAGACACTTTTTATGGGCTACATTTTTCAAAACACCGCAGGCGGAAAGAGGGAGCATTATCTGCTAAATACTCCAGGGAGTGCCTTTATGGATTTCTCATGGGGGCTCAGAACTGCTGATCTGAAAAGACGCGAACGTTTCATTGTGCGCTTCGCTCGGCCTGATTTGCATGGCTGAAGGAGGGGGTAAGAAAATGGACTCTGTGTCAGAACCTAGGACAAAAGACAAGGGTAGGAAACAGCCTGAACTTTGTAGGAGAAAAAATTTTCCCTCCATTTTATCTTTGTCAGGATAGAATTTGGCCTGGGGACTGTAGGATTATGTTTGAGGGTCAAGTCAAGAGGTTTCCACCTCTGTTCTTCTGGGTGACACCAGTGCTTTGAGAATGCACTGCCAGGAGGAGGGAAACACACAGCAAACTCCTTGGACTGCTGGAATGCGTGAAAGTCCTGACAAACTTCTTCAGTAGGTTATTCTAATTCTCCCACGAATGACATCTTTGTAACTTCATTTGAACTTGGACAACCTAAAGCTAAGCAAAGCCAGTATTTTTAGCTTGCACGTTGGATGTTACTCCATGCCAGTTCAGGGAAGTCAACACAAGCCACAGGACTTGCCAGAAACCTTGAACAACAAGTAGCAGGTGTAGAGAAGGATGTTCCTGATGTGACTCAGCTTCCTGATTTAGAGGCACCACCAGATGATCAGTGTACCTCTCCTCCAGACCTGTTTCACCTGTGTCTTGCAGAGCGAAGGACTATTTAGGAAGGTTGTTTAGAAAGATTTATACTAGTGTGCAAGACCATTTGGTAGCCAGCATTAGATCCCTTTAATATCACATGGATGTCCTCTTTCCAAGAACCTCATCCCCTTATTTAATTGCTTGTAAAGCTTTGTCTGTTTATGTTTAAGCTAAACCTGAGCAAACTGGTACAGAAGTTTTGGAAAGGCAGGAAGTTTTGTAAAAGTTAGGGAAGAGTATCTGCAGAAGATAAGCCTCCTTGATAAACAAATAGCAAGATTTACCAGTGGTAGGAAATCCATGGGCAGAAGAGCTGAGCAGAAATCAGGATTGAGGTGCAGGAAAAGTGGATCTCTTCTTCACAAGTCTATTTTCTGTTCTGTTTCTTTGCTTGAAATATGCTATAATTTTATTTAGCAGAGTGCTTTGAGACCGTGAAGAAAACAGTGATGGGTGCCAGTACAGGAAGGTTATAAACATTAACAGTAAGCTGTACAAAGGAGTCGGAGGATAATTAGGCATGTAGACCGTAATGACATTTGGGCATCTGTCATGTTTTCCATACTCAAGGGAAAAAGTGAAACAGCCCCCAGTTTGTGCAAAAAAATTATAAAACCCAGTCCAGGGGCAATAATAAACTACCCATTATAAAAGGCAGAAGCAATGAAAAGTCCAATGAAAAGAGGGAATAAAATACATTAAAAAGATAGATAAGCAATTGCATAACTTCATTGATCCTACTATTTAAGTTTATCTTTAATAATTATTAATTGGTTAATTGAAAATCAGACTTAAACTACTAAGACCAATGTTTTAGTGACGGACTTTTATGGCACTGTTGGGTGAGAGTCACATGGGGTCTTACCATTAACGGGGGTGCAGTTTATTAGGCTCCACCACACACACACACAGAACTTTACTCACCTTGATAAACCTGAACAATCTTTTTCAACAAAGATGTTTTGTGAGGTTCACCAAAACAAAACATTTAATTCTCTGGAAATTTCAGATAGGGTAGAGCTGGTCCAGGTGGCACTCCACAGTCAGGATTTGGCCTGAATCTGAGTCTGTGGATCCCACCAATTTTTCTTCAGCAGAGATAAGGACCAATGAGGTGCTTGCTACCAGAGGGGATGTTTCTGGCTTCACAACCTCTCCATACTTCACCAGTGATTGCACCCAAACCCATGCCTGAGGTTGGAGCTGCAGGTTGACTTTGCCAAGTCAACAAAACCCAGAGGAGTCCTCAGACTGGAATCCAGCCCCTGGGAGTATGGAGGTTGGGCAAGCCTGTAGGACACCTTCTTGCTACCTGACAGGCAGTTTGGAGCTTCGTAAGAGCATCCAAACTTCATGGGGCTTCCCTGTACTGAGCCTAGACACCAGGCTTTGTGGGGTTTGTGCTTCGCTGATTTAAACCTGCCCACCCGCTGATGCTCTGAGCCTCCTTCTGTAACAAGGAATGAAAGGTACTATTTCACTTAAGTCTGCTTCCATGAAGGCAAAATAGGAATTGTTTCATCTTCAGCATTTCATTAAGGCTCATAAGAATTACATAAAAATCCCTCTCACTGACTTTCCTAGGAGAAATCCTTTGCCTTTGTGTATTTATACTTGCGATGGATGCAGCTCTAAAAATGAGCTTGGATTTATTATTCATTATGTTTATAATGGCATAGATGTGTGCAGAACTGAGCAATGGGGAGCAGCAAATCAGCCAAAACTCTTCTCATTCCTGCTCTTCCTATAACATTTTCTACCTCATCGGGGAATTTAAGCTGTTACAGAGTCTCTGCCCAAGAACCCACAGACCAGGGAAACAAGAAGACAAGGTAGGTTGTGAGATCTATGTAGGTCATTATCTTCTTTGGGAGAAGTGCTGAAATAAGAGATTTCAGAATTTAATTTACATTTTGCTATTATACGATCTGTAGATTATACCAGAGCCTTAACCTGTTTGGTCTCTGGACTTCTTTAGCCAAAAATATTTAGGTAAGCATCTTATTTTCCCCCAGAACAAAAAGACATGAAATGTAACTTCTTTTTTTTTTCTTCTTTCCAGTTTAATAGTACAATGTTCTGTGTTTCCACCATGTTTATTAATAATTTGCTTTAAATTGTCGCTGTCCCTCTGAATCCTGAGTCGTGAGAGAGCACTATATTGAGACCAACACTTCATTTTTCAACACAAAACCCAGATATGTTTAAACCCTCCCTCCTCCCTGGGAGCCAAGAACATGCCTTGACTGTGGAGCAGGAGATATTTTATTTCAGCAATTTTTAAATGGAGAAACACCCAATTGATTCAGTAGCAGAAGTGTGAAATCATTTACACAGAGAACAGCCAACTGAGGCCATAATGCCGCTGCTCCTGGAGTGTCCATGCCTGAAAACAAACCCAGCTTGTCATTTATAATAATTTTCTACCCTCTCAATAGGCAAACAACGCATTTGTCAAAATCTTATGCTGATGCTCTCAGATTTAGTTCATTAGCTCTCATTGCGTCGGTGGGGATGGATCACTTCGAACAAACACCAAAAAGCCTCCTTATTTTATATTAATTGTGTGTCAGCAGTAACAGTGCAAATGTGTCTTTTCCTCTCGTTTCATTATATAGTTTCAGGGCATATTGTCAATTTCAGGGACCTGAAGTGAATCTAGCCTTCTAACCCTACTTCCATGTTTGTACTGGGATTCAGTGGATTTGTTTGGTTTAAAGGCAGTTCCTAATTCCAACTGTAAACCCTTTGCTTTGACTTGTTTCTAGAAAAGCCAGAGATACTATAGTTTATATGCTAATTTACATTCATTCACCCTAGATGCAATCATTGTGGTTGCTTCTGAAGAGGTATCCTTAATTTCTTGTCTACTCCTCTTCCTCCGGGAAGGACTTTTTGTTGACTCATAGCTTGTCTGCACTGGGAATTCAATGCTGAGTTTATCTGCAAAACTCTGTCATAGATACAACTTCACTCATCCCACCACATTTCCAATAACACGGTATCAGCTTTGGAAGCAGGGAGGAAGGATCCATTCCTGGCCTGAGCTGTGCTGACTCAAACAGGATTAGGCTTCAGTCTTGGTAGAGTTCATGTGCCATTAGCAGAGCCTAAAGGAGCCTTAAAATCCAGACATGAGTGGGCAATCAGGTCGTGGCATTCATCCATAAGAAGGAAAGCAGACTGTATTTCCTCTGCCTTCCAATTTTTCAGGATACTGATGAACTCTTAACTCTCTGAATTGTGCTCAATCATTTTCCAGGACCCTTTCCTTGGTTTAGTTGCCCTAACTAAGCTGGCACATCGCATACCTTGTCCCATCTTCCATCATGACTGGAGTTACAGTTAGTTTCCTGTGATATGTTGGTGAGTTCCCACAGCTGTGGAGAGGAGGCCTGTGGACAGGACACCTTCTCAGAGAGCCTGTTATTATTGAAAATAAATTTGTAGGGTAAGTCTACAAGCAAAAACTAGTTCACTTTGCTAAGCCTTAAAAAAGAATTTTAAAAAGGCTCACTCTAGTGATAGCTTGAGGTCTCTGAAGCTAACATTTTTAAGAAGGTCTATTAAAAAATCACTTGGAGTATCAACTATCATATTTCTAATGCATGCACTGCTAAAGGCAATATTAGCTTTTGTGACATGTTGTAACAAAGTGCTGTTCAAGGATGTAGCATCTCTTCTGTGCACTCTTCCACACATCCAGCAAGCCTGAAGCACCTGAATTGTTGTGATGAATCATACAATGCTTTTGGATGGAAAGGACCTTTAAAGGTCATCCAGTTGAATCCTTCTGCTGTGAGCAGTGATACCTTCAACTAGATCATGTTGCTCAGAGCCCCATCCAACATAATTCTAAATATTTCTAGGGATAGGGCATCTACCATCTCTCTGGGCAACCAGTTCCAGTATTTCACTGCCCTCATTGTAAGAGCAATGTCTTCCTCATACCCAGTTTGAATCTACCATCTTTTAGTTTAAAACCAGCACCCCTTGTCCTGTTGCTACAGACGCTACTAAAAAGTTTGTCCCCATCTTTCTTATAGGCCCCTTTTCAGTACTGAAAGCAGGCAATAAGGTCTCCCCAGAGCCTTCTCTTATCCAGGCTGAACAACCCCATCTCTCTTCGCCTTTCTTCATAGGAGAGATGCTCCAGATGTCTGATCATTTTTGTGACCCTCCTTTGGATCTGCTCCATCCTTTTCTGTGCTGAGGACTCCAGCACTGTACATACTGAACATCTTCCCTTCTCCACTGATGGACCCATTTCATCATAGAAGGCAGGGTCAGCCACTAGGTCAGGCAGGACTTGGTGAAGCCACTTCATCATGTGTTTACATATTTAAGGAACCTTGGGGTGTATTTCTAAGCGTATATCCTCCTTTCTGCTGCACAGAGAGCAGAAAGTTTCCACTCAGTTTTCTGCAGTGGTGCCCTGGTCATCTTCCAAAGTGGCTGCAGTTAATTTAGTAACCATCTATGTACAAGGATCTGGAATGATGCCTTCCACTGTGCCTGGCTCTGCAGTGGTCAGTAGTGAAACTCTAGATGACTTCTGTGTCCAAACGTTGTCATGTTCTTGGAGTAATGGAAACCCTAAATAGATGAGGAAATTATTTATATTATTGTTGGATGGGTCACACCTCATTGAAGCTGCAGAGTGTAACTGCTACCTCTCTTCTCACGTAGCTGAAAGAAGTCAGTTGTGGGTGGAAACAACAGGAATTCTGCCAAAACAAAGGTCTTTTGCTGCTGCACAGGTACTTGAAGCAGGGGGTGAATACTTCACTGCCAGCTGTTCAGTGGAGGGGAGTGTGTCTGTGTTGGAGAACAAGAGAGACATGAAGACACCCAGCGATTTTTTTGCCCACAAATGGTGCAGACATCGAGAGCTTTCAGGCCAGATGTGGCTGGAAAGGACTTGGTTTTGAGTTCATGATCTCATGTTCCTTTGATACCCCTTGCAGTTAGAGGATCAGTATTTTAAATATTTTTCAGAATTTTGCTGGTCCCTCCTTCCAAAGCAAACATCACAGGGAATTTTGCCTGTCTGTTTAGATCAGAAGCAACAAAAAATGGAGAGAACTGTACATGTTTCTACAGATAACACCTGCAATCTGTATCAGATTCACAGATCTTATATAAGGCAAGATGACATTGGCTTTCATTGGTCTTCTTGATAAAATTTTTTGTTCCGGTGGGAATTTCACTTGGGAAGAGACATTGCTGCCTGTCCTTGAAAGTAAGAGGAAATCCCATGAATTCTGTTTTATAGGTGGTGTTTCATACTGTCACATTAAATGTGAGAAAAAACTCTCCTAGTCTATTTTTGTAGACACGGGATCCTCACACTGCAGTTCTGGATGATTTCTGCTTAGACAAAAGAAGCATTTTCTTAGTGGAAATGAGCTAAGGCAATAAACAAATAAAAAAGCTTTTATTAGAGAAGGATACACCTAGCAGTAAGTCTGTGAAATACTGATTTAATCTACTGTTCTGGGGGAAGATTGCCAAATCTTGGATGGAGTGAAATTCATGCTGTTTTAATTTTCTGTTCAAAAATGCACTTGCAGTAGCAGGAGTAGAGCAATCATTCCATCTAGCCAAGAGCCAGGTTTAGTTGCCAGAACCCTTCAGAATTTTCAGTTTGTCCAGCAAATGGCTGAAAATATGATGAGGTTATCAGAAAGTGTAACTGAGGGCACACACACCTGTTAAAACTGCTTTTGGCTGGAAATGTCACAAAACCAGTCTTTCCTTGTAAGATTTAATGTGCCTCCTGCCTCAGACTAAGTCAACAAGATGATACTCAGTTTGCTTGGGCTGTAGGGGTGTTCCTGATCTCTGTAGAGATGCTCTGAATACTTTGTCCATTATGACAAATGTCCAAAACTTTTGTATGCTGGGTATCCTGTAGCAGTTTTATAATACAGGATGATGTATTTTGTTCCAAATTCAAGAAAAAAAAAATATGTTGAAGTAACAGGAGGTGTTTGGGATATTTAGGTCTTGAGAAATACAGACTCCAAGCCCTGGAACAGCATTGTTCATTTACCATCTTGCTACAAATTTAGTTCTGAAGTCTGAAATCTTTACTCTCCCCAAAAAATAAATTGTGACTTGTTCAAAAATAAAGCTCGTTTATCATAGATGGGAGAAGTCACTACCAACCTCACTGACCAGAAATGGTCACACTGCTGGAGATACAGAGTTCAACTGTTGAGGGAAAGACTCATGACTGAAGAAAACTTCTCTCTCTGAAACATCACATGATCCATGGCCAGGAACTAACCAGATCCATTAAGGGTTGAATGCCAGCCATGCAGGCTACTCAGTGCATGGAGAGACTTTTTGGGATGTTCAGTCATAGTACAACACCATTCTGTTCAATGTCTGAAGCTCCAGGTGCTATGTATATAGTTCCCAGGTGCCTATACTGGTAAGAATTTTAATGTCAAAGCAAACAAATTAATCGGAAAACAGAAAAGATTGATTCAACATGCCTTGGTGTTGTATTTGTCCCAAATTATTCAATTGCTGCAACTCTAGCAATATCAGCCCCCTGTATTCACTATGGGATATTCATCTTTGAAATGTCTGGAATCGTTGATTTCTGGAAATATTTGAAAATCTGGAATATGTGAATAAATTTTCCCTTCAGTTTTCAGCTGGTTAAAGAATTGCTAGCCATTTCTGGACTGAGGAGAGGAAAAATTTTAGTTTCCCTTCCTCCATGTCCTGCTAAACTGGCTCCAGAAGAACACATTTTTTTCGGAGAGTAGCAGGAAAGTTGTTGCCTTCCTGCACTGGATTTAAGATGGTTCTTAGTGACAAGAATGAAGCAGAAATTTTGCTGAGTTTTCCCAGTACTGAACAAAATTTATACCTGACTTTAATCTGAAATCATCTAACCATGAGCGTTACCTTCCTTTGCCTTATATACCCCTGGCTTAGTAGTCTCAAGCTGGTCTCAAGCAGCAAGATAGGGGGGTTCTTAAAAATTTAGTTACAGGTTTTAGTACCTTGAAATATACTTAGATCAGTCTGGACATGAGGTGGTTTTTTTGTTTTTTTTCCACTTTTTAAAACTGATTACTGCATTCCTACCGTTATTCAAACAACAGCCCATTATATAGTGAGCACTCAATGGTCCTTATGAGAGCTGCACAAAAGGCTGATCTTTTCTAAGGCATGTAAAAATTTATCATCACTGTCATCCTTAAATTTACTCTTCTATTGGAATTTCCTCCTTGTTTGACAACTGCTTTTTCCTTCCATCTATCACAATTTAGGGTGACTAATCAGGTTAGTCACAAACCCTTCAGAAATATACCCTCCAGGGCACTTTTTATTTTAGCTTGGGGAGGAAAGCATTTCAATTTATAACATTTAACAGAAGCCTCTATGAAGTAGCCATGAGGGTTTCTCTTTAGTTCAGATTTGCATATGCAAATTAGCCAAACATCAGTTCAGTTCTCCCTTGACACAGATGGATGAGACTTAAGGAAAAATGAATGATGTGGAGATTGGAGGAGAAGAAGGCAGTTCAGGAGACCTATCCCTGCTCTGCTACAGCATCATTCCATGACCTGCAGCACTATACAGGGGATGTAATAGGCTAGATATTAGTAGTCACTATTTGGTCTGAGGGCAGATGAAACAATTATTATCAAGTTTGTTTAAAAGTACAATTTCAGAGCTACTGTTCTGTGAAGGGAAGCAATGAAACTGTGAAGAACAAGATCCATTTCACTTCTGAGACATCACAGATACAGAGAATGTAGCTGTAGTACCTAGGAATCTGGAGATCACTGAACTGCAGAAAAGCAGATGGGCAGGAACCCCTGACCCAGTTCCTGACAAATGTTTGTCTGATCCGTGGATTCCCGAAGTGCATCCCACAGATTTCTGTGTTACTGTGGAGTGCATCTAGGGGGGATGATAGTCCTCAGGCAGGCCCGAGAAGTAAAATTCCCTGGGCTGAACCAGCTGGATGTGAAGCCCTGTGAGGATCAATACGAGGAGGTCACAACCCGAAAGGACTATAGACTAGTTGTGTAACCTGTGCTTAAAGACCACAAATGCTAGAAATTTATGTGAATTCCCAAGATAATACTTTTCTGGTCTTTGCTGTTAATAGGTAAAATATTTTTTCTAATGTATAACCTTCACTTGAAGCTCATTATTTCTTGTCCTGTCCTTGGTGGCTGTGAGGAATAGCATGTTCCTTTCCCTCTTTGCAGATCTTTTTTACATATAAGAAGAGTGAGTATCAAGAAATTGTTCTACAAATACATTTATCATAAGATGAAAAGAGAAAGGTAGCACCAGATGATTCCAAGGGGGTGAAGTGTTTAAAGCCTTTTTTTGTATCAGTGTTCATTTAAAAGATCAGTTGAGAGCAGGAGGCTAACAGAAGTGAAAAGTGAATCGAAAAAAGATAGGAGTTCAGCACAGAATAAGGAAAGAATGAGAAAATTAGATAAGCCTCGTGTTTCATAATTGGCTGAACCTGACGAACTTCATCCTAGAATATACTGAAAGTGAAGTGAAATGATCTTAGATACCTGTGGTTGTCTTTGAAAAGCCAGGAAAAGCTAAGCAAAATACCAGAAAACTGGAAAAGGGCAAAGTGTGGTATCTGTCTTCATACAGAGGAAGAGAAAAGAGGGAAACAGGAGAATTACAGATCAGTTCATCTGTATTTTCAGCTTCAGGAAATATCAAGCAATTTTGTTGTTTGGAATCACCTGGAAAAAGGAATAACAGTGAGTGTGAATTGGTCAAGGAAAAAAATTGTGCCATCTTGTCTTCTTTAACACAAGTGGCAAACAGAAATGAAAGTTTGATTTTGTGTAGCAGTTAACCATGGCTGATAAGATGATAGGCCCTAAACTGAAGAAAGAACAATTCAGAGCAAGCTAACAGGAAAATACTTCAGTAGTGACACCCATGAAGCAGTATGCTAGGTAGCCTTGGGGGCTTGTAGACTGTGCACCAGTGCTTTTCTCTATGAACAGGTCAAAGAAATACCTATCAGGAGTGATTTAAGTAGCACTGAGATTGTTTCAGTGAAGACAAATGGGTTGGATGACCTCCAAAGATCTGCCTTAGCATTATTTCTCTGCAGTTATTTCCCTTATACCTCTCCTTCTCTAGACTGAATAAACCTCGTTCTTTCTGTCTCTCCTCATATCTCTTGTTCCCCAGGCTTCTGATCACTCCTGTTAATCTCTCCTGAATGCTTTACAGTCGTCACCCTTCTTTCCTGCAGTGCAAAATTTAGAGTTGCCAGGTAGATGGCATGTGTCAGACAAGGGAAGGGATGAAGACTCTTCTGCACAGCTGGTTCAGCCAGTAAATCACCCAAATAAACATTAAAACAAAACCCACCACAACCTAACAATTAATAAAAATCGGATTTTTCTGATGACATCTCCTAATTAGTTTGTATAAAGCCAGTTGAGGCAGAGATGTTGGACTACTACAGCTCTTTTGGAGATCTCCCATTCTCAGAAACTTCGTATTTTAAAATATTAGCATTCCTGTCTGCCCTAGTTGGCTGCTTTTTCAGCCTGAAGTGAAAGGAGTCCCAGCAATTACAAAGATAAAAAATAAAGACAGCATGAATTACTATATTCTTCTCATGGTACAATGATGGAGAAAGGTCCCCATGTTAGGCAGGGGGAATGCATGTCACTGTTTCAATACTTAAGAATCAGAAGTGATTCACTGCACAGAGCAAAATAGCAGCTGTGTTCAGATCTCAGCCATTCACTGGAGAAAGAATAGTTTTCACTCATAAAAATGAGTATGTGTCTTTATTCTGTCATGGGATAATGATGCACCTTGGGCCTGATCCAAAGGCCCCTGGAATCAGGAGAAAGACTCACGATGGCCTCTGTGCACCCTAAACGGAGGAGAATTTTTCAGACTGGGAAGACCTTCCCCTTGCTCTTCTTTTCTCTACACACTGGAGTCCCACACCACTCCTGGCCTGCCCTATAAATCAGGAGCACCAACAAATAAAATCTACAAGGCTGGCAAAAATGTATTTAAAGACAGATCAGCAGTTTAGGCTGCAGATCTTAGTGCTTACAGACACAACATGGGGTGTAGATGTCCAAGGTGCATCTCTCTGCCATGCCACTTCTGCAGCAGGTGACAAGTTCCCTAGCAGTTCATGGCCTCAGGACCACCTTCTTGCAGCATATCCATATACAAAGTGCATGGGGGAAAATATAAATGCAGCTTGCTGGGCCATCAGAAATCAGAAGTTTCTCTTGGAGTGTCATTTTTTAATCACCAGCATCAGCCCCCTTTCGAGGAACACAGGAGGAGCAGGATTGCCTCTTGTGGTGGCAGACTGCCCTGGATTGATCTAAAATTCATCCTAAGGCTGCATTTGTAGTCTGTGCTGAGGTTAAAGCCAAGTCACCTGAATTATCTTGAAAATTCCTAATCATAACATTAGGAATAACATCAGAAACCCGTGTTGTTTATTGCTACAGAATTATCACTGGGAGACCAAGGATCTGTGACAGACCTTGCTTGTAATGTATTGCAAGAAGCCTCCCTCTCAGATTTTCTTTTAAAAATAAAATTAAAAAAAAAAATCATACTGAAGCAAACTGCTCTGCTTGTCTGTGTGAAGAAAAAAAAAATGCTGCTTAGATCATTTAAGGAAAAGACACTGGTTCATTCTTTTCTACCAAGGAGAAAAGAAATCCTGTTCCACCAAAACACTTTAAAGATTCTTAGAGCCACTCCCAAGTCCAGTCCTGGAAGAGGAAGTTTTAGAGCAGTAGCCCTGTGATTGCATACCCTTGTCTGCTTTCTTTTTTTTTTTTTTTTTTTTTTTTTTTCCTCTTGCATAAAGTCACAGGAAAGAAAAGAAATTAAGAAACTTTAACAGCAGCCTGCTCTCCCACAAGTCTGCAGACAGTCATCTCACCAGATAAATAGCAATCCTGGAAAGATTCTGCACTCTTCTTCTGCCAGAAGCATTTGAAATAAATATTTGGGCCCCTGCAGAACAGGGTGCCTTTCCTGAATAGGCCTCTGCACTGTGAAAAACAATTGATATTCTTCTTTTGGCTTCTCCCCCTTGCAGCAGTGTTTTATAAAGGCAGAGAAACAGAGGAAAGGATCAGGTCAGAAAGAGAGTGTTATATAAGTTTCTGCTGTTAGTTGGGAAAATAAAATATGACACCTCTCACCATTCAGGAGGTTGCTTCTGGCTCTGTCTTTTTGTCTTGGGTTTTGGGTTAAAAGGTCTGGGGCAAGGGGAGGGTGAAACTAGAGGAAAACTTGATCTGGAGGTGCCTTGAAACAAATAGTAAAGGAGGGAGTTTGGTCTTATAGCTGGGATATAATGCCAGGTTTGCACTAGTAGGTTTTTGGGTGATGGGCACCTCACTCCTCTCCTTGGCTGTTGAGATCCCAAAACAGAAGGTACCCAAAGACATCCAAAGCCTCCAGGCTTGTCTTCTTGCTGAAATAGGTGCCTGTAAGCCATGCCAGGAGCAGCACCCAGAGCTCTCCTGGCTTGATGCCCCATATGTCTCCTATGTCCTCTGGGTTGTCCTGAGTCACAGGCTCCTGGGACACACAAGCTCAGGAGGTGAGGACTCATCTGAGCAGCTGCAGGGAGGGTTTGCTTGCTGCCCAGGAATTTCCCATGCTTTGAGAGCCCATTTTGGATATTAACATCATAGTGTCTGCATCACACAAGCCACCAGTGCAACTGGAAATATTTGTTACCCCATGCTGGAAGAAAAATGTCCAGGCTGGGTTAGGGACTGTTCTGTGACACTGAGACAGAGAAGCCCAGATAAGAACAGCCCCAGCTGACACGTTCTGGAAGAGGAGACCTCCCATTTCATGGTGATCATTCCATCACCTTTCACAGTTATTAGCCTTTGATGGACAATTCATGTGACATTTGTAGAACTGAAAAAACACAGGGAGCCACATGGGGCTGTCCCAAAAAATGGGTTTACCTCCCCTAACTTGCAAGAGGTATCAGTTTTCTTTAAATCTGCCCCTCTCTTTCCAGCTGTGGGTGTGAATGTCTTCAGGGGAAGGTGGGAAGCAGGTACAGCATGGAGTTTTCTACCCTTGACATGCTGCCAGCACATTTCCTCTGAGGACTTGGCAAATTTTCCTGCAGTCTCTGCACTGTGAGAACAGGATTTGCTTCCTTGGCTTTACGGCAGTGATGACCTCTTATTTGGCTGCAGCTAGATTTTTTATTACTGGAAATTATTGGATGGAGTTGCTGGAGATGTAGGAAGGCTGAAAACATAGGCTTTTGATATCAGCTTGCATGTCTTCTGTTGTGATGGGCCTGGTCAAAGAGAGTTAATATTTTGCTGGCTACTTTGGTTTTAAGAATCTGTTGATCCCCCTTTGTGCATCCTCGTGCCTATGCATCAAACCTTATGTTTTGTCCTCTGCACACACATATAAATATAAATACACATGTGTGCATCTGTATACAAACACACAGAGAGCTACATCTCTATATTGGTGACATAATCCAGTATTGCATGCTGCAGAAAAACTTGTATTTCCTATGATCACAGACCTTTGATGGGAGCTTCACTGTGCTTTGCTCTAGGCCTCTGCTCCCTGCAGGCAAGAGGAGAGTAAGTGTGTGGGTCAGACCTGTTTGGCCAGAGAAATTCATCTGCTCTGTGTGGCCATGGTAAATCACTCTGTCAAGATGCTGTCTTATGGCTGTGGCCCCACTCTCATTGCATCATCAGAAGAGTGTCAGACATACAGCCAAGTTCCCATCATCTCCATCAGTAATTGTCCACCCAGACCATGTGCTGGGACTTCTTCCATACCCCTGTGACAGCCCAGCATGGGCTCACACTGTGAGAGGGAGGGCTGAGTTGGTGATGAGACAGGCAAAGGGTGAACCATGCTGGTTATTGTGAGCTTCCAAGAGTTTTCCTGGTTCACCTTCATGGAAAAGCTGGTCCCTGCTTACATAAGTATGTCCTTTCTCCCAAATGCTCAGTAGGCATTTAAATGAATTTGTTAACTTGTTCACTCTGACTGTGGCAATCAAACTCTTTTTTAGCTTTCATTAATGTAGGTCAAAGCCCTGGTCTGAGCCCTGCCACCCATTGTGTTCAAACTGCTAAGGTATGGCTACTGTGTCCCAAGCCTTGAGGCACCTGGTGTATCCTCCAAGGAGAGGTGGAAAACCTGGCTTGACTTTATAGTGTGGTTTGAATGAAGATAAGGAGGAAGCTCCCAGGCTCCCCTCAGCCATTTCTGCAGAGCTGGTACCAGGCTCCCCTTTTGTCTGATGCTCCAGCCCTCCCCAGCATAGAGCTGACAGAGGAGCTCTGGGCTGGATTCACAAGGTTGTGAAACACTCGATTCCTTGACCTGTAACACACGACTGTAATTTCCTCCACTCATGTTATCCTTTGCAGGGGTCATGGTCTCTAACAGTTTGCTTACTGGACGAGGAAAGAAACCCTTTGCATTGTTGAGCAGCAGATGGCAATTCCTTTCGTCCTGGCAGCTGGCTCTGACACGGGGCTGTTCCTCAGGTGTTACTTTGATGGATGGTGCCCCCGGTACCCATGGAGCAGCAGGGGTGATGGCAGCCTCCACTTACCTGGCTTTGGTTGAAGAAGAACCTGTGGAGTCTGCCCAAATGGGACCCTGAGCTGCCTTTCCAGCATTTTCACTGTCTTTCAGATGGAGACTGAGCTTTGCTCCAGCCTAATTGCCAATGGCAATGTCCTGCTGGAGTGAACTTCTGCTGTGATGCAGCACACGCACAACCAAGCGCTTGCAGGGACAGAGCTGCATCAGTACAAAATCCTTCATCTGATTAAGTGAAGCTGGAATCCTAGGGCTAAAGACCTTCTCTATCTCCAGAGGAGGAAGGAGCAGATGCTGTTTTATTGTGCTGTAAACCACCTTTGCACAGCAAAGCAACCTGAGATTGTGTGATCTCAGTGAGTCACGGCTCCCCGCTTCAGACTGGGCTGTTCCTACATCCACGATAATTCTGGCACTCAGAGACACCACAGTGCTGAGATAGCTGCTTTGAGTCACTCTCCCAAAGGCACTACCAGTTCCTTTCTGGCTGGTGGCTGAGCAAGCCTGAACTCAATGTTCTTCATATGGGTAAAAATAGCACTGGGATGCTCCATGTGTCCCTGGCACAGCCAGAGCTGAGATCTCTCAGGCCACTCAAACCTCCATCAGGGACAGAGAGTGGCCCACACCTAGTTTTAAATCTGTGGCACTTGGTTAAGAGAAGGAGAAGAGAGTTCAGACTTGGAAAGATGAAGACTCCAAGGCTTTCCATGCAAATAATTCACCCCATTGCCTCAAAAGATAGCGTCTATTCTGGCACCAGATTTGGGATTGCAGGGAGCTGTAGCAGAGCTCAAAGTGGCTACTGGCAGCAGTTGTGTTGTGACACCTGGGCTGGGAAATACATTGTGTGAAAATGAACTCTGTTCAGATGTGAGGAAACAGGAACATATCCTGAGTGCAGCCAGACGTGACCCCCAGCCCTGCTCATGCAGAAATCCACAGCCACACATCCCACAGGTTTGCTGTCAGGTCCTGCAGGACCCAACGCCTATTGAAGAGAGGTCATTCAGGGTGTTGCTGTAGCTTTGGGATGTGAAGGACTTCATCTGCTTTTTTTTTTTCCCCTTACTATTTGCACTATTTTTTCCTCAGTAGAGGAGAGTCCTGCCATGTTAGGTTTTTGACACAGAGCTAAAGACAAACAAATGCATTGCTCATCAGGCTCTGACATCACATGCTCAGAGAATTTACCCAACTAGTTAACCCAGCCAGCATTAAAGCTCAACAGAAAAAAAAAAAAAAAAGACAAAGATAGACAATTATCTCTGTGTGCACCTATATTGTGTAAAACAAGGTGGCACAAAAGGCAAACAAGTAGGATGGGGTGAAAGCAAACTACTCGACTTTTCCAAGGATCAAAATATTGATAAGATGAAGGTTTTGTGTGCTTACATTTCACATGGAAGGCTGAAGTGAAAAAATCAAGTTATCTTGTGCAACCATATGAAACCGCCTTCTCCATTCCTGTATCTCTTTTTCTGTGTCTTTAACCACACATCTTTCCACCTTTTTAATTTTAAAAAGCATGTGGGTTAAGCCTAAAATTTCCTGTGGCTAAGAGGAATGGGGTCTGATTGATTGTAAGAAGGGACAGCCTAAATGAAGTGCTTGGACTTGCCCTGGGCGCTTCTATCTGCAGGTGCTGGGAGCCCTTGCCAATGCGAATGACTTTTTGGAACACAAGTGATTATTTACTGCTGAACCAAGCCAAAGGCTATGCTTCTCCTTACAGTTTGCAGCTCTCAGCCTCCAACAGGAAATGTATTTACTTTTCAAATCCCTCTCCAACCAAAAATAAATTCCAGCAAAATAGCAATAAACATCCAGAGTGTCTCCTCTTCTGTAGGAAAAAAACAAAATAACCACCACCTTGGGTTTAAAATGAAGTATCCTGTGACTAATCTATTCTAGGACCAGGACAGGGTCAGGTTGTTGTGTGTGGGAGTCAGTAAGAGGGCCCAGGAGAAGGCTACCCCACCCCATTTTCCCCACCATCCCCCTTTTAAAAACTCCAGATATCACCAACACTATGTTTTCAAACAACGATTGCAAAAGAGTTCACTGTTTGATCCTCCTCTTCTCAGTTTGTCATTGATTTCCCCCATCAAAATAGTTTGTGCAACGAATCCCAGCTGTATCGCTGGCACTTTGCTAGCCAGTAAATACAATCCAAATGTTAATTCTTTGGAGCCGAGAGCTCCATGCCAAGAAATGAATAATCTGTGCAAGGCTAAACAAACAGTTTATTGATGGGGTGGGGTGGGGTGCAGGTGGGGGGTGGCTGGGCTGAGAAGCAGGCAAACCCAACCAGAAGGACATCAAAGCTGCTTCTGTCAGAAGACCCAGTCATATGTGATTTGTTTTCTCTTGCCACTAATTCAGTTATGTGTTAAACTACTAATATTCCCAGGCAGCAGTGCAAGCACTTCCCAGCCCAAATGCAGCAGGAGAGAGAAGCAGATGTTTTCACCCTGCCCATCCGAATTTACCTCTTTTGTCCTTTTTGTTGTAGGAGTGTGGTGGGTGCTCTTGAGACCAGAGATATGGCAGCCAAGCTCAGTAGGTTCAGCTCTGCTTTAGAAATGGGGGAACTGAGGCAATTTGGAAGTTAATGATGGTATTTCTCTGGCAGCTTATGGCAGTGGTGCAGG
This sequence comes from Phaethornis superciliosus, assembly GCA_023637945.1. Lineage (NCBI taxonomy): Eukaryota > Metazoa > Chordata > Aves > Apodiformes > Trochilidae > Phaethornis > Phaethornis superciliosus. The sequence continues at coordinate 8,381,360 of JAJQWJ010000008.1, read as the reverse complement.
CCTATTTTACTGAAATTTCAACCAACAGATTTAAACCTTTAAACCTTTTTAAAATTTTCACCTCTTGCCTTTTTCTTTCAAGGTTCTCCAGGAGGTCAAGACCAGAAGCAGAATTAGAGCCTAAATCCCCTGAGTCCCAGGCCATCTACAGTGCAGACCACTCATTGCAAATGCTGCTGAACTCTGACCCCAGCCACATGCTGCAGTAATTCATTTTTCAAACTTTGGGACAAAGCCAGGGCAGGATCCCAGGAATGCTGCCCAGCCATGTCTCATCCTTCTTCCAACCTTCTGCACCACTACAGCGTGCTGTCTGGACCTTTTGGCTTTGTTTTCTTTTTTTGTTTTTTGGATTTATTTCTTTTGGTTGTTTTTGTTAAGGGTTGGATTGCACTTGAAACCCATACTCAGTAAAATACACAGACACAAATTTGAGTCTCAGATTTAAAAATAAAAGATCCACTTCAAGTTTACAAGTGCCACATGCTGGCGGAATTATAGGAACAGGTTGTTTTTTATCCCACTTCTCAGCCTCACTGAAAGAGGAGGTTTCTCCACTTGTTCATTCCCCCCCATGACTAAGTGGGTCCTCCCCACCCAGCTGTGTACCTACACCAGTGGTGTCCCTTTTGGAGACAGAGTCACAGTGTGGGTAGACCTGCCCAAACTGTGGCTTACAGGAGATGGAGGAGTTCTCCTGATGCCAGCATAGCCCTCAACACCCAGCATCACACAGGCAGGGGATGGTGAGGGCCTGCAGCATGATGGTTTAATAAATAAAAGGCAGGAAACCTCACTGGTGAGGGGATTGTGATGACAGGTTATGGAGTTGCATGCATAAGTAGTTAAGTCCATGCAGGGTTAATCTAACTCCAGCACTGATGTGAGCATTTAGATAGTGGATAACTCATGCTGTCATTAACCTGTCAGTATTACAGCAGGAAGATTATTTCTTCACAAGAATATATTGATCTGGAAAGGGACGTGTTAGGCATGACCAACTTTTCTCTATGCTATCTTTTACCACCTGCTTTTCCCCTGATCAAAGATGTTTAACGTGTGTGGTCAGTGCAAGGAAAAGCAATGTTTTCCTCTAGGCTGGAGAGCTGCTTCTCTTCGTCCTCTTCCCGTTATCTTGGCTGCAACTTAAATATCTGATTGCTTAGACAGCCCCTTCCATTTCATGCTGATGGAGGAGAGGGGACAAGATTGGTGTCCCTGTACTTCTACCACAGCCTTTTGCAGAGACTCACACTTGCTGGGTGTATGCTCTAAGCAGCCCAGAGGCAAACGAGCTCTGAACTGGAAGCTTGAGTATGTAACACAGGACTTTGCTGGAGCTGGCCTCTTCTCATCTAATGACTTACTGGCTCAATGACTGAAGTGCCATGAAGTCGATCTCCAAGTTTTGGATCTGAACTGGTTCCTCCTCCACATAATCAGACTTTGGGAAGAATTTGTCAACTTGTGCTGCCTAGAGATGTGTTCAAACACCTGGTTTCCTCCAAAACCCACCAGAAAATACCAGCTTACAGCCTCCATTTAGGGAGAGGCTGGGCAAAAGCATGTAGGACAAAAGGAGAGAACAAGAATTTACAGCCATAAATGTGTTTGATATTTAAGTGCATTGAAAAGGTAAAATTAAAACTATGGCACTATCAGATCCACCTTGGGTAAGTGGTGTTTTAAAGGCAAAAATTTCTTCTGATGACATGGCATGGCATGACATAGCATAGCATACCCTTTCCCAGAAAGGAGAAGTTGCTTGTTACCAGCCTGGGGCAGGTGGAGTAGAAATGGTCTCCAAAACCCTGGCACAGTCATGTTGGCAGTGCTTTCAGGTGACCACCTGAGAACAGGACCATGTGGAAAACCCCACAACTGGCATCCATGCAATGACTAAAATTGTAGGAATCAGCCACTCTAACAGCAGGATATCTTGTCCCAGTCCTGTCTGGCATCAGAATTTCCAACAGCATAGTGTTGTCAGCTAAAGCAGGATTTTTTCCCTTATGTAGATGGGCAAATGCAAAAAACATTCTGACTGACAGGTAAGATATTCTTCCCTCTTCCTGATTCTCCAGCTTTGGGGGTGGGGACAAGAGGCTGACTGAGTTGAGATGAATGTTTTTTGCTCATTGCTTATGTGAGAAAATAAAGGCAACCAATAGTGGAGGAACTCCCTCTGCACAGGCTGTTGCCCTCCAGACCTTCTCCTGGCAGGGGAGAATCACAGGAAGGGAGAGGAAGGGATTGTGTTTCCTTTCCCCACACTCACCCCAAAGCTCTGCCCGAGGTGTGAGCAGCATTAAAACACTTTCCTTTCTCCTTTCCTGCAGGTGACTGCTCAACACAGCCTTGTCCTTCCAGAGTCTAACTGGAGATACCTGGGGAAGCCCAAGAGGCCAAAAAACTTCCAAGAATTGTCAACTTTGGCTTCCCAATGTTGACGTTGTTTAGACAAATCCTTGCTGCAAGCCTCCTGAGATGAAATCGTTTTCAGTGCTGCCGTGGGAACTGACAGCTCTTGGTTATGAGGCAGGTGGAGGTTCAGCAAAGTGCGTGTGGCTAGTCCCAAAATCCTCCTGCCTGATGGTGATTCTGCACCATTTGTTGTCAGCCAAGTGCAGGGGAGTTGGTGGATGTCCCCAGGGCATCACACAAACACACAGATGCACACACTGTTCAAGTGCTCATAAAAAGTGCCTGTGTTTTATTTATTCAAGCAGAAACAGGGCTCCGGGTGAATGAAAAAGTAGCACTTCATGTCCCCTTAAACACAACCACAAATCAGGCCTCAACTTTAAGATCAGAGTGAAAAGCCAGCTAACTTGTGTGATGCACGGGACACCCATGGAGCAAACTCTTCCTCCCCAACCATCCAGCTCAACCAAGCCTTAGCAGGGGCTGTACAATCATGGCTATTCCTTGTGCACTGGCCACACAATAATATACCACCCAAAAAAAAAAAAAAAAAAAAAAAAAAAAAAGGAGGGTGGAAGAGTGTTCTTAACAAAAGCAGAATAATATGCTAAGGCAAGGCTCTCTGTGATCTGCTGTTTGAAAGCAGGCGGGCATTGAGTTGTCGTTACCAGCCTCCATCATTTGAGGGCACCCTAGTCTTTGATGTTGGCTGCAATTAGCTGCAGGAGTAGTGTAGCAGCCATCTCTCGTGATGGCAAGTCTGTCTTTCATTGAAATGCTCCCTTTCCTCCAACCCTCCAGGTCAATGCTGCTGGGACTTGCTGCTTTGCTGATGGCAGGAGCACATGCTGGGCTCGCAGATCACCAGCCTTATTGGTGTGCTGGGGATTGGAGGTGAATTGCCTAAGGGAGGGATACACTGGCATGCCAACACTGCTATTGATTAATGCTAATTATCATTTAATTTAACCTCCAATTAGTTTTAATCAATTGTCACATTCTCCCTGAGTATTACTGTGAGGATGATGTACACTAAGGAAGATAATTGTCTTGAGCTTTTTCTTGCTTCCTAGATGGCTATTTTCTATCCCTTTCTTTTGCTTTTAATGGAGCTGGGTGAATAATTTATTTGCCAAATTTTGCTGCCTCTGCTTCTTGTGCCCCAGAACTGTCTGTAAGCATAGTTTGAGTCTGTTGCTTGGTCCAAAATTTCTCATCACAGAATATCAGTTCTTGGTGTGCACAATGTGTTACAGCCATCTGATCCTGAAAACTCAAGGTTGGAGGTTTCACTTTAATCAGGCATGTGGTGGGGTCACATGGCCCTGGCCTCAGTGTTGTTGTCAATCATAATTCTGGGGATAGAGTTTTGCATTAATTTTCTGTAGCCTTTTCTTAGAAGAACGGTCACATTCATTTTTCTGCCACCCAGAACATTGCCCTGCAAAGGAGGAAAGCAGTGAGAAACAGGAGTTACATCTGTCCATCGGAGTGGATCATCTCCAGGTCTTGTATCTAAGCTCTAGCATTCAGCAAACACTAACTTAATTTCTTTTCCCAAAGCACTGTTTCCTCTCTGTAACAGCAGCAGCCCTCTGAACACCCTCCTATGTGGGCTTTCCCCTGGAGCTGCCCACTGGTTTTGGTCTGAATGTGGCTATGACAGCCTGGCTTTTCCATGTTGTATTTCAGCAGGTGGTTGCAGAATATATTCAAAGGTAAATAGCTCTGTCTGTCCAAGTGAATTACCAAAAAAGTACCAATTCATTAATCACCCCCACTGATCTTGTGAACATCACTGATGAAACATTAGGCAGCATTCCCTAAAGGTCAATAAATTAGGGCAGTTATCCAAAACTACCTTCTGCGATCTCTCTGAAAGCTAAGGGAAAAGTGAGCACAGCACAGTCCCATCTATGCTTGCTGAGGATCAAAAGCAACTCAACAATACCTCAGGGCATCAAAGCCAGCTGATAGATCTTACAATAACATCTTGGAGCCCTGATATTCATCTGTAACCTGGACTGCCCGTGCAGTGCAGTCTCCATGCTGTACTCCATCTGTACCCAGCCCGACCTGGGTCAGGAGGGGCTGAGGCAGTCAGGTGCTGGGGGAATTCACCTCCCCTCCCAACCTTCTCATTAACCATGCCCACACAGAAGCAATGCAGCCAGATTGCCAGCATCCACTGATAGTTTATTTGGACACCTTGTGCACTCTCCCTAGGGACACCCTGCACCCACTGGTGGTCTCCGTTTCAGGTGGGGTGGTTTGTCTCCCCAAGCCTGCTGCTGGGTCATCTGGGGGGCAGCTCAGGTCCCTGTCACCAGTGCCACCACTTGCCATGAGCCTCAGTGGGGCAGCGGTGGTGGGGATGGTGGCCAGCCCCTAGGGATGGCTGCTGGCCAGGCTTGCAGGGCAGGAACCTGGTCTAGAAGGGGCTTCCTCCTTTTCCTGCAGAAGAGACAAAGAACCTGGTTGCTGGAGGACCAAGAACCTCCATTGTGTTGTAGGAAGTACATAGTTCACAGCAAGACCATGCCCTGATTTTTTTGTTTTTTTTTTTAGTTTTATTTTCAAAAACAAGAGATCAGCTTATGTGTAAAACTGAGATCTTCCTCCTCCTACCCAGCCCATTCTGTCCCCAATGAGTCAAGTTACATGGGCTCAGATGTCCCAAGCAGATAGTTATGACATAGTTCAACATTATTTCATTATAAGCATTTAAGTTACAGGAGAACTTCAGTGAAAAATAAAACTAGGGTAAAGCAAATCCATTGCTCCATAGAAACGAAAGCTGACCCCGCACTCGCCTCCATGCATGGGCTGGATAACAAACCCATTGTAAGATTAAAATGAAAAAAGAAGGAAAGCCAAAGCTTGTTTTGTTCATATAAACATGGGACTTTCAATTTACTTTTCACAGAGCTTTGACTGGGCAACAGAAGAAATGTGAGATATCTCACAATGTTCCCTTGGCATAACATGGTGCTTTCAGTCTCATTATTATTGCATTATATGTAGCACATCTGTTACTGGTCAGGAGCCAAACTATTTAATTCTATTAGATACATCTATACAGCTAAGTGATAATCTACACCAGGTTTATGGAACAAGCACTTAATTCTTGGCAGGGAGCAGCTCAAGACTTGATACAAGAGCAACAAAATATATGCAGTGTAGCTGTAGATCAGTGTCAGAAACTGGCCAGAAATCATTTCTGCATTCTTCAGCATGCAGGCATTCCAGTGTGGGAAACTATTCATTCAATTTATTGTTCTAACATCTGTAAGTTATTGGGTGGGGGGGGAGGGGAGAGGGAGAAGAGGAAAACGCTCAGAGGGAAAAACGTTTACCTAACAAAATACTAACTCTTTCAGGGGGTTTCATGTCAGCACTCTGTAAATAATAGGAGCTTTTTAATGCACATGTGGTAGTATTTACTTTGTGGAGAGGTACACAGAATCCTGTCTTGTTCAGAAAGTTTTGTGCTTCAATGCTGCTGGGGCATATAGTTTTTGCTGTACATATTTCGTCTTAATCTGTGTTTTATCTTGCTGAACACAACTACCAAAACCAAAATCACATTGCATTGCCTCTGCTTGCCAGCACCCACAGCTCAGGCTGGACCCCAGGATGCTGGACTGGACCATCCCAGCTCCTCAGCTGGAGCAATTTGCCAGCTGGCACTTTGGGTCCCAGTACTTTGTTCCTCTCCCTTCTCTGCAAGAGCCTTCCAAACTTTGGTAGGGAGAAGCCCCTAAAGCATGTGTTTCCTCACAGACAGGAGAGTAAACATGGTTTTATCCCCATCTCTAGAGAGGAGGAGGAAGGGCACTTGGAGGTGATGACTTGCTCAGGGTTGCACAGGATGTCTGCAGCAAAGCTGGAACAGGGGCCAACTCTGAACTGTCAACAGTGCCTCTACCATTATCCACCAGATCATCCTTCCTTCCTCTAGGCTGAAGAATTGAAACGATTCTGAAAAGAATAAAAAACAAGAAAAGGAGGAGAAAAAAAAAAAAAAAAAGCTCTGCACCTGCAGAATTTTCTGACCTTTCACTGACAGGCTTGTCTTTTCCTCTTCACCTCCTTCCCTCACCCATTTTCTGGTCTCTCAGAGGAAGTAATTGGATCTATTTCTGAAAGAAGCAATGTCAGGAGACCTGGATGTTCCAAGAATAGTTATTTCCATATGACCCAAACAGATTCTTACATACTGTGACACATACATTGTTGTAATTTAAACAGATCTGGTTCTTTGGACTGAAGGCCATTTGTAAGAGTCTCCAGCTGGAGAGGAATTTGTTTACTTACTGCCTTCAGGGAGCAGCAGCATCCTTAACTTTCTGCTGTCTCCCTCAGCACCAGGTGTCTGAAATTTCCCTAGAACAACTTATCCCAAGCCTGACCCAAGCCAAGGAAAACCACCTATTGTTTTCTGAGGTCCTGCTCTACTGTGAGTGAATGTGGCTGTGCTCCACTAGGTCTTGCAGTCAGGAGGCTGATAATACCAGAGAAATCATTCCTAGTTGTCAGCAGTGGTACTGGAATTCTTACAAGAAAACCCAGTCCTTGTGCATGAATTTACTGCCTGGATCCAGGAGAATAAAAACAGGGCTCTGAGTGAAGGGGAAAGGCTTTAAATCTGTACCATACTTAGGCTGTGAGCTCTGGGGACAAGTGCTGCCTTCTTTTTCCTGTGGAGTTGTACAACATCTAATACTGTAGGGTCCTGGTTCATGACAGAAGTCTGACATACAACTACAGTGCAAAAGTAATAGCATTAAATACCAGTAATAACATAATGAGGTAATAAATAGTAATAAAACCTTGGAGGGAGGCCAGCTAGAATTGGAGTAGTGGCCTGTGAAGTCTGCAGTTCACCAGTATACAACCACTAGTCTGAGAATACCTATTCCTGATGCTGGGCCTCAGGGGATTTTCACCCACCTTTCTGGGCAATATTCATTTTGTCTGTTATTTGCTTATACAATTGATAAGCAACTGTCATCCCTATGAAGTGTTAGCACACAGAAATATTTGCCTACTATTTTCTTTCCGTTGTCAGATTTCATCCAAAGTGGAGGACAGGATATCAGAACACTACTGCAAAAAGATGAGTGACAGGCATTTAATTTCCAGTGCTGTTCAGCAGGTATTTTTCCTTGTGCTTTTTCCACTAGAGCGAAAACAATGTAAGTGGAATACCCCAAGGGGAACAACTTATTGTAACTTAAGCCTTAAAAATGGATGGAGGATCTAAACTACAGGTGTTTTACCTAGCAGAGTACACCACATTTTTGGAGCAATACGTGCTACTTCATCTGGGCTGAAGTCTTGGCCTTGGTGACATCTGAAATCCACCTTTGGGGAAGCTAAGGTATTTCTGTTATTCTCTGTTGTTAGTTATAATCCATTGGGACTGCTCGTAGGAGTACAGATAGCCAGTGTAAATGTTCATGTAACCATACAGTTTGTCCATCTACAAACACAGAATCCGGTTTCCCTCAATAAATTCATTGTGAGACTGTGGAGGGAGCACCAGGACAGAAGCAGCAAAGCAAAATAGTCCTGGGGGTCAAGGCAGATCTGCTGATAGTTCAAATTGCCTTCTGGAGAACCCCCTGGCTAGAGGTAGCTCAGTGTTCCTAGTGCTGGACAAGGTTTTCAGAGGTTTTCCCTCTGAAAGGAGGGTTCAGAGGGAAACCCCCCTTTTTTGGGTTTTCCCAGTTTTCCATAAATCCCTGCCCATGAAAGGAACTAGATGATCTTTAAGGTCACTTCCAACCTTAGCCATTCTATGATTCTATCATTTCTGTGACCCAGTCCCTCTCCCCCTTCTGAAAGTAGAGTTGGTAGGGCTTGCACATCCTTCTTGAGTGTGGTGAGGGCAGCAGCTCTATAAATCCCACATGTTTTAGGTTCAGCCACACTCCACCAGCCTTCTAGAGCCTACCCGTTCTCCATATGCAGTAATAAATAACCATTATATCATCTGTAATGCATCCAACTTAACTGTAATTCTATAAGGCATGGATTGAGGACATGCAGCTAACTGAACTGGTTAGAAAATTTGGGAATCTTTTCCCAAATTTAAATTTTCCCAAAATTTAAAATAACTTTTGCACTTAGTTTTCTGAAGTTGCTTGTTTGTTTTTAGTTAAGTAAACTTTTCTTTCTTCCTTTGAGCAGTTTTCATTCTCCCCTCCTATTCTCTTTCTTATATTGTCATTAGTAAAACCAGACCTTTCTGGGGAAGGCTGTGCAAACAGAGAGGAAAAACTCCCAAAATCTTCAGACCTTGTTAGTTATTTTTTTGACATCACCGGGTAAACCTGTTTCAAAAATGAAAATTTATGTGAAAATCAGACATTTCTATTTCATGAAATAGCTTGTTTGCCACTTGAAAGTGTGTCTGAATTTTAAAGGCCAAACATCCCAAGGCCTTGTCTTCTCCATTTGCAGCTGGGAAAACTGAAGCAGAACACCAAAGCCATGACCCCAATGCCACAAGGTGGAGGTCAGTGTCCAAAGAGATATTTAGGTCACAGGTACCCCTGGGTCCTTTCCCACACCATCACTACTCACTAGGAACCTAAATATGGTCTGCTCCTGTAACAGCACCACGCTGTGCACAAGAAGACCACTCTCCCACACACACAAAAAAAAATTCCCTTAAACTCAAAATTATGTTTCAGAGCCCCTTCTGCAAATGTGTGGTGAGGGAGAAGCCCAGCACAGGGCTTGGTGGTAGGTGTAGGAGAACAGGTAAAGATTTTTGGGCTGCTGATGGTGGGATGGGTGATGGGTGAGGGGACAAGGGACTGGTGAGGGACACAGCCAGGAGCGTGGGGAATGGCTGCTCATAGATCTACAGACGCTTGAATTAATTGGCTGCTGTTTACAGCTTGGGTTTATTGCTCAGCTTTTAATTAACTGTTTCCGGATTTAATCTCGCAAATGTTCTGCCTTTGTCCTTGTTTAATCCGTCAGTCTAATGGCAAGCTTATTTATGCAGATCAATACTGTTTACAAACATGAAAGCTGCCTGTAGGTTTTTGAACTTTAGGCGTGATGGCATTGGTTATCAATAGCTGAAGCAGCCCCAGCAGGTGGCATGTCAATATGCAGCCAGTCAATATTCATGGAGCAGCCAAGATTAAAACTTTTTTTCAGTGGGAGTGGGAGGGAACTGCCTAAAATCCTCATCGTATTCATATCTGGAGGATTTGCCACCCACCCTGGCCCCTGCTTTCTTTTCTTTACTTGCAGCCGTCCAAATGGAGCACTAATGAGAGTAATCAGGTTATTCAAGAACATCCATGATGGTGGTGGGGAAAATAACTGTTCCCACAACTGTTTCCATCTGCTCTGGACTCTTGTCCTCCCTGAGCCAGCTCACCTGCAAAGGTGTTTCTCCCTATTAAAATATTTTAAGAAGAAATAGTGAAGACCTGGCTTTCTCTCTGCACCTGGTTTACCATTGACTTAAATAGAAATTAGTGAGAATATTAGATTATTTTCCACTTGTTCTCCTGGCTTTGGTAGGCATAGAAGAACCATTCAGAAAATACTTCATTACAATCAAAGTATGAAAACCCAGTGTCTGGTAATTTTTGGTTAGGGGGCACACAGGGAGCAGCTCTTAGTGTGAGCCCACTCCTGCAGCCTTGCCTCTCTTTGGACCCTCTCTTCAGGGGCACCGGTTGGCATAATTGTGAAGAGAGAAAACGGTGTTTTTCACCTGAGCTGCACAGGTATGAATAACACAGGGCCCCAGTCCTTTAGGGATTGACACGTGCTTTATCTGCTTGCTCTAGATGTAGCCTCTGTTAAAAGTAGTGGCCCAGTTACTAACATGCAGAGCTAATCACATGCACATCTCTGAAAGGGCAGAGATGAAGGTGTTAGTCCACTAGTCAGGGTTAGTGGGAGCTTTGCTTGGAAAGAATTATAGGCATAAACCTTGAGCACAGAGCCTCAGCCTGATTTTATGTGATATAACTTCAGCCTACCAAGGCAAATGAGATTGGGCTTGCCTGTGTCTCCTGTTTATTTGCAGAGTACTCCCATTTCCAGCTGCATTCAAGGACCAAGCCCCTGCTGTGCTGGGAATGGTACAAGCAGAGCTAATTGTATGTTTGCTATAAACAGAGCTCTTACACAGTTGTTACACCTTCCATAAATACATTTCTAATAATCAGCAGACAGTAGTATGGCAAGCCAGAAGCATAACACAAAGCATAAGAATAAATTGCATTTAATTACAAGGAGAATCTAATTAAGCCTGATTTTCTTAGACCAGTGTTAGGGTGGGAGTAACTTCATACACATTAATAGAGTTGTAACACATGTAACCCATGGTATAATGACAATGACTACTCAGGGGTGGATTGTCGGATTGATGCGCAGCATGACACTAACTCCCTTCCTTAATTTCAAAGGTGCAGAGTAAACCATTTCAATGCAGAAAGTAAGGGCTCTGATCCTCTCCTTACCTGTGTGGCTTGGCTTTATGATTTTTGGCCATTTGCAGCATTTGCTGACAATTTCCAGCCTGTTTGTTCTAGTATTTCAGTGTCAATTATGTAGCCAGGAACACACCTCTTGGGGCAACAGCTGCAGTGGTTGCACTGGGATCCTGTGGCCTCCTCAAATCAGACACCTTCCCAGGGGGCTGTTTTCTTCTCTGGGGTCAGAAAGAATTTCACGGTGGTTTAATTTTGATTCTTTTGATTCTTTTTGATTTAATTTTGATTTGCCAGATGACTGGCAGAAGGGGGAAAATAGGACATCGGGAAGGGGAAATGTGGGGACATGGTGGGAATGCTGGACCAGCATCGGGCTTTGCAAAACCAAGCTGGGTTTGGAAATGATGCACCCTTGTGTACAGGCAGGCTGTTGAGAAGCTGCTGATCTGTTCTCTAGAAACTTGTGGCACACCGAAGCCTTTGTAAGGCTGGCAAAGTTAGAGCAGCTAATCAGTTCTGCTTTATTCTCCTAGCCACAGACCCTTGCCTGCAAAGCGCAGCGCCGGTTTTAATAGTGACATCTTGAGTGCCTTTCAGAGTCTGCTTGAAAGCAAATATAGGCCTTTTAATAGGTTATTTTAATGCATTAAACTATGGAGAGGAGGAAGAGAAGGGGGGAAGAAAGAAAAAAAAAAAAAAAAAAAAAAGCACCCTGGCACATACATCTCTGCAAAAGTTTCAGTCTGGAAGAATCTGATCCAGAAACAAAAGCCCTTTGAATCTCTCCCCTTCCCTGCTCCCCCATGCCTGGATCCCCCTCCCCTTCCTTCCTTCACTTCTCCCTCCACCCGCTGAGCAGTAACAGTGCCAACTTATCAGATACTTTTAGCTGCCAGCTTCCCAGATACTTTCCTTTGAATGTGACCTGGCAGCAGCTCGCTGCAACTTTTGAACTGCTATGTATGTCATATGCTAAGAAGAAGAAGAAGCAGCTGAAGTATAATGACTGCTGGAATACACGATTCAAGACAAAGTCAAAATGCTTTCAGTGGGGAGCACGAGGCAATTTATTTTAACTCGTAAGGCAACTTTGCTATCCATCAGGATGGGGGTGGGGAAGCAAGAGGGATAATCACTGTATTTTATCTTCACCTGAAGGCTGCAAGTCCATTGCCAGCATCTACAAATTACCCCTCCTGACAGCACTGTGGTGCCCCTAGAAGCTTGGGGTGAGGACAGGAAAGGGGAGTGGGGGCATGTGCCCAGCATGTGCCTGGCTGGCAGGGAGACAGATGAGGACACTGTGTGTCCTGTGGGACAGGAGCACTACCTGGGCAAGGGGAGAAAGGGGAAACTGAGGCAGACTGACTTGTGCTGCTGCAACAGCTACAGTAGAAGTAACACCGGGGGGCCAACCACTTATGTTTCCACTTCTGGGTCAAGAGGAGCCCTCTGTTATATAAAGGAAGAAAAATTCCCAGCAACCCAAAATAAAAATGGAAACAGACAAGCAGATAAGCCTCCTGTGTTTGGGAAGAGGCTATTGTAGGAGCCATGATCATTCAAAGTTATTGAATCATAGAATGGTTTGTGTTGGAAGGCAGCTTAAAGACCATCTAGTTCTGACCTCCTGCCATGAACAGGAATACCTCCCACTAGACCAGCCTGCTGAAAGTTCTGACCAGCCTGGCCTTGTTAATTGGACCTTTTTTCCTTTTCTTTGGAAGTGCATGGATTTTGACATGTTGCTTTAAAATTGCACAAACCAGCTCTGGAGGGAAGCATCTGATTTAAAAAAAAACCCAAACATCATCAACAAAAACACCCCTCATTTCTTACAGAAGAAATAGCTTTGGTTTTGGAAGGAGAACAGATTTTCTTTTAGGAAGATGGAAATAAACACAGAAGTTTACAATGCAGAGACATGGTGCAAAGTGGTATAGTTTATGAAAAAGATATTTCAGGTGACTGCTTGTTTCTTTTTTAACTTTTGCTCGGAAGGAAATGTTTGAATTCCCAAGTGTTTTGTTTCAGGACAGAGAGGATGTGGTTTTGATAGTCTGTGGGGTATTCCACACAGTGAAAAAACAGCTCTGATATGTTTAATTACTGCAATGCCAGAGATCTTCCTGCATGTAGCTGCCAGTTGAGGCTGTTATTAAAGAAAGAGTGAAAATGCTGAGACTAGAGGAAGGTGGTTCAAGATGTTCCTTCCAGCTCTTGGGTTGCATTGCTGCAGGAAGCCCCCAAGCGCTCCCTGCGCCCCTGCTTCCCCTCCCTGAAAAAGGTAGACCAGAAATTATTTGTTATAAACTTTATTAGTGTCCTTGGCACATTTCAGCAGACGCAGATTAAGACCACCTTGGCCCCAAGGAGTTTGCTGGTACACTGCCACCCTCGCTGGGGCTTGGCAGGAGACTTAATGCAATAATTTCACAAAGCGCTTTGAGATCAGGGGATGAAAGCTGCTATAGAAGTGCAAAATATAATGATTAATTGCCTTCTCTTGGTGGGAAGTTGCTATCATCTCTTCACTTTCTATGATTGGCAAACCGGAGGGAGTATTTAACTTTTAAAAAAAAACAACATCCTTACAAAGTAACAAATTAAGATGCAAATCTGGAGGGGTTTTTTTTCCCTCTTCTTTTTTTTTTCTCTCTCTCAATCTCTCTCTCTCTCTAGCTCTTTTTTTTTTAATTTTTTTTTATTTGCTAATTGGCAGAAAATTAATGACTGGGTTTCTGACTGAGCAGATGCTCCCGTCAAAAAAGGCAGATTTGGAATTTCTCTAACCCTCCTTTTAAAAACACATCAAGAAGGCAGTAGCATGTGGCAGGTCAGAAATTAAGTGAAGGTAACTGTACAGATTGTAAAGAACACAAAGGAGGTTTTGTGTGTGTGAGTGAGCAAGTGGGGGGTGCTGGTTTTCCCCCCATAGCTCCCTTTTGTTTTAACTTCCTTGCATCAGATTTTATAGGGGGGGGGGAGGGGGGCGTCGTTGGCTTTTTTTGTTGTTGTGGCATTTTGTTGTGGGTTTTGTTTTTTTTTAAAAAAAACCCAACCCTGTATTCCACTGCAGCTCATAATTAGCAGCCAGGCCTCTGGGACCTAATTAACCAATTCAATTAACAAAAAAAGCATACAAGTCACCCTGACATTTGTCAGCCATTAGGAGGGATGTCAGGTTCTACCGACACATTAATGATGATTAGCTCATTTGCAGCTCACTTTTACCCCAGGTGTCCACCTGGAGAGACTGGCATGAAACACTCAGCAGACAGGGAGAGGGGCTGGGGCTGGGAAGAGCTTTACCACAACTGTGGTGACACTCAAAGGGAGTTTTGACCTTTTATTGAGCGTATAATCAATAAGTTTTTTGCCTCAGTGAAGAGAAGCTGCTGTCCCCTCATCTGGCTCCAGTGCTCACTAACCTTCAGAGAAGCACTCGCCCAAAGAGCTAGGGGACCAACACTTGCCCCAGGGGCTGAAAACCCTTGGTTTTCAACTCCTTCAGTGGGAGAGAGGCCTTTAGAAACATTTTCCTTGTCGATAGCGCTGTTTGCTTGCTAACCACAGCAGGGCTCCTTCTCTTGGCTGGGGCTGTTTCTTAGTTCAAGCCAACCTCTTTGTTCTCTGGATTGATTACCTACAGTACTCTATATAATATAGGCAGATATTTATATAGACATCGCTTCCCTTCCTGCCTCTGATCTCCCTTAATTTAACTCCCTTTCCCCAGCAGCTCTGATTTAATAAGAAGTGGTTGATTGTTACAGAAATGAAACCAAGAGAAGCAGCAGCAAAGATCGCTTCCAGGCTGGAGGGGTTCTTGACCCTTTGGGGTTTTGACCTTTTTTTTTCCCAGCACCTAAGAGCAACTTTCTCTTCACATCTGGGTGGCCAGCTCCAGGTCACCTGAGACAACTGCAGGCTCATGCCATCCAGAGGAGAAGTGGATTCATCTCCTATCCAGGGCACTGCCCAGAAGGGCTCCCTTATGCTTGGTGGAGTAGAGGCATCACTGGGATGTGCTCCTGGGGAGACATTCATGGGGCTGGTCAAGGTTCATGGGCAGCCCCTTTGACCTGTGGAGGCTGTGAAGTTATTTTGGGTGAGTGAAGCAGGGCACAGTGATGGGGACACACCTCCAGCATGGTGCAGGAATCAGTCCCTGCCATTCTGTATCCTCAGGAATGCTTCCAGCACCCTGCATTTCCCTTCCCAGGCATCCTGCCTTCTCCATTCTCCTCTACCCTGGGCATCACAGTCCCAGCTGGGTGCTTGAGGTGTTGGGTGACAAAGAATGGCAAATAACATGCCCAGGAATCACCAGGAATCTTCATGGGTGGATTCACAGCTCCCCTCTCATTCAGACCTATCTGACCATGCTTTTCTAGGAGGCCAGATCATATCAATATCCTTCTCTTCCCCTCTTACTCTTACCCATTGGCTGCCCCAGCCAAAAGTTAACCACAAACAGCTATGAAGGAGCAGACTTCTTCCTGGATTTCAGCATCTTGTGGGTTTGCTGCCTGCAGGGTGAACTCCTCACATCCAGAGGCAGTGATAGCAAAGTGTGAAACCCAGGAGCACCAGCTCTGAGCAGGGCAGAAAGCCCAGCCAGTAGTTCAAAGGCAAGCAGGTGCTTTCCTTAATTTCAATTAAATCCTAACTGCACCTCTGTGTTGACTAATCACTGAGGGGCTAATTCAGCTCCCTCTGCAAAACAGGACCTGTATCAACAGCCAGAGCCAAACACTCCTTCCTGGAAATCTGCAGCACACAATAGTAAATACAGAGAGCTGGGACTATTCACATATTAACAATGCAGCAGCAGCAGCCCTTTATTGTCACACACATTGTTAAACCCACAAAGAGCAACTGGTAGGTTAAAGCTATTTTAGCTGGGAAAGCTTGACAAAAATCCTGGCCACCAAGCATTTGATACTGATCACAGTGTCACATCGGGGAACAGCAAGCTCAAAAGAACAAGTCATTTTTTTTATTTCTGAACTTTAGAGGCAACGGCCTCTCCTCTTCACTGGCTCCCCAGGTCTTAGTCCTCTTAGTAGGAGGTGGGCTTTTTTTTTTTCCTTTTTTTTCTCTTGCCACTCAAGGAGGGCAAATTTGGGGTGGAGGTACAGGGGAAAAAAAAAAAAAAAAAAAAAAAAAAAGAAAACATACAATGCTGTATTGAGACAACACAAGTGGATGGAGAATGTGAACACACACCTCTTTCTCGAGGGAAATAAAATCCAAACCTCAGGATAGCAGTAAAGGGTGTGGCCTGCAAGGCAGCAGGACAACATGGTGGCAAACAAACACGGTGTAAATCAGCTGTCCTGTCATACAGAAACATCCAACTTAGATCATCTCTCTAGGAAATAAATACCTTGGCATTAACATGAAAGGCTCAACTTGGATGGATTTGTTTGAGTTACATACATTACTATAGCCTATTTATTTTTCTTAGGCATTTTCTAAGCAATGGGACCATTTTTTTTCCCCAGTTACACATCTTCATCTGAAATCATGTTAATTTTCACAATCACGAAGGTCTCTGTTAAAAAAATGGAAAAAAACAACTCTGAGCCTTGAGAGGGACAGATCTCCCATACAAAAGATGGGGGAAAGAATCAGCACTGTTTGTCCCCACTGGAGGAGCTGGGAAGGTCCAGTGGGACAAGGGGACATCAGTGCCATCCAACTGGTGGAGTCTGCCAGTTGCCTGGTAGGATATTATTTTCTTATTTAGATGATGGAAATTATTAGCTCCCTTAAAGAGCAATTCAAGGCTTCCAGAGTATAATCTTGTATTGATTTTAAAACTCAGTGCATAGATTTTATATGGACCTTGAAGGAAGATCTGTAAATACAAGTGCCTTTCATGTTAAGGAGCCCCATTTTACAAGTTATCTTACCCATTAGTAGAAATTATGAGTCACTGGGAGGAGGAGATCCAGGGCTGTAAGTAGAAGCCTTCACTATTTTTTGTATCACCCATGCCCCAGATGAGCAGGATCAGCAGCAGGTAGGAACTTAGGTGTTCTGTATTTGCTGGGAAGAGATGATGACATTTGGTTCCTGCAAATCCTTCTGTAACATGGGTGAAAAGGGGTCTGGATTAAGATCTTTGGATGTAAAAGGACCTTAAAAAATACCAATAAAAAGGATAAAGAACTACCCACCACAGGCCAGCAAGGAAACCTGGGGTTAATGAATTTACAAACTAAAAGAAACTTCCCATCCCAAAAAAGTCTATAAAGATTTTTCAAGAAAAAAAAAGTGAAGATCTGCTTCAAAATCAGGGCTGTATTAACAATTATACAGTAGCCCTGAGACCTGCCCAAGCACCATCTTGCTAGATAATATCTCATCAGCAGTCTCAGCCATCTCCTTTCTCTCATCCATCATTTCTGCTCATTGCATTGTTCCTGACAGGAGCAAGTTGGATCCTAGAGCCATGTCCCTCTACCTGTCACATCACCAGCACAGGGCTGGGGCAAGAGTAGCCCATCTCCAAGTCTCCAAGATACCCTCAAAAGGGCAGTCCTGTAATGTACCAAACCACACACAGCGTGCTAAAGTCCTCTGCTTTGCCATATCCCCTCCTCTTGGTTCATCCTGCTGCATTTTTGCTCTGAGAACTTCCATGCCAACACCCAGCTCCAAATAAACATCACCCACCTCAGCTTGAGCACCAGGTGCCTTAGAAGTACCCCAGAGCCAAGGGGAAACAGTGACTGTGCCTTGATCCCAATGCCAGGGACTGAGACTGGGATGTGGTCCCTGTGCTGAGTTTCTTTGTGGTATTGCCACTCTGCTGCAAACCTTACAGCTCAATTTTATGGTTGAATTTTATACCACAAAGGCAGCATGGAGAGGCTGTTTGTTCAGCCATAGCAGGAGTACCTGAAAACACTGACATCTTGTGACAGTTTGGAGTGAGATGACAAAAGAAAAAGAGCTGGAGAGCCTGAGGACTGGAGATTTTAAAAGAGGCTTTTACATATTATTGCTATTTTTTCACACACCTTCTGCACCACAGTCTGTCTGTGGACCCTGCTGCTGCCAGTGTGACCAGGTCCACGTGGTCATTTCAGCTCATTTAAACCCTGTGTTTGTGCCCAACTTGCTGCCTACCCATACTGCTACTCTTCAGACAAAGGTATGACAGCCTAAGGTTTGAGACAGTGTCCAAGCAGAGAAATCCCTCCAGAAAAAACCTCGAGCTCCCACCACATGAGGTGTGCATGGATGGCAGTAAATCTCCCACAGACAAACAGAAGGTGAGGGGCAGATTTCTTCAAGGCTCACGCTCAGCTGTGGCCATGAGAACTTCTCTTCTTCCATCCCAGTGCAAAGTCAGGCTGGATATGAAATGGGCACCCAGGGCTGCTCCTCAGGCTGAGGAGACAGAGGGAGGAGGCAGAATGTGAGGGGTGCACACATGAGCTGCCTGATCCCCTCTGCCCCCAGCTGCCCTCGGAGCCCTGCATCCCACCCACACCTTCCTGCAGGAACACTGGGGGTGCCAGAAGGACATGAGCCCCCAGCCCTGCTGTGGGGACAGTCCCCTTCTGTCCAGCATCCTCTGTCCCCCCACAACTCCCTCCCCAGCTGGTGACTGCTCCCAGGTGCTCTCAGCAGAAGCTGTGCAATGTCCCAACATCTCCAAGTGATCACCTCATGTGCAGGTCCTTGCTCTTTGGTGAGCAAATTAAATTTTTAAGGGTTTATTTACCAAAAATAAGGATTCTTAACCCTCCTCCCCCTCCCCTGCCACACAAACCGAGGTGGCCCTTTCTCCCCCAGACAACTTTTCCTTCCACCTGGGAGAAGCTTAGTTTCAACACACCTGAGGGCTGCCAACCCCAAATGTTTAAATTCCAGAATCAAGGGATTTGCTTTAAAATTATAAGATGAAAAGGGAAATGGAGATGTTTATTTACTTAGCTATTTGCTTATGTCTTTTGAGGGATGAGTATCATGTTTTCAAACCTTACTTGCAACCACCATGAGTGACTTTTTTTTTTAAGAGATGCAAAGGTTTTCATATGTTCACATGACTCCCACAATTCAAGGAAAATTAGCCAAGACTCAGGATAAGGCTGTGAAAACTGGTATTGCTGGAACTCAATTAGAATGATGTTTATTAGCTTAACTACATAGTAGAAAACAAACAAAAAAAAAAAGATGAAACATTAATTAATCCCCACTTATCTGCTATATAAATGTCATTAAAAATATGAATCTTACCTAATTAGTTCAATTCTTTTTGTTTGCAGGTATATATCATAAGGAGCATCAATTAAGCAGATGCTGAAAATTATGAGAAACAATGCAAAAGGCTTTCTGTGAAAATTTAAAATTGAAAAAAAATGTTTTTATACTTTGAAAAGAAACAGCTGCATGCTGGTTGAGAAGTCAGTCAGCATTTTCCAACTACTTTTATGAAAGAGAAACTAGACTGTTTTCAAATGTCTTTCTTTGAAAGAACCTGAGGTGTTAGGAATACTCTGCTAAGCAGAGTCCAGGTAAGACTGATGAACTGCTTTAACCAGCCTCTGTTTCCAAAATTAAAGTTCTGTGGGCAGAAGAGGTCATCAGGGTGGCTTGCTTTTTCTTCATTGAAGTCGTGTTTGGGCTTCACAGATTTTAAAGCCAGAAGGGACTATTATGATTCCCTTGGCTGACCTCCTGCATAACACAGACTGCAGAACCTCACCCAATAATTTTCGCATCAAACCCATAACTTCTGTTTGATCCAGAGCATATCTTTTACATCAAGACTGGATATCTTCTTAAAGACTTCAAAAGTGATGGGGAATCTACCAAGCTCCTAGATAAGATAGTTTGAATTTGTCTAACTTCAGCTTTCAATCACTGGATCTCATTATGCCTTTTTCTGCTAGATTAAAGACCCTTCTTCCATCAGAAATCTCTTCCCCATGTAGGTACTTGAAGACCTTGAGAGGGTGATAAGAGAGGATGGTATTTCTTGAATGGGTGAAGAAAATGTGTCACCTTAACAGAGATAAAAACTTATCCAAGGATATCCTTTATTTCCCTCTCAGTTTAAAGCTAGTAAAAGGTGAAACCAGTAGACTACTCTGATGAGTAAATATTACTCCCAAGAATAAGGGCTTCAGTGTCAGGCTCCAACTCATTCATTGTAAAATGTATTACTGAGGATTTGAAAATACCTGTCAATTAAATTGCACTTCATTTTGCCAGGTAGCAACATTATATAGTAGGATGCACTATCTGCCCATGAGATCAGAGACTGTTTTTATAACAGGCATTTACAGTTTTAAGCCACTCAGGAATGATTCATTTCATAATTTTTTATTTCTTGCTTTCTAAACACAAGTACAAGAATAGCTTCACCTCAGGCTATGTCTGGTTTAGAAATGTTTACTAGAATCCCAGAAAAAACAGTCTATTTTTTGTCTGAATCTACATGAAGGGCTAATTTTTGCTGTAGGCTAATTGAGAAATTAAATAGACATTTCTAAAAAAAAAAAAAAAAAAAAACCAAAAAAGCAAACAAACAAAAAAACCCCACTACCAAACAAAAAAAACCCCAAAAAACAGCAAAACAAAACAAAACAAGAAAAAACAAAAACCAAAACAAACCAAAAAAAAACCAAACCAGAAAACAAAAAACTAAAAGTCACACCAAAATGCAGCACCTCCATTCCCAAACAACTTCTTTCCTAGCCTTCTAAATAGTCTTATTGCTGGAAAACAGGAGGGGGAAGTTAAGCAGAAGGAAGAAGTATTTGCATGAAGGTTGGTGTTTCCTACTTCCCTTCATGGGAGTCCTTTTTCCTTCCTCTTTGGGTTACTGACAAGAAGCTGCAATAATTATTGGGTCAAGGAGTTTACAGCAGCACCAAGCTACATTCCATATTGTTTATCCAAGGTGGGTATTGCCATGAAGTGTATTTAACCATGATGTTCCAGCTCTTTGTGTGGAGAAACAAGGAGATAGTTAATGATCAGTGGTAAACTGTGTGCTCCTGGGATTTACCTTACAAACTCTGTCCTGCATCAATTTTGACAGGACACACCACTCAGTTCCACACAGACTTGCTGACTTGAAAGATTGCTCTGTTCAACACTGATCTCACTGACTTTTCTTGATTTGTCCTTCAGGTTCAGCTCTGTGCTTTGTTGTCTTTCCCCCCCCCCTCCTCATTTTCCTTTCAGTTGGAATTGTGTTTACATTTAGTATTGGGAAGCACACATGTACTCATCTCTGCCATGTACCTTGAAAACTGTGCCCTTCCCATTCCATATCCTTCTGAAGGGAATGTCAAACTTCATGTCAGTTGTGGCTTTAAGATTAAGGAAAAATTGTTTGGTTTTGGTCTCTTCTTAAAAAATTTCATTAGATAATTAAAACTTTACAGCCAAAGGTGGTGACAAGTATAAGCCAGGGGCTCTGTAGTGTCAAATCCTCAAAATAGGAGGTAGACATGACCTGAAGAACAAGGCTTTCCCAGAATAAAGTCTTTTGGTTGGAAAAAACCTCTTTTTTTTCTTTTTTAACATCACATTTCACTTCTTTCTGTTGCATGTGTATTAAGGATAAGGATAGAAATAGCTAATGGTTTTTTTGGCCCAGCTTAGTGATGTTTTGGATAAAGATCATATTCTGGATGTTTCAGCAGAACTGGCTTTATCAACACTGTGGGGTTTTCCAGCCTCTCCTGTGGGTTTAGCCCCAGGCTGGTGGGGCAGTGGTCTGGCATTCAGCCAGTGTCATCCAAGGAACTGAAAGGATCTGAAGAAGCTGGGAGAGTTACGTGCACACAGACAGGTCTGCTTAATTAAAGCAGGCAGGGCACACAGTTTACCTTTTGGAGCCAGTATCTGCCAATACAAACTCAACTTCCCAGTCCTCAGCTGGGAATTGGCCCATGGGACCCAGTTTCAAAGGCATTGCTGGATCAGGAACTAAATGAGCCCCAGCTCAGCCCTGAATTGCAAGTGTGGAGCAGAAAAAGGGACTGTTTGCTTCTTAATCCAGCTGGCACACTGCATGACCCTGCCTTCTCCATGCTGGATGGCCACCTTGAACAGTACTCCAGGCACAAGGATGTTTAAACAGCTCCTTAGCCTGGTGAAACACCACTGCCTTTGGTCATACCCAGGCTCTCTTCACCAAGGAATATTAAACTGACACTGAGCAAATGCATTTTTAAGCATTTTTTAAGCTTTTTTTAAAGGCCAATAATAATCCCAAGATGTTGCATCACCTCCCCATGGACACTGCAGCCTGTCTCCTCACACACAGGTGACAGCTAATGCTGCTTAAAGAGATGAAAAAGCTGTTTGCAAACATGTTTCCTTGCACCTGCCAGAGGGTGTTTTGTGGAACAGATTTGTGTGAGTAGGACTTCTTTTTTTACAAAGAAAAGATTTTCCATACCCCCTCACTCCAGGTGACTGTGGGGTTACAGAGCAGACTCTCTGCAGGTGAGCAACTCCTTACATTGCCTCCACTGCCACCCTTTCTTAACAGGAAGGAAAACAAACATTTATTTCCATTTCCAGTAAAAGCAGTCAATATAGTTTTCTTCCCTTTGTGCTCTGCAATTTCCCAGTCCCTACAATATTAATCTTCACAGACCAAATCAAGGAGTCCTTGAATCATGCAACATTCACCCAAAATTCAATATGCTGTTATGTACCAATGGTTAGTACACCAGATCTTTATAACAAATGAGAGATCACCAGATATTGCCTCTACTGGATGATGCTTCAGTAGCTACCAGCAATCTGCATAATGACCTTCCATTATTAGAAATACTGAACTGGAACCAGACTGAACAGACCAATACCCTGCATTAGAGCAGCAAGTATTCACATCATCCTCTAATTCATGCTTTTATTCAAACTTAAGGCCATTCCACATGTTTTCAACTCCTCGTCTGGTCTCTTCCATATTACCTACTAAGTCATTTCTCCACCAGGGCTGTCCTCCAGTGTCATGGAAAGAGAGAGCTCCAAAATGAGCTGCAGAGACAGACAGCTGAGAAAAGCCCAGAGTTTGAAAATTAAGAGAAAAATCCTCTGCACCAGAGAGGGACCACTTTTTCTCTCTCTCTAGGCTAATAGAACTTCTGTCTGGCCAGAAATTGAAAATTGAAACAATTTAGTCAAAATTCAAGAAATTTGTAACAGCAGCAACATTCCTCTTAGGAATCTTATTTGAGTTTTCTAGCATTAAAAAAAATGGCATTGCTATGCTATCTTTTGCATTAGATGAACTAACAAAGGCCATGTTCTTTACTCACTCCATTCTCTTTTTGTTGAAAATGTGCATTATCTGGACAGACAAGAACATAGATACGTATTTTGCCTTACCTTCTATGTCAGGATTTCTTAGTGAGAAAAACATTGGCTTCTTGATCATGTAGCTTTTGAAAGCAGATGCAAACTTACTGCACTCAGGCTCGAAGCTGAGCAAAAGCTGTATGTTATCTTGGTGTCCCAGCACAGCTGGAATCACCATCTCTGCACTGTTCTCATCCACCTGCAGATTTTTTGGAGACAAGTCCTTATCAAAGAGTAGGGACATGGAGAAAGAGAAGATTAGTCCCCAGCAGTATAACATACGTAGCAGGAAGCAAATGGAAATAATTAATGACCACCCTGACGAGCAGAAGAGAGAAAGGAACAACTGTAGCTCATTCCCCTGGATTATTTCTTCATGCACCAACAGCAATGGTCTGACACAGACCCCACCTGGGGGGGGGGGGTGTCCCCAAACCTCAGGCAGGTGCTGCTCATCCAAGATGAAGCCCAGCTCCAGGGAAGGTATATAGGAGAGCCTCAGAGGAAGCTGAGCTGTTGCTGGAGAAAGGCTTCAGAGTGTGTTATATCTGAAGGTGAGGATGATTGGAGCAGTGGTTGGGGGTTTAGGAGCTCCTGGTGCAGATTATGCTTGGAATCATGCTGAGTTCTATCCTGAACTGGTGGTCTTGGGTCCTGAGCTGAAATTGTGCCCCCTAACTACTCAGGTTCCCTAGGTCAGGTGCTAGCACATGGTCTAATGAAGGCTGTTTTCTCTTTCTTCTTTTGGGCTTGGTTGTTCTGTTGCTCAGCCAGACTCCCCAATGGAGTTTCAGTCTCTAGAGCTATTCCCCCAAATGGAGGCACTCTGCTCAGCAACCAGAAATCTCCCTGAGCTCCCAAAGCTCTTGCTCAGCTTGGTTAACTCTGTATGCAATGCAATGAGCAGAAGTAGTGGCACACCCCACAAACAAGCTGGCAGATCTCCTTAATGAATGTGCATGAAGGACCTAGGGTGGATAAGTGCAAAATAACAAATAAAACCATGCACTGTCAGAATGCTGCTAAAGGCTGCCAAACATGTGGTGAATGCAGATTTTAATAGATCCTGACCAGACCTCTCTATATTGCAGGCCTGTGAGGAAAAATCCAGTCTGCGTTACACCCTGTGTGAGGAGACTTGGAGAGCCAATTACAACTGTAAGCAAAGTCTTGAAATTTCAATTTTTCTTCCTTTTTTGAGTATGAGTTGTTTTAAGCTGTGTTATCCTATGCACATCTGAGTTGTACATCACCTGTGCTTCACTGTGGTTTGGTGATCCACTACTGATATCCTGGGTGGTAACATAAAATATTCACAAAGACAAATGTGAGCTGAATCCTCTACAGGTTCCCTCTACTAGCTGTGTGGGCAAAAAAAAAAATTAAATAAAGCAAACCCCACCCAGCTAAAGTAAATGTGTCAAGTGAGTAGAGGTACCTCTGTCTGAGCCTGTTCATATGTGAATTAGTCCTTGTGGTTTAGGAGCCAAATTAGCAGGAGCTTGTTCTCCTGACAAGTTAGATGAATTTTATTCCTTGCTTTCAGCCTGTCCAGTGAGTTTTATGCAGCTCTCCAGAGACACTCGGGCTCAGAGAGCTTCTTCCAAAAATGCTGCTTTTGCTCTCTCCATTACATCCTTCTCCTTGCCAAACTTCCACTGCTCTGGTTTCCTTTTTTTTTAAAAGTTTCTTTTTTTTTTTGCTGTTCATTTGTGTGCTTGAGTGAGACTACATAGCCAAAAGTTTTTATCCCTGAAACAGCCGTGAACTGAAACTGCTCCTCTTTGACAAAAGGAGAGGAAAGAGCACAGAGACTTGGAAATCTCCTGGAAAGGGATAATAAACTGGCAGGACACATCTGTGGGAGGATGGTGCTGTGGGATGAGGTGTCCCTCCACATCAGCATCCATTGCAGTGCCTCTGTGTGTTGGAGCATGATTTCCTATCATAGGCAGGGTTTGAACAATGGTAAAGGAGCAAGGAGTAGGAAAGAGGTTGTGGGTTTTGTTATGGGAGTTTTTGTTGGTCATATTCCCCATGTGCCAGTCTGGATGGGGCTTTGGGCAACCTGATTTAATGGAAGATATCTGTGGCCATGCAAGGGTCTTGGAACCAGCTGGTCTTTAAGGTTCCTTCTAACTGAAACCATTCTATGATTCTATGCCCCATCACATACAGGGTTTGAAGCTCCAAATAGAGGTTGAAGGAGAAAGGGTTTGCTTGGAGGGCCTGCTCATTCCAGAAGCTGCTGGATATGCATCTCTGACCATCATGGCCATAGCAGTAACTCAGGCTGGTCTCAGCTCTCACAGACTCTTCCCTCCAGGGCAGGTTTGTTTCCCATTGGTCTCTCCTGGATCTACTTGTGAACTGTGGTATGAATTAACACCACATGTAATGCTGAGGACACTGTGACCCCATGGTGACAGGGGGCTGGCTGGTGGGTGCTCCTGACCCAGGCAGAATTTGAATGACTAACCCAGAGGCAAAAGGCTCAGTATCCTGTTACTAATTCCCTCATCCAGCCAGATCCTATTCCCCCCTTCCCCCCTCCTTTGGTTTGGTTTTTTTTTCCTTTTTTTCTTTTTCCCTTAAAGGGCATTTGCTGCACCAGCTGCCAGAATATCTCAGTTGCATCATGTCAACAGATCCATCTCAGCCTGGTATTTTATACTAGGAAAGGCTGGGCTTAACACTTCCATTAAACAATTAAAGCCACGCACACCAAACTCAAAGCAGGCCCTCTTACAAGAGAACAATAAATATTGATGACTTGAGGCAAGTTTGGCTTTTATGACATTTAATGACAACTGGTATCACTTACAAAAATTACATCATAAAAAAAAAGCAATGAAATTGCATGTCATCAGACAACATTAAATGTCAGAAGAAATATGTTTATCCTTTGTTTTCAGATCCAAATTCAGTTCTAACTTTTTAATGTCTAGGGCCATTCTGATATTTATCAGGAACCCCAAGTCCTGGGGTATTTTTGTTTGCTCACTTGCTCATTGCCAAGAGTGATGTGCTGTTTATGTTCCTATTCTTCCAAGCTGATCTGTGCCTAGTAGAGCATCCTCTGAATGGAAACATCCCCTTCCTCTTTACCCCACCCATCTTATTTTTGTCTGTTCTCATCCTCTGGATGAATCGTGGGCTTCCAGCTTGTTGGAAACCTCAGTGTAATCAATGGCAATATTGGGTCTGGGGATGAGATGCACAGAGGTATTAGCAATAAACCATGGGTTTATTGAAGATGTTTGGAGATGAAAACACTTTGTCTCTTGTTTTTTCCTTAGCTAAATAAAGTAAGGACTGTCTGGATCACTGCAGCACAGTTCTGTGGCTCACACAAAACAAACCCTCCCTCTGGATGTGAACCTCAAGATCCTATTTATAGCCAAGGATGTTAGAATCAATGCTATTATTAAGCAGCCATAGAATTTTCAGTTATTCTGAGTGCTTTAAAATCTATTGCTATGTAGATTTTTTAAATGAACACACCCAGGCAAGCCTTAAAATACATGACTTATTCATGAGGTCCTTTTGCTGGCCAAATTCTAAAAATGCTTCCTTAGCTTTGCACAAAGTGATAGGTCAGGTGAGAACTCTGGCCCAGGGTTCACTGCAATGTTTTTCAGGTTTCACTTCTGATAATTGAGACTTTAAAAAATTACCCTTTGGAGAAGGAATAGGTGTAAGAACATAGAAATGGCAATTGGCAAGTACCTGGGAGGGTACAAATGTCATTTCTCTTTGAGGCAGTACCCAAGAGCACTCAGCACATCATACAGCAACCTGTATCTCCATGGCATCTGAAAATCAGTGAGCAGTTTCAGCAGAAATCACTTCCATTGTTTCCAGTGTCCCCAAATGTTGAATGTAGGGGTTAAAAAGAGCCTGTTCAGGTTTTTTAACTCAACCATACTAGCTGAGTGTGTTCTTGATTCTCCTGTAGCCAATATGCAGAAGATGTGGTTGTTTACTGTGCCTCTCCGAGGTGAGTTGTACCCTGAACCTCAGTGTCTCCTCAGGCATCATCCAGAATTCCAGATTTAACTGTTTGAAAGATCAGGTAAACCCTGCTCTGCATCTTCACTCTCAGTTAAACTCACTGAAGAGTTGGGTATTTTTCTTTTAGGTGTCTGTTAGAAAAGGTCAAGGGAGTCCTTTTTGATTCTGAGGGATTAAGCCCAGACAATTAAAATATGCAAAAACTGCATTTCTGGAACAGTTTAGCAGTAAAAGTTACATTTGAGCTCTTGCTTGCTGAGTTTTGGGCTCATCCCTGATGAGCCAAAAGAGGAGGGGGAAATGTATTTTTTTCCAGAATGGTGCACAGATTGTCAGTTCATGGGAGCTGAATAATCATCTCTGGGTGTTAAGTCTCAGATTTTCTGACTATTTTTAAGCAAGACAGGGGCAGCTGCAGTTGTTTTACACGCAGGAATTTGAATCATCATATGTTTTTTCTTGTGGTTGAGATGCTTAAAATATTCCTGTTCCTAAAGTAAGCTGAATTTACACACATCTATATGTATGTATAAACAAACACACACGAAGGCTCTAAGTCTGCTGGGGGAAAAAATATGTAGCAGTCAAAGTAGGAATACATCTAAGTTATTCTTCAGGACTATGAAAGCATCAAAAGTAAATACAACGTGAAAAAAAAAATAATGAAAATCAGGCATTCGTAAAGACTGGAAGATGTTCCATTGGCTTTGCTCATTTGCATGTTAATGCCACAGTGCCATGCCAGCAGAGAGCTGCTTCACTGCAGCACTGGTGTCTAAGCCCAAGGGAACAATGTGAGAGGTCACATCAGCACATTTGTAGGTTCACTGATTTCCTTTCAGTCTGCTCTGGAAAACAAAACAAAAGGGGAGAGACAGAAGCCGTATCCTATGTGGTGATTTGTCGCTGACCTTTCAGGTCTTCATCACCAGCAGGGTGGTTGGTTTTCCAGCCCCACATGCTTTGCCTTGCACAATGTGGTGGAAGAAACCCTGGAATTCTGCTGTGGGCTCTGCTGTTGTTCTGTGTTGCTGTAGCCTCATGGTTAGTGCCGTACCTATCTGGGTATGCTTGGACTACCAGCTTTTCCATGCTTGAACTTACAGGTCAGGGTGTCTTTGGCTGAAATAGGAGCAGTCAGATTTAATTATCACTCTGTCAACTTCTGTAAAGCCTTTTATCTGGATGTTCCAGGGCATTTTACGGATGTTAAGGGGCAAATTTTGGCTCTGTTACACATGCAGTTTCCTTCAAGGGAGTTCTATTTGTGGCTTCAATTTGAGGCAAGTGATGAAGTTTCATACTCTCGCATGGGTGAATGCTCTTAGGAGGAGTAGCCTCCAGCAACTGTTTGACATGGAAAGCAAACTCTACGATCTGAAGGGTGAGAAATAGGAAAGATACTGAATCTGCAGATAGAAAAGGTTGGCAAATATGAGGAGAAGCTCCTGCTTCAGTAGTTACATAGGTGAAGTACTCCTGAAATGCTTGCTGCACCTTATTGGTTTTACGCAGGGCTCCTATAGCTTTTCTTTACACTTGCCATTGGCTCATGGTAACAGCCTTGATTTTTGTGGATAATGATTTCAGGTGGCATCTGCAGGCTCATCTCTGATGTACTGCCTTCATTAGATGGTTAAGAATGTTGAAGTTGCAGCTCCAAGACTCACTTTTCTTTGTGGAGCTGGTTTCAAGTTGTCTCACTGCTGGAGATGACTTCTTCAGCAAGTCCAGCTGTTGTCACAGGGAAAACACAAATAGCTGCTCTCAATTAGCCCTCTCAACCCACCTACAAATGATTCTATTTGTTTAAATGCCTGGGAGCCTACACTGGGACCCCACCATGCTATAGTACCAAAAAACCAAGAGGCTGATGGGGAAATTCAAATGTTGAAAACTAAAAATAAATTCAGCGGCTGGGGGATACTGGGAGGAAAAGTAAGAGCTGCCAAAATATGCAGCATTTTTAGGCTGATCACTATGTGCCAATTTCAGCTTGTCAACCATTGCTGGCAGTAGGCAAAGAATGTGAGCGATTTTCATTAATTACCACTTCCCTGCCAATGTAGATAACCAGAAGTTTCTTCCCCCTCACTGATGTGCAGTGTGACTTTTTTTTCTCAGTTACAAAACTTCAAATTATCTTTTTAAGCAGGAAATTTCATCAGGCCTTAAGCCTATTTTTTTCTTTTCTTCTGGATTGAAATTGTCCCATTGATTTCAGTTCCATTACACTTGTATACATGTTCTTGGACGCGGAATGCTGAGCAGCCTTTGTGTAGTTTCAGCTGTTCTTAGGTGATGGTAAAACTTTTTCTTCTCTAAATCTTTTGTTTTTCTTTATAGACTGCTTCAGAGCCAGGCAGGGAATATAGAACACCAAGCTTTCCTTCCTTTGCCTTGGCCATGGGATATGCATAGAGAAAGTAAGATTGAAAGGAAGAAAAACTACCCAGCTGGAGAAGATGACATTGTGTTATTAACCAGATAGTTTGTGGGGATAACTAAAGCTTTTTAGTAAACCAGCTGGGAAGTAGATGTTGCTGTTAACTTATCTCATGGTTGGTAGTCAGCCTTTCAAATGGTGACTTTCCATGCTGTAGCCATGACTGTTTGAGTTTATAAACAAGATCTACAAGGAGAGGGAAAACATTTGACAGTGTAAGGTAACTTCCTTACTGCTACTGACTTGTGTTCT
The DNA here is from genome assembly GCA_023637945.1 of Phaethornis superciliosus. Classification (NCBI taxonomy): domain Eukaryota; kingdom Metazoa; phylum Chordata; class Aves; order Apodiformes; family Trochilidae; genus Phaethornis; species Phaethornis superciliosus. Next base: position 8,351,402 of record JAJQWJ010000008.1, on the reverse strand, counting down.
TAGACTATAATGCTAATCCTTTCTCATTAGCAAGGCCTCAATTACTTTGTTCATGAACTAAGAGGTGACTGTGAAAGGCTACAGGGGGTTTGCTCCGATTTACTCCGTAATTCAGTGGTTGATTTCTTTCTCCCTACTCAGAATATTTATTTGTGGTTGAACAAATAATGGATGAGCAAGTTTGACAAAAGGAAGAGATAATTTAAATGATCAGTTCAAGACTTGGAGTATGCAGAGAAGTGCATTCAATGTTTTTGTTAACAAGCAATTGTAGTTCCAGCACAAATGGCAAAAATTCTCAAGTCTTCCATGGAGATGGTCTCAGTCACTCCATCTCTTTCTGTGAGCCTGGAGTTTTCCTGTCTTTAAGGGATGGAATTGTCTCTGTCCACTGTCTTAAGGCTCACTTTCTGAATTAGTCCCTACAGCTCTGTGTCTTAAACTCTGACTCACAATACTAATTTCACCACCTATGCTGGCATAGATCAGCCCTGTGTTTCACACCGTTTTTTGGGGGGGGTTTTGCTGGTTTTGGGTTTTTTTGGTTTTTGTTTTTGGTTTTTTTGTGTGTGTGGAATTCAGAACCAAATAGTGATTTATCTTAATGGTGGAAAGATGTTTTTTAGAGAAAAGGATTTTGATGGAAAACAATGTTATTATCTAGCTTTCCATCAATTGTTCCCAACATAGCTGATTTCTTCATATGTTCCAGAGGGTGTAAATTGTCTAGTTTGATTCCTTTCCTTAATCACCTGGACATCATTTATGATAACAAAAATTTAGTCTTGCAGATTGGATGGAGCAGAAATACAGTCTTTAACAATAATAGCTTTGCCATGCTTCTGTCACACCTCCTTCATATTATTCAAGGAAGTTCTTAAGCTTGTATTGGGTTTGCCCACAGCTTTGTCCTTTCAGTCTGCTATTAAGTAAAATCTGATCCATTCAGGAAGCATTTTTATCCAAGTCATGACATCATGGAACATGCATGTAACCTCCTGATGAACTTCATATCTGATGAGGTGCCCAGATTGGCCATTTCATACCCACTGAGGTCCAAAAGACTGTTCCCATTCTTCACATACATCTCTTGGTTCTGAGTCAGGCTCTGGTCATTTCTTCAGGTAATTTTGTAGAGAGATTCAATCTCTGCTCTTATCCCTTCATCTTGGGAGGGCTAAATCTTTGTTAATTGTGTCTTGGGACCCTGAAGCCTTTTGGTATTTCTCACCTTCAGGCTGTACCACAAAGAAAACAAGCCAGGATTGTTCTTGTAACTCACTGTCAACATTTCTGAAAGTCTGTGAAGAAATCTGCTAATTGTGCTTGTGTGTTTGCTTCCCAATGATTATGTTCAGCTATTTAGCTGATCTGTAGGAACTGTCAAGCTTCATTAACTGATCATACCTTCAGTGAAAATATTGGGTCTGACAGCTTCATGGACATAAATGCCCTCTAGTGACTGGTGATCACTGTGAGGAGCTGTATTTTGTGTAGAGCCTCTGTATTCCTTGGTAAACACCTTGTATGTCAGTCTTGAGGTGTTACTTGGCTAGACTGTTGGCCACTTCTGGTATGGGTCTGTTGTGGGAGACTTGAATGAAGTTTGTTTTTTGAGAAAACATTCACTTCATTCCTTCCATTTAGCTCCATACTTATATTAAAGCTACTGCATGTCAGAGGCCCCTCTGACACTGCTGTGTTTGTTCAGCTTTTCCTTCACTCTTTTTCCAGAGAGCAGGAGCAGATAATAGCTGTCACTTTTCCCTGATAAGCCCTGATGCTGTTTTGCCCCAGTTTAGAGTTGACCATCTTCATCATCTTCAACCAGGGTTACTTGGTCTAATTGTAGTTCTACTACAATTGGAGGGGGTAACTGCTCTCCCTAGAGGGCAAACCTAGGAAACAGGGATTGGAACTGTTTGCTTATATTCCTAGCTCTTACTGTGGGATCACATTTTACAAGTAGCACTTGAATCCCTAATTCCTGGTTCCTGCTTTTGTGTGCTGGGGTTCAAAGATGGGAGGAGTACTGTTGCAGATAGTAAAATAAGCCAGATTCCCTGGAGACCCTCTTACCTTTAGTTGGATGATGCCAAACCCTCTGGAGAACCCCTCTGGAGATGGTGCCAAACCACTGCTTGTTGACCCCTGGATGGATAGATCTCTGCTCCCAGTCCATGCTCTTGTTGGTGTAGACAAAGCCCATTGAAGTTGCACTGAACCAGAGCTTTGAATCTAGACATCATCCAAGTTGTGACCAGTACAAGAGGTAACTTTCTGTCACTTGAATGGGAGATGCTGGTCTTGTCTGTTGGCAAAAGGCCTTAAGGTCACAAGTGACTTGGTGTGTTGCAAACTTGAGGCAGGCATCCTGAACACTTTCAGGGTTTCACTCCTCCTCTCAGCCAACAATCAGCTATGGTTCCTACAAAATCCTTCATTCTGGGGTGGGTTCACCAGACTCTTGCAAGTCCTCCTTCCCCCACCAGTTCTTCCTTGCCTTTTTCTCTGGAGACTTTCTGGGGCTGCTGGCTCTTTGTTGCTGGCAGCCCTGGGGAGGTACCATGCATGCAGCCACTGCTGGTTTACATGCATGGGCATCACTGCCAGCTGCATGCCACTGCACAGCCACCTGTGCTGACCCTTCTTGGTTGGGTTTGGGTTTTGTTTCCTTTAATGCTACTAATCCCCAAATCTTACATAGGACAAACACAGGACAGCTAAAGAATTTTTTTTTTTTTTTTTTTTTTTTTTTGCAAGACAGCCTCATGAGCTCTAGTCAGCATGGGAATGCTATCTGAAAGAGCATGGAAAGCAGCTGATATTGTCTGTCTCATGGTGACTGAAAGTTTCACATGAGTTGGTTTTACTTGTTTGAGACCCTTTTACACTAGGGTATTTCCAATATTTGCTATTCAAACATCATCTGTGTGCTCTTATGGACATGTATGTCTCTCTTCCGTGTTGCTCTCAGGAGTTCTTATCTCAACATGGATGCCTGTCACTTTTGGGTGTCATTGCCTCCTGCCATGCTAATTAAAGCAAAAGGGCAGCAGGGATGAATAGCCATGCAAACAAAAAATATAGGCCTGTCATATTTGACAAAGGCATCAATCTTAAAATGAAGGTTTCTCAACACTATGACTGCTTCCTTGTTAGACTTAGGAAAAATGCAACTAATATTGTGGGTTTTAGTGATTAAGTGGTTAATGATTTAATGAACTAAAAAAATCTCATTTGTTGCATCCCTTGGACTCAGAAAAAACCTCAAAGAGCTGATTTTCTGTGTACCTCAGTCCAATATTGCTACCTGCTGGGATATGAACACAATCTCTAAATAAATTGCAAGTGGCCTTGGGCAAATGGAAGAGTTTTGCTTTGATCTTTCTAGAGAGAATGAAGTCAAATGTTCAATCAATCAATCAAATTCATAACTCCTAGCTACAATCGGCCTGACAACAGCCTATTATTTATTTTTCAAATCATATATTTCATTATTGCAAAACACATAGTCTCTCATGGGGGGAAAAGACTAAATTATTGATAAGCCTTATATGTGACTGAGTTTGTTGGTTTTGACATGCTTGTCGCTAACTATTGTCAGGAAGAATTTACTAAGATGTTTAGTCTGAAAAGTTGGCTGGGAATGTGTGTTGTGCCACATTTAAACTGGGTAGAAGAAACTTTAATAGCTTCTTTCTTGTTGAATTCCTAGTTGGTAAAGACAGCTGAAGGCAGGCTGGGCTTTCTAGTCTAAAAACAATGCTTTAGAACAAGCGTCCTTTGTTTTAATTGCTGCACACCAGATGATTTGGGCTCTGAAATTATCCATGAGGTGGGGATTTGAAACTTTTAATTGATTTGTATATCTCTGGAAATATCAATTCTCAGTCTGCAGAATACATAGGTAAACAGAAAAAGAACAATTAACCTCACTCCTCAAGAGTCTGTTTTCAGTAGTGTTTGTCAAAAGCATCCAAGAAGTAGGTAAGAGAAGACCATATCAAAAGAGTCTGTAGGGAGACATTTCTCATAGTCATCCTATTATAAAAGCATTTATAGAGATGTTATAACAGGTAATCTTTCCAACCCAGCTGGAGTGTGTGAGAACTGTGCAGACACCTTGATGCATCTCCCATGTGGCTCAGGAGACCCCGTGATTGACCTATAGCCACATGCCTGGTAATGGGGAGAATGTTTGTAGGAAATCAATGCCCTTTTCCCTCCCCTACTTCTATTTGTGTGACCCTTATGGGTCTTGCATGTCTGTAAATAAAACAGTTACTGGTACTCAAGAAACTTAGGTCCCTGGATATCTGAACTAGTGTGAGGCAATACCTGAGCACCATGAGGTGAAATCCTGGCCCCTTTGAAGACAATGGATGGTTTTGATAATGGAATTTTTAAGGTCAGGATTTTGTCCTCCTCTGCCTTTAGTCACTACTGGGCAGAGCAAGGAAGCACGGTGAGTGCTATGACCCCAATCCAGCTAAGAGATCCATCAGCTTTTATCCTTAACGCAACATCAGGAAAAATAGCAACCACCATACAGGAACTGAGGTATGGTGAATATAATATTAAAAACATCCATATATGTATTTTTAAAGTAGATATACATTTCTTGGAGCATTTTTGACTGCATCCAAAACCAAGTCATGAGTAAGGAGTTAAGCATTTGAGTCATCAGCAGGTAAAGTATTCAGAACATCACAAAGATGCTGCAAAATATATCCCTGTCAATACATAGGAGATACAGCTTCTACTATACTCTGTATAAACAATTAATGAAACTGCAGCCAGCTTAGTAAAGAATACTGAAGATAATTTTAATGGGAAGGTGATGCTATTTCAAGATCAAAATAGTTGGAAAAAACTTGCTTTCCTTCTAAAGGCTGACCTTCTCTCTGTAGATTTTAAATAAGATGTTTTATTTCAACTTAGTACACCACTGACCTAATTTTGTTTTGATTTTGGCATCACTTGATTCAAAATGTAATATTTCAGGTCAGTGACAGAAGAAAAATTAAGTGATGCCCTAATCCCCAAGATGCTGTTTTAGTCAGATATTGAAATTAAGCATTTTACTACTTCTTACTGCATTTGTTCCTGAACAATTTGTTCCACAAGCTTTTTTGATGGTATTTCAACATCTTATATTGATTTCACAACAGTGGTGTATCCCATGGGTGAGAAGTTCCAAGAGAAGGCAAAGTAAAAGCTGAGCAAAAGGAGTGATTTGAGTGAACTTCAGTGATCTGAAAGCTGGACATCTCACCCAGGTCTGCTTGGCTTGCTCTGCAGGCACTGACACTAAGAATCTTCATTCCAGAAAACTGATTATCCTATGCTGCTGCTGAGCATGGAATATCTTTCTCCATGGGAATGGAGATGATTAACTCTGTGATGGTAAAGGGAAGCAACACTTTTAGATTGGAAGACCTGTACAAAAGGACAAGAAGCAATTCTTATAGGAAGGGAAGTTTAGGTCTGAATGGAAGAAAAGCCATTTTCACAGTGAGTCTGTTCAGGCACCAGGACAGGGGCTTGGAAATTTCCAGCCTGGAAGACTTTTCATCAGGCAAGATCGTGAGCAGCCTGACCTGTTCAAGCTGACCCTGTTGCAAGGAGGTTGGACTTCAAGAAGTCCTGTGCTGCCAAATCTAAATTTTTCTGTAATAATAGAGCATGTCTTTGTAGTTTTACTCAGCAGACTTAAGCCTTACTCTTTGTTTCATCAGCCAGGCTGCATTGCCGAACTGGGGTCCTGCACCTGAGAGTGCTCCTTTAATGCCAGATACGGGTTTTATCTTAGTGTATAGACTTCTGTAGGTATTAAACTCTCTCTTAAAAAACCCCACATTTTTAAGCAAGGTAGTTAAAGTGTAATTTTAGGGCTTTAAATGTCAAAACTGACATTCAGAGAAACTTTTTATTATTATTTTGTTTGTTGGTTGAGAATTTCACGTGACAGCATTAAAAAGTTTAAGTGGTCATTCACTTTGCAAGAAATAGAGAGACAAATCTCCCTGCGGGATGTGCTGCCTGGGTGGTGTCTGAATTCCTGAAGCAGAAGCAGTCCTCTCTGAGAACATTACCTGTGGTGGCTCCTTGAATGCTGGAGACATTTCAGTGTCATCACAGCTTTCAGGGTCATAATTTGCTGTGGTTTTGTGTCTGAAAACTGGGTCACTGTTGGTCAAAAAAGTCTGGAGGTTCTCTCAACTTGGCAGAGCACCCTGCTTTTCATAAACACAAATTGTCACCTCTGGGGACTTCAGGAGAAAAAAAAAATTATTTTTTTTTTTAAAGTAAAATTTATGTATCTTTAAAATCTTTCTTCCGGCATTTCCATGTCCCTCTGTCCAGACCTGTCAAAAACAGCATGGTAGTTGCAACTCACAGCTATTGTTTCAACCCTGCACCAATAAATCTGTGTGGCTTCAGGAGCTTCTCTTCCCAGTGCTTGTTTAGCAACTCTGAGCATGAACTCGTACATTTGGTCTGGTTTGTATCACATATGGTAGTCCTCTTTGCACTGAGGCTTGGATCCAGACTGTGAATGCCTTTTAAGCCTCACATCAATTGTTGCAAAGCCTGGAAAAGTAAACCTTTCCTGAGCTTTACTCCTGTGGCATCATTACACCATGTAATTATAGTCTGTCATGTTATTTTATTATGAAGGTTTAGCAAGATGAGCAGTTTGGGATGCTTAATGCCTAATGTACAGTTCAACTTGGCTTTGATTTCCATTATGAGATTTATCACAGGGAGTACGCGTTCCACGTGACACTGCCATGTGCCCATCTAAGCTGAGTACACAGACTTTAACACTGGAAAGATTTATTTGTTCTTTTTAATGCCTGGGACCAGGTTTTGGTTTTTTTTTTTGCATGGAAGGAATGTGTTGCTTAAATATACTCTGATCCTTCCAGGTATAAGAGTGAGATAGAATGATTTGCTTTATTTCTGTCTTTCTCAGCCCTCTGAGAAATATTTCAAAGATCTATCCTGCCCAGGTTTCCATTGGGCTATAAGTGACTATTGTCTGTTTTCAGAAGTTCATAGGTCTATCAAAATGTACAAATGAATATCTCTTTCCTCTCAGCACACACATAAGCTCAGATCATTGTGGGGGGGCAGTGCCAGTGTTGTGTACTTTGCCAGATGCTTCGCTGCTGTGATAATGAGGGCTGTTAAGGAAGCAGGGATATGAGATGCTGCAATCTCTGGTAGTGGGGGATTGTGCCTGATGACTCAGAAAGGTCTCCTTGGCTGCTGTGTTCCTGTGTTTGAGGGAGGTGGTGTTTGTTACCTGCCAAGCAGCCTCTGATTCACAATCTCAAAGCACCGCTAAGTGTCAACACCAAATGAATTTCTTTGTGTTGGTTGTAATCTCAAACGGTCCCTTCTGATACTTGGTGGTTGTGAAAGGGTGGTAAATTCAGCTCTGAGGGTGTTTTGGGTTTTTTGGCTCAAGTGAACATCAGAGGAAATCATTCCCTTTTCACTCAACTGTGCTATTCAGAAGAGCAGGAAAATGGCTCAGTTATGTAGCTACAGTTGGTTAGAAGTTTTCAAAGGAAAAACAGTACCTGTAAACTGGATGGCCCTGTAAATTCTCTTAACCAGGTGTAGTTTGCTGCTAACTGTAATCGTATAATCTCAAGCAAACCGCATACCACCTCATTGCCAACATACCCATTTGGAAAAGAATATACAGTGTGAAATTCTGCTGCTATAGGTGGATGAAAAACAAGACCTCCAAGGCTGACAATTATCAGTCTCTTCTGTCTGAATTAAGATATCCTCTGTACCAGTTCACAAGAGGAGCAGATACTGAGAGGTAGCTACACATCCCTGTGTATAAGGTCATACAGGGTAGGATTCTGTTGTCATTACGTGTGTCAAATTTTTCATGGACTTCATTAGCTACAGAGTTTGAGTGCCCTTAGTAAGGAATTGTTTCTGAAGAGCTTTGGTGGCAGAACATGCCTACTGCCCCTGGGTTTTTGTAGTGCTACAACTGGATGTTTTCCCAAAAGATTTGGTATGTGTTGCTTCCCCACACTGTGATGGTTTTGGTTTCCTGTTCTAGTTATTCAGTACAGCATTTCATAATCTTGAAAGCTGGAGTTTAATGACACCTTTTTGCCCTGGCAAGCAATTGTGTGTCTCTTGCACATATTCAGGCATTTCTGAAGGAACCTGAAGTGTCACCCAACTGTTTGCTTGTTGGTTTTGAATATGAGAAGATTCCCAGTTGTACTCTGGTATTTTAACATACCAAAAATAAAATCATCTCCAGAAAACAGGAAACCATATAAGGAGCTTGATATTGTCTCTAAGTGGAAAATGGAAGTAAACAAACGAGGCAATGTAGGATGTCTCTGTTCCTCGCTCTGTCTTTAGCTACGTCCTTGCTGTGAAGGCTTTTCTGATCTCATTTCCTCAGATTCCTGGGATGCTGCTCATTTGCATCTTGTGCTTTATCAACTTTGCAATCATTGGCAATTATTTGTTTATTCAAAAACTTAATTACTGCTGCATTTAATGTTCACCCTTATAAAAGCCTGGTCACAATAAACTCAGGAAATAGCTTTATCCCTAAAGATTAAAAAAAAATTCATTCCAGGAGTTGCAATGGGACTCTCTGACATTACAAAGGAATGAAAATGAAGCAAGAGGAGGATAGTCACTACACAAAGGCTCACAGGCCAGGTATGGGTGGCAGCTGATCCAGACTAGCATAAAGCACTGGTTTCCAAGATGTGAAGGCTCCTGGTGCAGCTCCAGCCATCTCTGCCTGTGTCAGCAGCACTGGGTGCTGCAGGGTGCCCAAGCAGTGCTGGTCTGCATTCTGCCTGCTCAGAGATCATTGCCAGATCCAGCACTGACCCTTACTCTGGTTTTGGATGCACACATGAATTCAAGTGTAATATCCTGCTCTGGTCCATGATATTCCTCAGGAAACCTGACTGTGCAGCAGAAGACCTTGGGGTCTGCTCTGCTGTGGTGTTGCCTGGATCTGCCCTATTCCCAGAAAAAGCAGCACGACTTGTCAGCATTTGTGCTGACTCTGACTCATCTCTGTGTCCATCCACCAATTTTAAACTCACTATACAGCTGGGGGACATGAATTCACTTGGTTACTGGAAAAAGATTAACTTCATGCTTGACTTTCCTAGAATGACACTGACAACAGCTGATGGACAATTTCTGTTGATCTTGTGTTATTTTAGGCTAACTTCTTAAATCATAAAGTGCTTATATTCCCATTTTTATCCTCATGGTAGCACAAACTGCATCTCATCTTCTGGATATAAGACATGGTTATCTATAAATGCATGGGAGAGAGTGGATTATGCAAATATGCTTATTACTCTGCTGTGGTGCTGGTAGTGCTTGGGTTCGTTTTGTTGTTTGTTGGGTTTTTTTGTTTTTTTTTTAATTCGAGCTCATTAACACTTGAGGCAACATGGTTTTTTTCCCCCCTGCAGTCTTGAGACAAAAATCATAGGAAAAAAATATTGTTGCCACCTCTATTTTATCTGGGTTAAGACATAAAAAAAAGAGGCTGCGAATTATTGACCAAGCCCCACTTAAATCCCCCATCTTCCCCTATATCAGTCCTTGTTTTGTCACTCCTGAGCTGAAAGTATTTCACAAGCAAAAATACAATGTTCTTGTAGTTGTTTCCATAGAAATTACACTGTTTTCCTGCTACACCTTAATTGCATATGTGGCAGATCATGTCATAAGTCATTTTGACAGAAAAGCCAGGGAACCTTAATATTTTTGTTTACAGTATGTTAAACAGATGGTTTTTTCAGTGTAGAGATAAGACTACATTAAGTATGATTTTATAAATAGAGACTCTTACAGCTCGGCTCCTCTCGGGACTGCTCTGATTTGCTTGCTGGATGATTATAATGGGTTTTTAATTACACCTGTGAGCCAAGGTGTATATCGGAACCAAATTACAAAGCCACCTCATAGCTGAGATTTTTCCAGTGTACAATGAGCTGAAAAAGGCTTTTTGTCCATAAGGACAAAGAAATTATTTTCCACATTATTAAAATAACAAGCTTTCTGGGCAAACATAGTGATAACACAGAAGATTAAGACAGACAAACTTTTCGTTTGTGTATTTTTTAATGATTTATTTATTTTGGAATGTGCATAGCAATTTCTCCCATGCAAGCTTAACTCCTTGTGAGCAGCTGACTGAGCCTCTGGTGTTTTACAAATGCAGTGGAATTTATAACAGGTTATCTTTTCTTTGTTTCACTTCTAAGGTAAGAAAGCTAATCATGCTATTAGAAAACAAATAAACCTGAGCAAAACTAAAAAGCTTATGTTTAAAAAAAAAAAAAAAAAAAGGACAAGTGATTTTCATCCTTGGAGGAAAAACATTTAAAATAGTTCAGTTTTTTCTGAGTCATCTGTAGCTTTCCCTTAGGTTAAGAGGTACCTTTGTCTACCTTAAAGAGTTGGACAACTTGTACCATTAAAAAAATGGCTATGTGGTGACAAATGGATGCTCAGTGGAGTAACAGGAGCTAAATAGTTCCATATAACCACAATTGGAGTAATATTCAGAACAGACTCATTTAGTAGGCTCTTAAACATGTTATTTCAAAGAGAAATGTCACCCTGGTCCAAGGCCTGCCAAGGCCAGGGGAAATGGGTCCAGTTTCAAAGTGTTATTTTGAATGAAACTAGATCAAATATCTTCTGAATTTAACTGAAACATGGGAAGTTCTTGAAACCACTTACATGAATTAGGCTCCCAACTTCAGAAGGTTATCAAAGTATTTTCAAACATTTTGTCAATGTTATGATGATCTTTTTGCCAAGAATTGTTGGATATTTCCATCCATTGAAGCACATGATTGTTTGCCTTCGGGAACATCAGAAGACCTGGGAAAGCCAGGAGGGACATTCTTAGCAGGGCTGCCAGTTGCTCTCAAAGTTCACAGGAGAGTGATGGCTTTTCTTGGAGACCCAGACATAAAGGTCTTAATGCAGGCAAAAGCACATCTCCGCCAACCAGTGAGCTCATTTTAGACCACAGCAGCTGCTGAATTCCTGGCCTTCTTCAGGAGAAATTAAGGAGGGCTCAAACTTTGTCTTGGGGATTTCCAGAGGTGATGGAAAAAACTGTACTGAAGGATTTGATTGTTGGATGATTCTAAGGTTCCTGTTACTCTTTTCTTGCTTTAAATAACTTTTTCTAGTATCAAAGAGGATCAATGAAGCCATCATGAACTTTTATTTTTCCCTGAGTGGAATTAGAAGGGAATAAGATGAACATTGAAAGGCAGTGATGGAAAAGTAATACAAAGCAAGGAGTAGGAGGAAAGGCAGAGCATGAGAGGATAAAGGGTGAGTAGGTGGGAGATGCAAGAGGTGGAGGTGAAAAGAGAAAGATGGATAAGCAGTTGGCAGTAAGTGGTACTAGGATGTGCTTCCAGAGGAGATGGTATTAGCTGTTCTGCTCTAATTATGCAGAGTGACTGATGGCAGCTACTGGCTTGGACACTTTTTTTCAGATACCAGTTTCACCCACATGAGTCTTAATGCTGGTTTGAATGAAGTGTTTTCTAGTTTCATAGAGAAAAATAGTATGTGATCTCCTCTGCGCTCTAATCTGACAGTGAATGTTGGTCTTGTCCATTGCAATGGCTTTGTTTCAAGTGAAATTCAGGAAGTTTGTTGGTCTGGGGTGTTGTCGTGCCATGCTGAAGCTCCTTTTAGTACCAGATCAGAAGCCAGCAAAAGGAGATGCTATATATACTTCCAAGGTAACCTTCTCTCTTGGAAATACCAAAACAGTGGCTGAATCCTGTTTGATTTAGATGTGGCATGTTAGAGCTGGCACGGCTGCAAATGTCAATCCCATTGGGCTGGGGAATAGTATTATTACACACAGTTCTTCCTAAGGCCAAGAGCACAGAGTGCAGGCCAGATCTGTAACACATGACCTTTCTACATATATATCTTTTCATTAAGCCAAATAATTCTCTAACTTGGAGAGTGTCTACCATTTCTTACTGGATGCTGAGAATTAGTAAATGCTCTCCCCATTTCTCTGACTTTGGCTGGCATGGAATGGCTTGCACAGACCCTTCTCAGTGAACAGAGAACTGGGTTGCCAGTTTGAGTTTTTATTTTTATACAAGAAGCATCAATGCAGTAACTGAATAATTTCCCTGATGTTGCTGAATGTACGCAGGTAGCATGTTTATCACAGTTAGTTTTCTTTCAGAAATCAAATTACCTTTGATCTCCAAACTCCCCGTTTATTATCATTCAAGACCAGAAAGGCTGATTCATCAAAATAAAGAAGGCACAACTGTGTTCAAGAAACTGGCCAGGTCCTTTGCTTCTCCTCCCTGGGTGTTTGAGCCCCTGTTGCCTCATGCTTTAAAGGCCTCCAAATGCCAACTGGGTGCCCTTGCAGTAAACAGAGATATACAGTAGGGTTGTGGCAGCTGTAGTACACAGCTTTATAACAAGTAGCTCTCCAGTTGCTATCAACCTTGACAAGTATCCTATTGAAATGCAGATGCTGCCTTCTTGCACCGAATGCAGCAAATGGTTCAGTCCCTTCCTCTGGCTCTAATGAGATAGAGGGGAAAGGATGAGCTTTTGATAATACATAATCATCTCTGGTTGTCTCTGCCTCGGGGTAGGGCCACATCATGCAGGTGCTTTGGATATTATTGTGCTATGAAATCTATTATTTGACCTGTCCTTCCCACCGCCCATCTGGGCAGATGCAAGGGGTATCTGAGGCCAGGGTTTCTCCCCTTGGTTTTTGACTTTGTGGCAGTGTGACCTCAGTCTTGACAGAACATGACATTTTATAAGCTTTTACCAACGGGTGGAAGATTTTAAAAAGTATTTCTGGAATTCTAATGTCCTTCCACTTAAGCAATGTTAATAAAATCTCCCTTCCTCTTTTCATCACTGGAGCTAGACAGATCTGAGCTTTGCCGTCATTTGAAAAGAAACAAACACGCAACAAATCGCACTTGACTAATTTTGTTAAATTCTACAGGAAAGCAAATGTGAAGTCATGTCTCTAGAGGTCAAGTCTTTGGCAAGAAGACTTTATAAGCAGAGTACGTATCTATTTGTTCTCTGATTATTTGCTCTGCTGACAGTAGATGAAGAAAAGATGAAGCAAAAGATTTGTGCTAATTTAGAAAAATGTTTTGAAACTTTGGGCTTACAAATCCAAAGATATTAGCTAAATGTTATGGAATAATAATGAGAACAGGCGTGTATTGACCAAAGGACTTTAAAACGATGCAAAATTAATTTGTATTTGTTTAACCCTGCCTTTCAATAGATCTTTGTTCATGTTCCTGCAGCTTGGATTTCCTTGCAAGAGCTGATCTCTTTTTATAGCACTTCTTTATTTTAGTAACCAGCCTAAGTGCCTTGGTTCCCTAACAAAGCTTGAACAAGAAACGAAGTAAATATACAAAGCAAAGGCTTGCTTCTCAGAGGTGCTATTGTTTGTACAATGGTAAAGAGCCAGCATCTCCGCTGAGGCCTGGGCCACCTCTTGCTGAATGTGTAGTAACCCCAAATCTTCCCAGACAAATGGCTGGAAGAAAAGAAGTCTGTTATCTCTGACTTGCAAGCAGTGAGCTGAAGTGTGGAGCAAGCAGGAGACTTGTCCATGTCTCTAGTAGCAGTGATCTGGGCTTCTCTGAGTCACAACCCCTTTAACCTAAGCATATTTCCCTCCTCTCATTCTATATATGGAGCTCTCAACCTGATGCCTTTTTCTTACAAAAAGAGAAATGTTTCATCACATTAAAATGAGGAAGGAGTCATAGGGAAGGAGATCTGAGAAGGACTTACAAGTACAGGGTATCTATTAAAAGTTAGAAATCAAAATATTGCCCATCTTTGCTACAAAGATGACCTTTTTGTCCAGCCCATGCCCAAGAACTCCATGCAGGAGGTGAGCAAGTTGGCTGCATCATCTTCCTCACAACTGCAGCACCCTGGCTGGCCTCCTGGTGTTTATGTACCCCTGTACAGCTGTGCCCACAATCATAGCAGTGACTGGTCCTGTGTGGTACTGCTGAAGGACTTGTGTCTGAATGCCATGCTCCTGGAGCACAGCCAGGTGCTCTTTTACAGACTGTGTGGTTGCAACGTCCCTCATTGCCCCTCTGCACCCCCTAAACAGGGCAGCAGGGCTAATTTAATCACAGCACATACTCTGTGGGACAGCCTCAGGAGGCCACTTGGTCATTCTCTCACACTGAGGTGGGGTAAAGCATTTCTGGAGTCTTCCTGATGGAAGCTTCCTGGTTCTCCTGGGGGCTGATGGTCCAAACTCAACATGTCTTTAGTTTCCTGGGAAACACACCCTTCTTTCATAACACCCATTCATCTGTGGTTGACGTTGTCCCCCTGCCTTTTTTCTTTTGTGCTAGCCTATGCAAACTCATGTTTTTCTGCCTCTGGCCAGGACTGACAAATTTCATGCCCATCTGTGCACTGGTGTCTTCTGAGCATGAGGTCTCTGATATCAAGTGCTTCCACTTGCCACTTTGCCATCACTGCAGAGCCCACGTTCCCTGTGTGTTCTTCTCGTGTCCTCCAAAGAGCTTAGAGATCCCTCCATCTTTCCCATTTTGGGCAATGCCACTCCAAGGATTCTTGGAGATGTCAGGGAAAATGTTTCCCAGGTGTCATACAGTTGAAAACCAGAGATTAGGCAGCATCTGTGCAAATGAACAGAGAAGGCAGGATGTCATGTTCCTTTTATTTATGGGCATGGAAGTGTTAAAGGCTTTTAAGCTTTGCTGAGGACAAGTTAAATTAAGTCCTTGGCATGTTCATAATGGCTGCACGGTTGCCTGCACGTACATGAGTTATCTGTAGCAACTCAATACTTTGCAGAGGGCTTTGGGAAGTGAGAGAACGAACCAGACTCTTTTTAAGCTCATTTATTTCCTCAGGCCATCTGGATTTAGTAAACACACAAGACATCTGACAGGACAGAGT
Organism: Phaethornis superciliosus; assembly: GCA_023637945.1. NCBI lineage: Eukaryota > Metazoa > Chordata > Aves > Apodiformes > Trochilidae > Phaethornis > Phaethornis superciliosus. The sequence goes on along the minus strand of JAJQWJ010000008.1, from coordinate 8,336,363 downwards.
TGAACCTTAGAGCTAGCAGGTTCATATGTACATTAAGAGCCAGGACTGCCTGGATGCTGAGTGCTGGCTCCAGTGTTGGCTCACTATGAAGCCTTAATAGCTTTTCTGCAGCTTGTGCATCTTAAAGTAGACCCAGCTATGACTTCTGGCCTCATGGGGTGTTGTGAATGCTTATTACTTATTGCTAAGAGAGGACAGCATTACTGGAAAAAAAGCTAGCAGTATTATCCAGGGCTCATTAAAATCTTGCAAATTTGGCTTGTGCAAAGTCATCCCTGGGAATTACCTGTTGAAGTCGCTTTAGACTTTCGTGTGTAAGAAAGGCAGAGCTGAGCCTTTAAAATGCTTTTCAAATGAATCTGCTCACAACATGGTCAGGAGAATCTTAGAACTGCCTTCAGTGGAAGCACGGGATGTGGTCCAAAGTAAAAGAATCAGCACTCTGGGACTTTGAATGAAATCTAGTAACTAATAAATGAAAAGTACTTTTGTTTATCCGTGCTGGCGAGCAGCCTGTTCGTAGTGGGAACACCAGTGCCCAAGTATGCTCTTTATCCATTTGGATTTATATGATGCTAAAATGGGAGCCTGGCCAAAGCATGAGGTGCCCCTGCCACAAAAAGCAAGGACAAAATAGGAGCTTAGCTCCGAGAGCTGTTTGTGAAATCTGTGTGACACACAGCTCCTGACTCCATGAAATCTCCCTTTGCAGCAGCTCTGTGTCTGCTGTCCTGAGTTGTGCCTGCCCAGGACAGAATTCCAGGGAAGATGCTGCTGTGCCGCTGATCTCTGTGTAACATTGAGAGTGTGCCCAAGTGTTGAGATGTAGATTGCATCAGATGTGGGTTATAGGTCTGGGTGGTTTAGGCTCTCCTAGTCCTTGAAGTCCCTGCACTGGGAGTGCAGCTTTGATCAATTTAGGTCCTTTACTACTTTGAAGTACCACCACACATCCAAGCCACCAGCATATGGGTGACTCTGTACCTGTCTCTCTACTCACCAGTGTCAAGAAGGGGATGAGTAAACCACAAATCATATTTCTGGGGTTTACAATGAAAAGTAAAACCTTGACTTATTTTGATGGGATGGTACCAGAAGGAAGGTTAAAGTTTTGTTTTTGCAGTATTACCAAGCTATCTGAAGTGTATTCTTACCTATAACCCTCCTGTGAGTCTTGTGTTGGTGGTCTGTGTCTGCAGAAACATGGGGGGTATTCCTCTTTATTGATTGTTCCTGATCTAGAGGATAATGATGCAAATATTCCACTTAAGCTCCATAAGGTACTGCTACATCAGGAAGTGGAGTAAGAATGAGCTGTTAGATATGATGCCTTTTCCTGAGTTTTACTCTCGAAATACTGGGTAAATTGGTAAAATTTGGTGTAATTGTTGTGTGGATTGAAAGCTACTGGAAGGAGTTTTGAGGAATCATTCCCCTGAGTCACACCTAAAATATATATTTCATTTTTGTGTGTGAGCATCTTTCTTTATTGTAAAACCCTCCACAACTAAAACCTGTGTAAGACATTTTATTCCAGTCAGGTGTGTAATAATAGATGATGCAGCATAACACAATCTGACAATAAGACAATCTGTAGCTGTAACTTCATGGAAGGGCTTTTGAAATCACAGAGCAAGTGCTCTGACCCATCACAAGGCATCTTGGTTGGCTGGGTCACGTCTTCCACTGAAGGGCAAGTGTGTGGCTGTATCCAAACTTGTAAATTTGAAACCCCCCCCCCATTTGACACCACCTGTCTGAGGTGGAGCCAGTTGAATTTCACCCATATGCAAAGTGATTGGGATGGAAGGTGCAGGGGGAAGAGGCTTTTAGTTAGAGCTTTGCACTGTTCTTGGTATGATGCCTCCTGATGGGAAGCAGTCTAATAAAGCTTCCATTTTCAAGTTGAGATAAAAGCATTACCTATCCAATAGATCTGTGTGTAGACACTAATGCCTCTCTGCTTTGTTTTCACGTATTATATGTACAACTGGCATTAATTGTTGCATTTTTCTTATGTTTTTCCAGTGTGTTTTTAATCTCTGCAGGCTGTATTGATTTTTTTCCTGTGTTGCTTCTGCACTTGCCACCAGGACCTCCTTGTAGATAAGGTGTTTCAATTCAGTGTGTGATATTTCTTGGGAAAACACTCTAAAACACTTTTTTTTTTTTTTTTAAATGTGTTTTTTCTTCTTTCCCCCCTTTTGCGATGTATTAAAAGGAAGATGCTGGAAAAGAATTCAGAGCACAAAGCAGGGACTTGCAGTGCCCTTTCTCTTTCAGCAAACTCTTTTATTCTACTGTGAGGAATGAAATGCTTCTGTTACAGCAAACACAGACTTATGTTTTACAGCAAAAGCTGTTTAAAAGGTTATACACAGGCTGTATACAGGGTTGAGCTTGGTAGCAAGAGTGTTTCTGTGTTGCTAATGCTGAGAAGGGACCACTTATTCTGGAGTCACAGTTGTTACAGAAGGATCTTTTTTTTTTTTTCTTTTTTTCTCCAGTTCTGTCATCTCTTTAATTTGGAGCTGAGGGGATCCTGTCTGTGCAGCAAAGGGTTAAGGTGAAATGTTACTCTGACACAGAGTTAGGCTTGAGGGCCAAGAAGAGGGTGTCCTTGGTCATTCCTCTTGCATGATGGATGATGACAGGGAATAACAAAGTTTAACGTGGGGTGGGCAAATCCAGTGACTGCAGATGGATAAATCACAGTATTTTCTAGGCTGATAAGGTTTATGATGGCATTCCTTTAAAAAAAAAAAAAAAAAAAAAAAAAAGGGGGACCCAAACCAAAGAGAAAACATGGCAATTCTTCATTATCTCAGCAGAGACAAACACCAGACATGGAAGAGTCTCTGAAAACTCTGGGGAGATGGACTCAGCCACCATCTCCATGCAAGCAATGCTGCCCCAGATGACATGCAGTGTGTTGTGATCACTGGTGTACAGATGTGATTTCCATCCCTGTCACCCACTATCCCACTCCCTGTGTGGTTCTGCCAGAAGACATCTTTGCTCCTCAGCATGCTGCCAGCCTCCCACTTGCACCCTCACCTCCTGGCCATAAACTCCGTGGTTGAAACTTGATATCAGCACAATTAACATTAGCACAGCAACCCGCCACCTGACAGTGCATCTATATTTGTTTGGAGTAGATGGTCTCTAAGGTCCTTTTCAACTTAAAACATTCTATGATTTGTGCTATAAACTCTAGCCACAAACCAGCCCTGGCCATGGAGGTGGGACAGAAGGGCAGAGGTGTTCCTGTCCCCCCATTCCTGGCTGTGGAGTCCTGGTTTAGGGAAATGTGGGCTGCAGTTCCTCAGTGACAGGTCCTGGTGAATCCAAGCCACTGTAAGCCCCTCTCCGATTACTCCCAGGTGGAATGCTTTCACTGAGCTTGGAAGACTGGACCTTTCTCCACTGACTGCAATGGACAAATAGTGTTGCTGCCCTCTCTTTTTCACTGTGAACCATCTGAGCCTGCTGCCCAGAGAGCATCCTGCCAGTTCCTGGGTATGGCATAAACACAATAACCTGCACTTAGCAAACATCCTGCTGGACATTTCCCACTGCCTGTGGGTCTGATGTGAGAGCTGGCAGTACTACCTGCCTCAGGCATGTGCCATTACCTGGGCATTGCAGCTCCACCACTGCTCATCAGGCACCTTTCTCCTTATCACAGCAATGTCCACTTGTGCATCCACCAAAGTGTCAGGGTCCCTCCTGGCTGGTGACACACACAAAACCCACACGAGGGGAGATTTTGGTATGTGGTGAGCTGCTAGTTTAGCTCTTGGGAATGGAGGACAGGGAAACACAAGCTCCGTTTCCTACCTGGTGCACTTAGGACTCAAACCTGTCTCTCTCCTCTGTCCTCCCTTATGCCCCGTGTTTGGGTGGGACTGGTTACTTACAAACACCCAACAATGACTGTAGGGGTGATTACACTGCATCTCTTGCTCTTCCCAGTACTTAAGTGGTGAGATTGCTGCTCTGGATGGGATCTTATGAGAAGCTGGAGGCAAAGGCCACTCCCCTCCAGAGCTCAGGGTTCAAAACCAGGCCAATATCTCCTGTAGCACTTTATCTCAGCTGTTCCCCAGGTTCTGTCAGCCTGGGATGCTCCAGCACCCAACCTTCCCTTTGCAGGGAGAAGTGGAGGAGATGAACCTCCCATTGAGCATCAGGACAAAGTGCAGCAGCCTGAGCATCTCCCAGAGAGCACAGTGAAAGAAAATGCCATGACTAGGTCATAGAGTCTAGGTTCTGTTGTCACAGGCTGTACCTCAGGCAAAACACAGCTGAAGGAAAAGTCAGAAACCTTCCAACCCAGTTAACTTGGATCTTAAATAGAGTGAGCAATTCTACAGCAGAACTATCCATTCCCATCTGATGTCCCTAAATACAATTTTAAAAAGAATTTAATATTAAAAATTCAGCCACCTTAATCAGAAATAAGCTCTGATTCAACACAGATGTGCAAAAAATGTTTTGAATTTTAGGTCTACACCCCAGCCCCAGAGAGCTAAGCACTGAATAGTCACCGCTCTGAAATGCATGCTGTCTCTTGAAAAGTTCTACAAAAGGTGAAATGTGCTGCGGTTTGTTTTCCTTCCAGACTGATCTAACTAAGTGCTCAAACTCACAAAGAAGCTGTGTGGGAGTCTGACATTTAAAAGAGGGAGAGGGGGAAAAAAAAAAAAAAAAAAAAAAAAAAAAAAAAAAAAAAAAAAAAAAAAAGTGGGGGAAGAAATTGAATCTTCCCAGAGATTTTGATAAGATGGGGTTTTTTGTTTTTTTTTAACCTCCCTTGTCCCTGAAAGAGAGTGCATCTCCAGCACTGCTGGGCTGGTGTTTGTTCCTGCCAGGCAGAACATCACTGGGTGTGTTTCCCAGGGGCATAAGAGAAGCCTGGGTAGATGGGTGTGCTTGTGTTGGGTTTGCTTTGCTGGGTACTGGGGTGGGAGGAAATGGTTCCAAAGATCAGCTCTACCTGCATCGTGAGATACTGTAGTTAACAATAAGAAATACTTGCAAAGATTTTTATGGGCCATGAGAGATTTAAAGCTGGAAAATACTGAGTGTGCTACAGACTGCTCATCTACCCAGGAGCCAGACAAAAGTCTACCCTCCTTAATCAATGTAACCAGGAACGTACCAGATTAAACATTTTCAGTGTTTTGCTTCCCCTCTGGGACAGGTAGAATTTCCATGCATGAGTTCATATACAGACACAATAGAATCAGATGGAGTATGTACTGCTCTGACATATGCAAGGATTTTCCCTATGTGCTAAAATATATTACTTCTGTGTTTGAGACACAATGTGGACACAAATCGGCTGTTTCACAAGAAAAAAATGTCCACAGCTGAAGTTGAACCCAGCAAAAAGATCTCCCGGCTGCATTTTAACCTCGGTACGAGCTCTCTGAAATACAGCACAAGCCAGGACAAAAATAATTATTTCCTTGAAAAAAGCTGTCACCAGGCAATAGAGTTTCTTAGAGAAGGTTTTTTTCCTTAACATGCTGGCACGTGCACACTAAGTGATCGGGACTTAGATGTATAAAAACTCCTGGTGTCTAAATTCCCTCTAATGCCCCAGAGCAGGTGTGGGTGGGTTATTGAGCACGGCTTCACTCCCGGGCCCTCGCAGATGCTAAAGGAAGCTGCGGGTCCACACTGAATGCCAGAAGGATGCTGTTACAGTCATGAAGAATTTAGCTCTCAGAAGGTGAAATAAATGCCTCGTTCAGGCTGAACGTAGTGGATGTAACTTAGGCTTGTGGTAGTTAGATGTGGAAATAACCTATTAGGTTAGGTCCTTGCCCTTGCCAGCGTCGGATGTGGACTGTGGTCGTGTGGAATCTGATTCACACAAATTGTTCTGGCTTCTGTGATGCTTCCCACTGAAGTAAAAACAAACTCCGAGGCTATTCCTTGCTCTGAGCTTCTCTCTCCATTCTGCCTCTTTTGTTTCTGACAGCAGTTGGGAATGTGGCTGTTTGGGATCAGGGTTTCAGCAGTGAGACTGTTACACTTACACACTAAATAGTGTCATACCTATGAGATAAGAGGAATGAAATGTATTTGCAGGGGTTTCAATAGCAACTACTGTGCTACTAGGAGATCATTAATTGACATAACTATCTGCAGAATTTCTTTTTAGTTAAGTTAATCTGTTGTAAATATTAAATGAATGTGAATCAAAATCTTTCTTCAAATAATTTTGATTTTAACCTTTTTCTTTCATGAAAAAAAAAAAATTATCTATGAATCTCCTCTTTTCTTTTTCCTTTTTCTATAGCCCAATGAGCTAAGAATGCTAAACAAAATTTTTAAAAGAAATTGAATTTACATGAAGTAAAAGAAAATATGTTGTGTAGAAAAGACAGTAACAGAATCTCTTGTCATTCCCTTTTTGATGAATTTGTCTCATGGAAATGTAAGGGCATATTTTATTAAAATTATTTAGGTATTATTTAGGTACTTGCATCTTGCATATTCCAGTTTCATTTTAAAATATTTCCTATTATCTTAGTGGCATATTTTCAGTTCTGAAGAATGGCAGGCTTTCAGTGCTGTGTGTTTTTAATGTCAGGGTTTCTTATATCTGGTTTATAGTTGTTGTTTTGTTTGTTTTTTTTTAAAAAAAAAAAAAAGTGTGAACTGATTTGCACCAAATTCCCTCATAACAGCAAGACTATAGTAAAAAGAGATTGTGAAAGTGAGGGGAAAGTAGGGAAGAATTAAAAATAGTGGCAGAGTAATCCTTGTAATCACTCAGGATAGGATAAGCATGAAATGTAGCTATAATATGAATGATAATCTGAAGGGGGAAGTAACAGCTGAAAGACTGAAAGAATTTCAATTAAAATATACTAAGCTTAACTGATTGTCCAGATACAACACACCGATACAGAGATGATGGACACTACGTAAATGCCAATGCAGATTCCCAGAGCACAGCAAACAGTTTAATTAAAAATGAATTTCAATACAATTATTGTTTTAGCCTGACAAACAGCTACAAGAGCAAGTCGGATTTCACCGTACGCGCCCCCGATGCATGAAGCCTTTCATTGTCGGAATTTATGAACCCCGGTTTTGTTTCAGACCTCATAATGGACAGCTGAAACAGGCAGCGACCAATATATCCTTGTATCGGTCCTTTGTTCTGGAATTTTATCTGAAGATGTAATTAGGGGGAAGGCAGTGGCACGGGGCGGCAGAATCCCCTTGGTGGGGAGGCCGAGCGTATCGCGGCGCTTGGGTTGTGTTTCAGTGCCCTCTCGTGGCTCGCATGCCACGGGGACAAGAGGCCCCATGCAGGGACACCGCCACCCAGGAATGCCCCCATGCAGCATCCTCCAGCTAGGATCACCCCCACACATCACCTTTTGGCAGGACGGGTCATGTCAGAGCCCTATAGCAACCCCGTGCTGACATCGCCACCATCCCCATGGGGCCACACAGGTTGAGCCATCACCCCACATGGGTCCCCACACCCTGAGTCACACCCCCATGGGGCCAGAACCACCCTCCCCGGGGCTAATGAGCCTCGCTGTCGCCTGCCCCAGGAGGAAGCATGGATTGTCATCCTGTTCTGCCAGGGCAACTTGGTGTTGACCCCATTTTGGGATTGGGTCTGGTCTGTCTGGTCTCTTGCCATGCAGTGACTCATGCTCTTGTCTTGTCCCTCTCCCTGGGCACCAAAAGATGCTGCAGCCCAAGTGGTACCAACCTGCTGGGGGGTTCTGTAGCAGCCAGGGGTTATGGGCTGTCTGACAGCCACTTCAGCATTTAAACGTGCATTTCAGAGTTTCCCTGTGATCTAGATGTACATGCCATTTAAAATATCTTTTCTCTCTGTTTTCCTCGTCTAATGTTCTTTATTCTTTCCTTAACTTCTTCTGTCTTCCTTTTCCCTTGCTCACAAACATCTCCCCTTTGCCTCTCACAAACTGTGGTGTCTGCTGCTTGTGCAAGGCACTGTGGGCTGAGATGCAGGCAGGTTATGGGCAGCTGCCCAGGAAGCATCTCACTCACATCACTCTTTACAATTTTTGTTCAGAAATTAAGTTCCTTGCTCCCTCCTAGTCCCAAAACCTTGTCAATCACACTGATTTGTAGCAACCCGTGCAGTACACCTGCTCTGACACAGAAAAACCCATCTGATTCCAAATCGAAGTCACTTATCTAAGCCTGATTAGGAGTGAAGCTGTGACCACTGCATTCAGGTCACTTATGACACAAACTAGGCTTAAGCATGTATCTCAAGGAGCATAAACCTGTGTCTTCTGACTTTACCACAGTTTTAGATTATAGTAAAAGTCATAACCACCATAATTACCCATCTATTTATCATTGTGTTTTCTGTAGTGCCCATCACCGTAAAACCTAGGATATGATGTCTGAAAGTTAAATAAATGATGTGAAACTCAGATCTTTGTTTCAGGTAGGCATATTTCACAACATCAGAATGGAGCACAGGCTGTAAGTCTTCTATGTGCATCATGTTTTTTATTGCTTCCTTGCTTGTACAGTGCAGCCTGGGAATTTGAAGCCAGAGGAGGGTGTATGAAATGCACAACTCTGTACTGCAGGTGAAACTGATCCCTTCTGTAACACTACTGCAGGGAGGAAAGCTGTAAATGAGAACAACTTCTGCTCAACATTTAGTACAACAGCTTCTCCAAGCAGCCCCTGGAGCTTTGCAGTGAGAAAGAGACAGCAGACAGAGAAGGGTTGTTTTGTTTTTAGAAAAATTTAATTGAACAAGAGTCATCCTCCCTTCCTCTGTTTTTCAGGTCTCGGTGAGACTGTGTAGGCATCACTTTTCATCTTGAAGGGCACAACAAATCTGAGCCAGACCAGGTCTTAGTAGAGTTTTTCCTCTGTTATTTTTGTCCTCCAAAGGTGTGGGAATTTCACGAGTAAGATGATGATGTTTCACTGGTTTGAGCTACTGCTTATTCTTAACTGGTGTTCCTGGTGTGGAGAGGTTTCTTATGAAGATCTTCTTTGAAAGAGAAGGAGGAGAGGTAGTGGGGACTCTCTATGTCCGTGCTGGTTCTTACTGGTCAAGGATTAGTGTGGGTGGAACTGAGTCAGGGCTGGAAGCCTCCTTAGGTGCCCTGATGGCATCAGTGACTTGCAGCCAGCTGCCACTTCTGCCTACTCTCCTGAGGGAAAAACCCCCGTTCTTCATGAGGTGACTGAGGGAGAAACCCCCAGCCCTGTGCTCATGAACCCCACTAACCTCTGCTCTCCTGTGATACTCAGTGAGAAGGTCCTGGTGACTCCACATGAGTATGTGCCAGGCTGGCTGCTTACACTGCAAGTCATCACCTACAGAAAGGGGTGATCTCCTTTCCTCCTTGTCTCTTATGCTGGGAACGTGCAGGGTCAGCATGAACCAGGTTTTGTCTCAGAAGAAGTCAGTAGAGTTTTCACTTCAGGATGCAGGAACAGATTTTGGCTTAAGGTTGTGGAAAAAAGCTCTGCCATCACTTTTACGGTATTCCTCTTTGTCAGAAGCACAAAACTCTGCATGAGTGGTTTGCTCCTGAGGAAAAATCCCAAGAAAGTTGCTGGTGAGTCTGGGGTGGCTATGGCAGAGATGCAAAATGGGCTGGGAATTAGGGCCTGGCAGCACCCATCTTTGTTGAAGCAGGAGCTGCTGAGCAGAGCTGGTGATGGGATCAAACAGTCTTGAGGATCATTATCAGGGTCCACAACTTAAAGATCTGAGCTGGTGTAGGTAAAAAGAGAGGCATCAGCACTGTCAATTTTTCTGTTTTCACAAGCCCTGAGCTTTGGCAGCTATGTTAAAAAGAAATATATTTGGGCAGGGGTGGAGGGGAGCAGATGGAGGCCACAGGAGCAGGCAAAACTTCTGATGGCACCATCCAACAAGCCTGGCCAGATAGCTCTGTTACCATCCATTAATAAGACACTGCACACAGTTCTCAGTCCTGTGTTTTGGGCACCATAAAACAGGGGGAGCTACACTTTCACATGTGTACTAGGATACCTTCTTTCCAGACCTCAGTATATCAAACACCTCTAGTTCTGCGTCCAAAATGCAAGTGGCTGGAGGGAGATGGAACTACTCCTCTGCTTTGTGAATAAAATCCCAAAGGACCAAGGGCTAAGAGCTGCTGAGCACCCATTTCAATAGAGCTTCCTCGTGCAGGCCAGGCAGGTTTGCAGGTCATGCCACCCAAATGCCAAATACATGTCCAGTGGTTGGAAGAGCAGAAGTGCTGTGGGGCCAGAGCTGGTTCCTGTGGCTGTAAGCTGAAGGGCAGCTGCCACCTTTGCTCTGCCGGTCCCCAAGGAGCTCCCTTTGCACAGATGGAGCTGGTGTGAGAGTTGTTCTTTATTCACCCACATGGGAGTGAAGTCCATGTTGCCATGACCTCGCTTTTCTCTGACTCCTATTCTAGCGAGCCCAACCATGTTGCTTGCTGGCATTTCCTTGAATGCAACTGCTATTTACAGAACCAGAGGTGAATGCTCAGAAATGCTTTTGGAAGCCAGCAGCAAGGGCCGGGTTAATGGTTACTTGTGTGCTAACACAGACTCTGACCCAGGCAGTGCAGGAGACCATCACTATAATCTGCTCACACAGCACAGGGTGGCACAGCACAGAGACTGCTGGGAGCAGTGCTGTCTCCTCACTTTGCCTCATCTCTCATTAGCAGCACCCTCTGAAGCAAGAGAAGCTTCTTTCTACACTTGAAAAGTGAGCGTGAATGCTGTTCAAAAGCCTGTTTGTTAGAAGACTAGAAATGGGTGGCAGCCTGAGCTGGAGAGATATAGAAGCCTTAAAATACATATATATGAATCATATATGCCAGCCTATAAGCCAGGGTGTATGGAAACTGACCTTTCTGTTTCATCACCACAGAGCAAACAAACCACATAATTTGCTCCATCCCACAAGGATTTGTCCCCTCTCTGCTGTCTGTCCCAATATCACGCTCTGCAGATGCATTGGGCAGCTTTGCTCCCTCCCCATTCCCTCTTGTCTTTCTCCTTCATCCTGCACAGCAGGACACTCACTCTTCTGTCTTCACCAATTTTTCACCAAAAATTCATTTGGGTGCAGGGATAAATCCTGATCAGTTGGGTAACAGTGGATGGCCATGTGGAAAGCCATCCAGGCCAGCCCCAGTATTACTGCATGGTCTGTCTTAGATACAGAGGTATAGGTGGCTGCATGCTCATCTGAAGAGTTTCTTCTACTGAGGGAGGAAAAGGAAGCTCTGTCTGAGTAGTGAGATGAATACAAAAGTCTGCCTTTCAAAAACTGCATGAGAAAGGAGCACTCAGACCTGGGCTAGAACACGTATGGGTACTCATCTTTGAATTCAATGTCATTGCATTTTCACAGTCTTGTTTGAGGATATATCTGCTCCAGTTTAAAGGAAGTCCTCAAGAGCAAACACATTTTTATATTTGCTAGCTAAATTGCACAAAACCCTAATATTCTCCAGGCTGAAGATCTACATTTATTTTGTCCTTGAGGTAGACAATTTCCATCAGAAAATGTTCGTTCTTCACTTATAGCATCAAGCAATTGTTCTACATGCAGCTGATGCACAAAATAAGCTAAGAAAGCCCCCTCCTGTGAGTATAGCAGCCTGACAGAGGTCCCAGGTAAGCAGCACTAGAAATCTATCAGTTCATTGAGGCTGGAAAAGATTTGCATAATATTTTTAGTCCAGATGACAGTTTTGCTAACCTCTTTCCTTTTTGAAATTTTTTCATGTAGATATTTTTCAGTTGTAAGTATATTGAAACAGTGTGGTAAAGGAGCAGGGAAATTTAAAAGCAGTACATGAGACTGGTGATGCTGGAACCAATACCTGCCATAAAATGCCAACTCTGCTGCCTGATATCCTTCTGCTCTCTAGTGAGTTTCTGCAGTTAAAGTCTTCAAAGTTCCCCTGCATACAAATAAGTTTTATATCCAGTGGGCTGCACACACATACATCATACATAATGACAACCTGCGGCCCATCTCAGTGGAATTATCTAGGAACTCTGTCCCCCTAAACGTGCCTAAATGTGGGCTCATGTGCTGGACACACAAACCTGAGTGATGCCTCTGAGTATCAGCCTCATGGTGCCTTTTCTTGTGTAACTCTGAAGGGCCCAGGTACTGCTGGGTATAGCTGACCACTCTAACATTCAAATTTAGTAATAGAACAGGAATATGAGCTCTTTGTTACTGGCTGCTGATCTCAGGTATTCACTGAAGATAAACATCCTTCTTCTTCTCAGACATCCCAGAAGTTGATGGGCAGTTATTTCATTAGCCTTTTTCTCATTGTTCTAAGACATTTTTTCCTAGAAGTTTCCAGATAAATGTGAAATTGTGATGATAGAGGATTACAGATTATAGAAAGGTCATCTTGCAAAATCACTCTCACCTGCATGCCTTGAACACCCTATGCAAAGTATTTCCTAAGCCTAAAGAGCAGGAAGGATGATAAAAATTCACTCCAATGGAAATTTTGAGGGTACGCTAAAGTGCCAGGTGTTAAGGGAGCTTTAGGTGGTAGGACTGGGGAAAAGCATCATTTGTGGAGGAGTTATATCATAACTAGAAAAATCATCCCTGACCTTTCCTTTGTCTTGATGTGCTGTGCTGCATGGAGATGGGCTCTGAAAGGGGCTGTGCTGGGAGGCTGTGATGTCTCCATAGTGTGAGGTCTCTGAGAGATGGGTAGAGGAGACTCTGGCAGCGCTAAGACTGGGGACAGATTGATAAAGACTATGATGGATTCTTTGCTGATTTCTGACAGATTGGGTTGTTGTATGATTCAACTGTGAGTAAACCTCTTTCCCCAGTGTAACTTCAAATTATCTTCACTTCTCCTCTCTCCCTTCCCATGCTGCTCATTTGGTTGGAGTTTAGGTGACCTGGCATCCTTTATTCATGAAAGAAGCCTTGTAATATATGGACATTTGTTCTGTGTTCACGGGGGTTAATTTAGTGTTGGCAAAATGAGCACAGAAGCAGCCCTGAAGATAGAAATCCTCCATTTACCTTCCCAGAAGCAGACTCTGACATTCATGCCACAAAGTCACCATCCTGTGGGCTTGCCTCCTGCCTATCCTTGAACAGCACAGGGTATTTCAGCTGCTGGTACAGTCCTTGGCCTTGCTGAGACCAGCATAATGATTTCACCTCAGTGGCTGGTTTTACCTCTTCCCTTACTTCCTCCTAGCTATAAAATTGATAGGTAGAACCCAAATTTATCTCTAGGGAATCACAGAGTATTGTAAGCTGGTATCTCCTCTCCTTGCTGCCCAGCTGTAACTCATGGACAGAGGTCTTGCTGGCTTCAATACAAAATAAAATTTTAAAAAGACAAAAACCATTGAAAAAACAGTTAACCACCCCTCGTATAGCAGGAACTGTCCCCTGTTTAATTGTGAAACTTAATACCATCAGAAAATTCCTGTTTATCCCACTTGATCTATTATGCAGCTTCTCAGAGAGAAACCACATTTGTCACTGGGGGATAGTAGTTGTATTTATAGAGTAGCCCATGCATGAAATCCTCTGGGTAACTAAAAAAATATAGTCTGGCTTTAAAAAAAATAAATCTGAAAGAACATCTCCTTGTAGTCCAATAAATGCCAAGAGGGGTGAAATAATTTCTTAATGTTTTTAGACCAAACATGGTCAGCAGTAAACGACTGTCAAACAGATTTTTAACAGACATTTTCTGGAGTCACATTGCTATCGTCCTCCAAACAGCTGTGTGGCGTGATCAGAAAAATAAAATAAAAAAAGACTCTAGTTGAAGAGGTGATTAGGTCTTGACCCTCAGCTCACCAGCTCACCTTTTCTGTCTCTAAGCAGCTTTCATCTAAAATGACTGAAAAAACCTAATGCAGAGGTGTCTGTGCTGAACACCAAGTGACATTAATTTTACCCTTAGATGTGGCAAATTAGGAGAAAAAGTCTTTTGTTTAAGATATTTCCTGGTGAAGCCTCAAGGATCCTTTGAGGTCCCATCCCAAGGGAAGACATTTTAGGTTGTGTCTTCAACCCATGTGAGCAGGGCAGTCTTCCCTCTGCAGAGGGGCTGAAGTCAGGAGGGGGATGAAGATCTGCTGGTCCCCTGTGTCAGGGATGGGTGTCACTGAGCATTAACCAGACACAGCACCAGGGAAAAAGAAGGAAAGTACTGTCCAACCCCTCTTTCCACTTTGCTTGAACAAGTGTAAAGTCCAGGGAAGATGCTGCAGACCAGGGCCAGGGTTGGTTTCCATGCTGAGGATCTCACCCATACTTGCTTTTTAAGGAGAATAAGAGCAAATTCAGGATGCTATTGAAAACCAGATAATTTATACAATATTTTTACAATATATCTCTTAATATCTTCCTTCCAACTATATTTCCTGTATGTTGCAGCTTTTATTTTAATTATTGCATTCGAAATGACTTGCCTTTCAGTCAGCAAGTCTGAAAGATCCTGAAACATCCCAGAAGTAATTTATGAGCAATTATCTGATTTTCATTTTTAGCAGTCTGTACTGTTCCAATTTCTGTCACCTTGGAATCTTCTTCTCCACAGCCTGGATAATTTAACTAATAGGAGGAATACCCGTTTTAAAAGGGGGCTTTCTAATGACAGGCCCTGCTGAGCCTGCTGACACTGGTGCAGGGAGCTGGAATTATTATGATGATTCTCAGCATTTTCATTAATCTCTTCTGCATTCTCTGGGGTTTTCTGGCTGAAATTTGCCAGGCAAGGTCTTAGTAAAGTAACAGTTTTTCTCCTCTTTCCTTTCGATCTTTTTTCCTATGGTGAGAGTCTATTAAGTAAGGTGAAAGTAGTTCACAAAACTACAAATCCAGATGGTGGCAACAGGCTTAAGGCAGCAATGATTGCCTCTTGGAGTGGTGAATTCCCTCCTTCCATCTGAAAATCAAGGTCCATCAGGGAAAGATGGATTTTTGGATGCTGAGCCACTCCTCACTCAGGATTATGGATTGCTCTGCTACCTCCACAGTGAGGTGATGGCCACTAGAAGGTCACTGCAAAGAGGTCCCCATGTGTGGTCTGTGGCATGGTCCAACAGATACCATGCTTATTCCAGGATAAGCATGGAGCAGTAATACATGGGAAGAGAAGAACAAAATAAATGCAAAGACCCATGCGAGGGCCTTTCAGCTGTGGTTCCTTTACCTGGCAGGGCACCATGCAAGGCACATGTCTCCCCTCCATGCTTCCCCAGGCATCACTGAAGTGTTCTCCAGTATGTGTGGGAGAGCAGGTGTAGCAGAGACTGCAATGTGGGATCCCACAGCCAAGTGACTCTCCATTTTCCTCTCTCTCTCTGTCCACTGAACAAAGGAAGTTGTCCAGCTTGACCTCATTTGACCAGCCCTGAGAGGATAGGGACCTCATGGAAGAACTGATGGAACAGGAGCTCTTGCATTCCTGTAGCACAAGGTTTCCAATGGATGCACAGCCCCACAGAGGTGGCAGGACCCAAGTATCTCTTGTCACCACATCATCAGCTGGGGAGAGGGTGCCCACAGAAACACCCTGGTACAATGAGTATTTCCTCCCTCTGGTCACTAACAGAAGTTGTCTGCCTTGGTTCCCCTTGAGTCCAATTTCCCTCTTGAGACTGTTGGAGCTTCAGAAGGCAGGAAAAACCCACTATTTGCCTGTACAATATTGACTGCAGGAGGCCTCATTTTTGTGTGGAGCATTTTGGTTGCTAACACAATTCAAATCATTTTTGTGTTTATTTTCTCTTCCCTTTGATCTTTCCCACACTCTGATTGCTGATAGATTCATCTGCCTTAGAAAAAAAAATTATTTCAGCTATATTCTTCTTATTCTTCCATAAATAGCAATTGTATACTTTTAATCCAAAAAACTTTTATTTCTGTTTTTGTTGGGGGGTTGTTGTTGTTGTTGTTTGGTTTTGTTTTGCTTTAAAGCTCTTATCTAGAAGCTAAAGGGAATGAAAGCAAAACCACTGAGAAAGGCACAGGATGTAGTCACGTGTATGTGTCCCAGTCCTCTGCACCGTGGCATGCAGAGCTGAGCACAAAAATGACTGCTGTTCCCTGCAAACATCAGGCTTTAGACACATTCAGCAAGCAGAGGAAGAAAAAGCATGGCAGCTACCAGTTAGCTGGGAGGTTTTGTTTTATTTCTCTCTCTATTCCTCTGGAATGTGCTTTGAGGGGAGGGCTCAGATGGTTCCAACTTCCTTGCTTGCTTGTGGGAAAAAAAAAAAAAAATCATCCCTGCTTTGGGAACCCAACGTCTCTCCAAGCAGGAGGTCACAGACACAGCACATCAGTGGGTGAGAGAAACGCTTGCCTTGCCCCCACCCCGACACATCAGAAGTGAAACCTAGGTCAAATCTTTTCATGTGTTGCTCGTAGCTTCTTTAAAATAGTGTTTCCACAGATGCACACCAACGTGATGAACATTTTTCATGTATTATTAATGCACTTCTTTGTACCATGTTCCAAAAAAAAAAAAAAGTTTTGATTTATTCCATACCTTAAACCCAATGTGACAAACTAGTGAGATGGCAGCAGGCTGTCTCTTTCTTTCTCCAAGATTTGAAAACTGAACTTAAAAGTCTGGAATTATACTCAGATGCATTCCACTCTTGTAATATTAACATTTTTTTTATTACCTGAACTATTTTCCCTGTCTCCCTTGACTCCCACAGCAGGGACTCTCATATTATTTCCTGCAGTGTTCCACCCCCACTTTCAGAGACCTGGATTTGAGGAGCTGCCCTACCGTTTATCAAAGCTTTTCCCTTGGTCATCAGAGAGAGTCTTGTCTGGTTTGGGCTCTATGAAATTGCCTGCTTCTACTTTTTTCCTTGCTTTTCTTCCTCTTCTTTGTATCGAGTTATCTGTTCACAGCTGAGTAATCTCAGTGGAACTGCAGGGATGGAGATCTTCTTGCCTCGCGTCAAAGATACAGAACCTTTTTCAGCTGAGCCAGGGATTGGTGATGTGGACAGGTATTTATAAGTGCACACACAAAGTAGGGATGAGGTGTCCACTGTGGCAGTTCCTGTGCAATATTGTATTGATCATGGATACCTCTGACCTCCTTCTCTGCCCTCTCACCCTACAGTTCACCTCCACCAAGACTAACAACTTCCAGCCGCTTTTACTGCTCAGGAACTCTCAAGCAGCAACAATCTTTCTGGGAAAAACAAAACAAAATCAAACCAAGTGAAAGCAAAAAGAAACCCCACCAATCAGAAAAGGAAAGCCTTTGTTCCTTCAAGCTGTAGGATTTTCCCCCAAACCAGATCTGTAAAATTTATAACATCCATTCTTAGATGAGTTGACATGTTTAAATCTCAGTAGATTTTAAAACAGATTAATTCACCACCATATTTATTCCACAGAGATGTGGGAATCATTTGTTTGAGAAGGGAGAAAAAATCCTCATTTTTAGGACTGGGATAGGTTGTGAGACAATAGACTTTAAATTGTCAGTGGTGTTGCGCAGAGAAAAATCACAGATCATTTCCCAGTGAAACCACTGATACTGAATTTGTAGATGGATTCTATCATCAGCAGAAATTTTAAGCACGCAGTATTAATAAACTGTATCAAACTGCAGAGGGGTGTGATATGACTCCAAGCAAACGTTTTAATTGGAATTGCTCGGGGTTTAAATACTTTGTGTTTCTCTCAACTTTCCTGCTCGAGCTTTTTTTCTCACCACGTAAAACCATTATCCTGCCTGTTCTTGACTTCTTATGTTCTTTAAAAACATATCTCTCTGCAATCTTTTTTGTAGTGCAGTGAGTTCACATGTGTAGAAATTGTCAGTTGTTTCTAATCTCTGTCTATTTGCATGACGGTCCTCTGAGTAGGAGCCCCTCAGAATAGAAATGAGACCCCCTTTCCCAAGAGTTTGGAAAGCATCTAGCCCAAATCAGCATCTCTGATAAAGATTCTGACACCAGTGTTGTGGGTGGTCATTATTTATTTATGTTCTCATGACTGGGTAATGGAGGTCTCTCACCTGATATTAATAGAAATGTCTTTATACAGAAACATTATGAGTACGGATGATGGGGACATTTTAAACTTTGCTAAACAGTACCATGAATATTTGCTTGAACAGGAATCTAAGTCTGCATTACATGTATTTGTGTTTTTTATTTATTTTGGGGGAAATAAAAGAAGCAGAAAGACAGAAGACCCCTTTTCTTTCTGTGTTGCAGCCCTTACTGAGTGGATGCATTTGTGGGGTGCTAATGACTTTCTATGGTTACTCAAGCTGACAACTGTAATCACAAAACCATTGACGTTTGCATGAGATCCTGAGCTATGCTCAGAAAGCAGATTTTGAATGCTAAAGTGAATGCACGAATAGAAAAATCTCATTCTAGGAGTGACACTTTACAATCTGCCAATTGGGCAGTGAAAAGGAAAGCCATGTGAACCCTGTACACCAAACCAAGATTTACCAGCCTGGCTTAAGCCACCCTTACCAGAAGGTTGTAGGGAACTGTTTTGCTAATGGTTACAGAACACAAAAGCTGTAAGGTATTAACACACACCTTGTAAACAGAAAAAGCAGGGAAAATCTATAGAATAAATTATACATAATTTTCCCCCACTTGGTTTGCCTGCCAGCATAACTGTGCCCATACTGTGCTGAAAAAAGGGTTTGCACAGATTTGTGATGTTAACTGTTGAATCTATATTTATGAGTTTCCATGATGTTTCTGTAATAACAAGATTATTAACGTCTTTTTTACTTAGTATGAGGCACTAAGGCAATCAATGCATGAAACTCACCCGCCTGTAACAGTAGCTGGTTCATTAGCAGGGACTGCTGTAAAGAGTGTCATGAACATTAAGGAATACACATCTATTTTTAGGAGGCTCTCGATATTCTGTGCAAAGCCAGCATGGAAAAGGGGAGTGGAATGTATGAAAGTCTCACTGGCAAGGAATACTTTCCAGAAGAGCATCGTCCAAACATTTTATACCTTTTCTTTCTAGTCCTAGACCCTAAAGTGTTGGTGAAGAAACATGAACAGCCCAAGATTTAAGGCAGATCCAGAGAAGGTTTGTTGGTCAGACTGAGCTTCCATCTTAAGTGTTGTCACTTGGCTGTGGTTCCACCAGCAGCTTTGCCCACACAATATTTTGTCTAGTCCCCATTTCCACAATCAGGTCATGACAATATCACTTAGTCCTCTTTCCAAAGCCTTGTGCCATCTTCAGAAACAGCTTGCTCATGTTGAATTCTGCTCCATTTTGAGTATTTATTTTTCTTTCAAGGACCAGGATAGATGGGGAGGCAGGCCTAGATGTGACTGGCAGCACCTGGATCTCATATCCCTTTGAGAAACCGAAAAATTCATGTCACCCAGATTGTTGGTGGGGATTTGATGGTTTCAGCACCAAGGTACAGTAAAGAGGCCAACTTCAGTGCTCAAATCAAACCTTGTCACCTTGCACACTGAAGGCATGGTTCTGAACATGTGGTTGGGAATAGGGCCTATTTGTGAACATATTCAGTTCTTAAACTTTATTTAACCAGAAAGAAAGTCTCCTCACTCAGCTGAAGAGCTTGCATGTGAAAATGACAGCTAGAGAAAATGCGATCATTAGGACTATTTCCTAATGTCTGTGGTTCTCTGACAGTAGGCAGGCATGCTGAAATGATGTACACTGTATTTTCAAATTAATATAGAGAGTATACAAGTGGCCTTTGTAAAATTCCTGTGTATTCAGGGAAAGCTCAAACAGAGGACCTGACTTGAATTCAGAACTGAGAGGTCCTTTCAGTTAAGTAAAAGCTCATTTTTTCTTACAAGAATCTGTTTATTAGGTGAACCAAAAACCCTATAAGCAGAGACAGTTTTAGGATTTCAAAGTGCCTTCGTACAGGTTCTAGGAAACAACTTGCAAAACATGCAGGAATTTATACGGAGATGTTTAATAAATCAAAGAGACACTTACAACAATGAACATCACTCAGTTTAGGTGATTAGTTCTTTACAGTCATTAGGATTGGAGACCAGAGTGTGTGGACTAGTCTCTTTTTATAGATGATTGATGGGATGAGAGAGATCAGAAACAATATTGTAGACAACAGATGAACAGAGAATATTAAAAAAGCAATGGGGGGAGGATTGAAGCCCTGCTGAAAGATTAAAGAATAGAAAGAAGTACAAATGAGCAAATCAATTATTGTGTGAAGATTTCTAGGATGTTGTTTAATTCATATTGGCCTGTTCTATATTTAGTTTCCTCAGAGTTTCTTTTTTTATTGATGTTTCTTTTAGTTCCCTCTCTGGAATCTGATTCTAAGATGCATCATTGAATGATCCTTTGAGGGGAAATGTTACAAAATGAGACCCAATCTAGCAAACATTTTCTGACATGAGCTGTCTTGCCTTAACTAAGCAAAATTCGATTACACTCTACTGGAGTACAAAAATCTCAAAGAAGCAAAAAGTTTTCAAATGTGGGCCAAGGAGGAGGGGGTACATCTGCTTGGGGGAGGGAAGCAGAGGCAGAGAAGGGAAGGGCAATGCACACTTTTTCCTTCCCTGGGAATTTATTTTCACACTGATTATATGGGGTGGGTTGCTGGAAGGGTGATGCCAGGGGGCTGATGCTGCCTGTCTGTCTGATCCCTTGCTGGATGTGACTCTAGGAACTGGGCAGCTCTTCTGTGGGAAGCTTGGCTTCAGGAGCAGCTTCAGGGACCAGGGCACCTGGGTTTTCCAGCTCACCCCCCTTCCTGGAGCTTCCTGTCCCAAAACCTCCTGTACCTGGTGTGAAAGCTCTTTCCCTCAGGAGGGTCATTTGCTTTGATGGTTTGGGTCCCACCCAATGAGGTGGACAAGTGAGAGCACTTAGCATGGGCAAGGACAGTTCATGGCAGGTTTCCTCTGGGAGCTGGAGAGGTGAACTGGAGCCATGCCCCCTCTCAGATATTTTTTGAACCAGGTCAGTGAGAAGGGCAAAGCTTCAGGACCAGGGAGAAAGAGGAGCCCAGAGGAGGGGACTGAGGTACAGAGGATGCAGAAGAGCTGTGTGGTGCATGAAGAATATGTCAGGGGAGAGGATGTCTGGGAATAGGCATCAGGGTGGAGAAATCTTTGTGCTTATGGGATTCATCATAGGAAATGGAAAAGGAGGCACTAAATACTTATTTTAAAAATAGAAATGGTGCACTCAAAGCACAGACTTTAAAATCATAGAATCACTGAACAGTTTGGGTTGGAAGGAACCTGAAAGATTATCTACCCTCAACCCCCATGCCATGAGCAGGGACACCTCCCACTAAACCAGGTTGCTCACACCCTGGCCTTAAAAAATTTTAACTGCATTGCTTTGCTGGCTTCAGAATGTCATTGCTGAGCTGATCTCAGGCTGTTCAGATATCAGTTCCTCTTTGGAGCGTGTTAGAATTAAGTTTAACAATAAATTATTCAGTTCTGCAGTGCTTGGCTTAGGGATGATTTTAGCATCACTTTACTTTTCATGTAAACACTGATACATTCTGCCACCTGTACCAACAACTCAATATTCGACATTGGCCCTGACAAGTTAGGTGCCTGTCTAAACAAACTGTATGAAAAGTGCTGTGCATTTTTCTCTGCTTTTTGGAGGATGTTGAAGATGCATCACAGGACGACTGCCATCCTGGTCTGTGGTCTTACCGAGGGTTAGGGGAGGAGAAACTTGAATACTGCTGTCATGAAACCTTATGTTGGTAGGCTCATACCAAAGTTCTCCAACCTCATAAATATTCATATTTTGGTTAAGGAGCCTGAGGCAGGAGAACCATACTGACTTTCCAGTGGGATAGCTGTTGGCTGCTGATGAGGGAAGCCTCCCTTGACGGTGTCTATGTTGCCATTTATAAACCCCAGAGGCTGATTTTTCATAGTGCTGGGTCTGTCCATCCCTTGTCTGGCTCTTTGGAGGCTGTGCTGGTGGTGTGGGAGCAGAGACCTTCTGAATGAGGGCTGAATGAGAGCATCTTGCTCCCATCACTTCCACAGGGTCTGGCTCTGGGTACCTGCTATTGCTGTAACTTTAAAGCCTGAAGGATGACTGCAGGATAACTTCAGCTTCTCCCCAGTGAGAAGAATGGAAAGTGGAGAAATGGGAAAAGGAACAAAAATATTTGGGAAGAGCTTAGGAAAAAAGGGTAAGTTAAAGAGAACCAGAGGGAAGCAGGAAAATTGTGCTGAATACAGTGAACAAGGGAGGGGAAGAGTGCTTTCAAAGGAAGGTAAGAGGGAATTCAGTGAGAGCAGGACATAAAATCCCTTAGGATCTGCTTACAGTTCCAGCAACTAATTTACAAGCTATTAGCCCTGCAGTTATTGATCTGGAGCTCACATTTAGCACTGCTGTTCAAGCAACAGCTTTCTTATCCCAGACAGTCTATAAAAATCATGATCAATTTTACTTGTGGCTGCCACTGCTACATGGAAAAAAGTGCAAACAGTGCTGTGCTACTTCTGTCATAAGTTTCAGACATTGGATTAAAATTAATTAAATTTAATTTTTTAAATTAAAAATTATTAATTTTTAAAATTAAAAAAATACTTGGTCAGCTTCAACTATGCAAAAAAATAACTTGAATAGTGGATCAGCGTCCACAGAAAAAAATATTTTTTTCAGAAAGCAAATCCAGGGTCACAGTATATATATATCTGAGATGATGGATCAAAAAGTAGAATTGTGACCTAGGGAACTTGGGTTTGAAATAAAGTTGACGTCTTTATGCTCAACTAAATTGTCCCTGCTCATCACACTAAGCCATCCAAGTCAAACACAAATCCAAGATAGACACAACAGAAGTGCCAGAGCTCATACACATTTCATCACCTCCACACATGAGAACCAAGGAGGTAAGGCAGTGGCTGCAACCCTGTACTGCTTCAGTTGTGCATCCTTTCAGCTGGCCATTCAGCTTGACCAACTCTGCCACTGTGTAGTAATAAAAATTAGTAAATAAATTAAAATTTAATACCTTTTATACATTCTTATTCAGAGTGCTGCATAAGGAAAAGTAAACACTGAGAGAGAGTGAAGTAGATGAAGAGTTCTGAAGCTAGAACTATCAGAACTGCATCACAGGCCTCATAACACCTATGCATCATGGTGGCTGAGGCTGTCTTTGTTATTTTAGTATTTTAGATGATTCATTGAATAACATACTATTTTTTTATTATTTTTTTTTAATTCAAATATTTCCCAGTTTGTGCTTGCCTCTAAAAGCATGCAACGTAGCATGGGGGTCAGACTTCAGGACAGTTTTAATTCTTCAGCAGAAAAAAAGCTGTTGCCATAATGTTCATTATATTCAGCTTGTTTGGTGACTGTAAAAGTCACAGCTTCTCCTTTCCTTCTTATGCTCTTAATGCTGCAGTCAGGGTAAAAACCCAATGCTGCACCTTTCAGAAAACCCACCTTTTCCCCCAAACCAGCAGGGCAGCTCTCCCCTGACTCTGCTCCCACCTCTAACTCCCCCATCAGAGATCTCCTTCTGGGGGCATGGCTTCTACATGTTCTCTCAGGCTGATGTTCCCTGCTCTCCACTTTGTCTGCAGAGCAACCACCAGAGCCTATGCAGAAGGTGTTTGGTAACCAGAGCACAGAAACTACATTGGCTTTTCCTCTCCAGTGTGATAATATCTGTTTTAGAAAGTCTGGAAAGAATTTGGCCCTTGGGATTTCTAGCCAAGGCAGGTTAAGTGAGATTTGTGCACATTAAATGCAAACTTTGAGGTAGGCCATTGCAGATTTCCTAAAATGATGTGACCCTACGGTCAGATTTTGTTTGTTTTTAATACTCTATAAATTTACTACAGGGGCTTTGATGCATGTTTTCAGCTTGAAAGGAAAACTCTCTTCCTTTGTCCTCCACGTTACAATTTTAATGCTTTTAGCAGGCAGCTCCAAGACAAAAAAATGGGCTCAGAGAGCTGCACAGCTAGCAAGACTATCTGGAATACTTACAGGGAAGATTTAAAAGAACATCCAAGAGGCCAGAAAGGGATAGAAAACTTTCTGATCAGGGCATACACTGGGCATAAGCTGGGGACAGAAACAAAGCTCCACCATGGCAGGTTGTTCTTCAAGGGGTCAGTGGTGCTTATCCATCCTCAGAGAAGACTTTGGTACCAAATCATCATCAGAGAGGTTGCTCCTCCTGGTGAGGACTGCTGGATTGGGACCGCCTCTCTCCAGAATTAGCAGAGCCTTTTCTTGCACTTGCTTTGAGTTTGCATAAAGCCTTTGAAGAGTTTCTTCTGGGTTATAGTGGTGGGGATGAGGGAAGAGTCCTTCTGCACGTCCCACAGAACTTTCTGCTGCCTGTGCTTATTCTGGTTTTTGTTTGTTTGCTTGTCTTTAAGTTTTTATTGTGCTTTTGATCTGAGCCCAAGTATTGAAACCATCACTGGGAATGTGCTGCTAGAGAGAATTATGAAACAAAATACAACTGCAACACTTTAAATGTTGATTTAAGTGGTGTCTAGACCTCATGCTGACTTTCTGCACCAAGATGGATTTCACATAGAGTACCCCTCCTTCCCTTCCCAGATTTTATATTAAAAGTCAATTCCTTGTACTCTTCCTCCACTCCAGTCCTTCTGTATAAAGAGGAATAACGAGGCTTCTGCTTTCTTATTTTCATTTGCCATCTGAAAAGGCTAACATTTAATGGAAGTGGAGGGAACACTAAAAAGGAAACATGAACATGTAGAGGGCTTTGGAGTTACTAGGTTAATTAAAGAAAGCCACAAAATGGTAGCAGTGGAAAAGGCCAAAGTCAAAGCATCAGTCTTTGCATATTCCACAACATTGTTGTCAATTTTGAAGAAATAGATGTCCTGTCCCTCAAAGAGACTGGCTTCTGCTCTTGTGGGCAGGGTTCTGATGGCTGATGCAGACAATTATTTCTAGAACCACTGTTCTTCTAAAGTTGCATAGTAAATGTTTGTATTTTTCTTTTACCTCAGGAATTTTCTCTCAGACAAACATAGGTAGATCCAGCACAGAATATATGTTCATGTTGGAGAATGGAGAAGAGTTATCAGTCAGGAAGGGCTTGAAATGCTTTCCAGGGTCAGAATTCAGGGGTTGTGCACAGTGGCAGAAAAATGTCCAAGGGAAATATTTTTTCAGTGGAAATCCTAATTTTAGGGATGAAATTAAAAGGGTGCAAACTAATGTTTCTGCTGTTTATTTTAGCAACCAAACCTACTTGCATTATAGAGTATAATACTTGGTAGTAATTCCAAATAAATCACTGAGACTATAGTCTTCAGGTTATTCTTTTTCTTCTTTTATGCTAGACGTCACAGCCTAGAGAGGGTTCCTCTTGTGCCTGGAGCTGCTTGTTAACACAGGACAAAATACTGAGCCAGAAGAGTTTATTACCTAAACAGGTAATACATAGTGAAAGAAGATAAGTTAGTACCCATGAATTTCAGGTGGGAAGGGAAGGCATCCTGAGAGTAAATTATTTGTTCAAGGCAGTATAGGTTCTGTGCAGAAACCCAACTATCCATGACAGTTCTGATCCAGAAAGTGAAACAGTTATTTCCACCCATTTATTCTCAATTTAAAAGGGTTTCATAGAATCGTCAAGGTTGGAAAGACCTCTAAGATCATCGAGTCCAACTTTCACCCTACGACCCTACATTCCTATTTGAACTATTTGATGGTTCTTCTCTAATTTCTTCTCCATATTTATATTTTGAAATCATCTAGACTGTCACAGAGAAGTTCTTCATGTCTGATGAGCAAGCCATCATGACCAAGATGGGCTTGGAGATTTAAACAATGTCTGTTCCCCAGAAAAGAATATCTTCACACAAATCCTGAAGCAATTTTTATGTATTTTGCCATGCTCAGCAACATATTTTATGTACTCTCATCCGTGAAAGGGTTGCCCATGCCCTCACAGTCAAGGGAAGCAAGATGGTATATGTGGGCTCACAACTTTTCTAGAATCGAAATGGCTAAAAGTCTCTTTTCAATTTCTTGAAGCTCCCTACTGACAGGACATTTCCCCATATAGGGCAGAAGAAGAAAGAGTTTCACTTTAAATTTTAGTCCATCTTCTAAAATCATCATAAGTTGCAAGTCAGTTTGCCTTTCTGTAGGGTCTGACACGAGGACCATTTTGCCACAGAGAGAGGAGCAGAATGAAATGCATCCATACAAACTTCTCACTGGTCAAAATTCCCCTGGGATCAAAGAGAGACAAGCAACCTTGTTACTTGTGTCTTAGTCTGTAGATTTATGTGGGTCATTTATATGAACTTTTTGCTATACCTCTGCACGTGGCAAGATTTTACTCAGCAGCTTGAACAGGTCAGTGAAGTGTTAAATAGCACCCAGGATAACAGGGTAGGATGACTATGTGCCATGTAAGGTTTTTTATATATCATGAGCTGTGCACAAGGGCATATCTAAATAAAATGCATAGGAAATAGCATCAAGCAAATATGATCTAAATTTTTTCTTGATCAAAGAGGCTGAGGGAAAAAAATAATTAAAAAGTAAAAGCCTTATGCAATGAGATTTAAAAGAAAACTTTGGAGGCTGACAAGACGCATCTGGCACAACTTCAAAGTCCATCAAAGTACATATAATCAATGTTCGTCAATAGCAGTTTTGCATCCTTTAATTTATCTTTCATGGATATAAAGCATGATGTTATTAGGATCCAGTCCATACCTTAATTCTGTTTGAGATTTGATGAATCAGGGCTCTATTAAAATTCAGTGCAAATCATCTTACTCAAGGACACGTTACATAAAGTCGTGTGTTATCTAACTCCTTTTATCTTGCTGTCTTTCTAACTAGTGAAAGAATCTGCAATCTCTTAAACTTGTATGTGTGGCCACCAACATACTAAATCTCAAACACATTTTGCTTGTAGGCATCTGCTTAAATTATGCACGTGTGGCATAATTAGCATACCTAAATTCTTTGTGTATTTTTTGATGTATGAAATCTCCTTTAGGATGTTCGATCTCAAAAGTGAAAACTCATCAGAAATAAGGTTCCCTGACATCCAAATTTCAGTGCTTGTCACAGAGCCTGCAATCAAGTGCTTGCATCTTATCTTTTTCACCAGAAAACCACATTCAAGATGGGAAAGGATGAGGCCCTAATGATTTTCAATGGTTTCTTCCTCATATTTTAACACACGGATATCCAATCCATCCATTTTATTTACTTCACAGCGTTCAGGTCCTTCTGAGCAGACAAGCACATTCCTTTTCTTTCCAGTGTTGTGTAATGTGCTCAGCATTATCCTAGCTGACTGATTTATAGCCAGAGAGAAAACATTGCTAGGGAGTCCTCCATCTCCCTACTAAGGCTCTAAACTCTCTGGGAGAAAGAATATGTCTTTTCACTTCTTTTCATAACATGCAGCGTAGATAAGATCTGATCAGTGAAAGTTTGTCAGCATTTCAGCAACAGAAGGTTGTTTATTCTTGAAATAATACTTTGATTTCTTCAATTGCTACTGTTGTTAAAAATGCTTCATATAAATGCTTCTGGAGACTGGGGGTTACTCAAGAAGTTCAATTTTTATTTAAAAAAAGGATTCCAGATTCTTGCATTTGTGAACAAATTCTCGAGGTCCATGTTGAGCCTTACTGTCTGATATTTAGAAAATAATAAAATACACACCCTGATGGCTTTTAAAATCTGATATTTCCTAGCTATATCTCACTATTTTTCCAGATGGGAGTTAAGTCTAATTAATCTTTTTTTTTTTTTTTAATTGATAATCATAAAAAAATAACTCTAATACATAGAAAATATTTTCTTTGTCAATTTATACTATTCCTATCTTTGATTTGAAACACCAGCAGTAAGTGCAGTGATTATCTGGACAGGATGCCCTTATTTGATCAGGGTAATCTGTTGAACATTAAACAATCTTTGAAGCACAGTTAATTATTTGCACTGAATTAGCTCAGCCTCAATTGTGGCTTGTCTGAAAAAAAGCGTAGGCAAGACGATAAAGCTAATTTCAAGAAAAAAACAAGTGTGAGGATGGTTAATAGTATTTTGACCCTTCAGGTTCTTCCACTGGTTGTTCTCCTAGGGAACACACATGTGTGCGTGAGTATGTTTTTATGTTCCTTTTCTTACCACGGGCCAGCTCTGGTTTTTTTGGAGCAGGCATCTGCAGTGAGAAGTCTGTGTGCTCAGTGGCCACCCTGTTGCCACAACCAGCCACCTGTGGACTGCTTATTTCATGATGTTGGGATTAGATATCAGATTAAACAGGTCAGGGGGCTGCACTGGCTTGGCAGTTCTGAAGGCTCTTATGGCAAAGGGGAAATTTACCCAAGTTTTGGCTGCTTGAATTATCATCGCTGCTAATGTGGAAGCAAAGTTAACTGCAAAATATTCAGCACAGATATTGCCCTGGTCTGGCAAAGTTTGAGGTACTTCCCCAGATTTATTAATCTCCTTCTTGCAGACAGAAAGAATGATTTGTAACCAAAGCAAAAAGCTCAGTTTTAAAAACATCTATTTTGCTTCTCCAAGTAATGTGATCAAGTAGATCTTCTTATAAAGGAATCTTATGTTCCGTGCTCACAGGTTCCTATCTACTGAAGTGCATTAAAATTTCAGGTGCTGACAAATTCAAATCATCAGGGCTATCTATCTGTTGATACCAGTGGATGTGACATACTTGATCCACCAGTACATTTGGCATCTTACTGAGGGGTCTGTTCTAGGGTAGTTAAATATATGTTTTACAGACCTTGTGAGATCCCAGTCTGATAAACTCATACTTAATCAGTTGTGTTAATGAACACTTAGTCAGGAAGAAGTAGTTACAGTCTGAGACAACACAAAGTTTTGCACAGATTACTTTCCTAACTAGTCCTAAGTGTTAGATTGACTCATTAGCTCTGACAATCCTAATCTGACTTTGCTCTAAATATT
Source organism: Phaethornis superciliosus (assembly GCA_023637945.1). NCBI lineage: Eukaryota > Metazoa > Chordata > Aves > Apodiformes > Trochilidae > Phaethornis > Phaethornis superciliosus. Next base: position 8,307,346 of record JAJQWJ010000008.1, on the reverse strand, counting down.
GTTACGGAAAATGTAGTGCATACCTCTCTCCTCCCTTGAAAATTCATTAACATTGCTAAAATGCAAAAGCAATTCTGCTGTCACTGAAAAACAGCACGACAGAATATTCAGCAGTCTAGTTTTTAATAAAACATGGGTTTTTTTCTTCATAATTAATATAACAAGGTTTTCTGGCTTAGAACTTGGCATGGATCCCAGAAAAAAAAAAAAAAAGGGAAAAGAGGGGAATGAGTCGCCACGATGTGACCATTGCATAACAAACATGTTATGAGAGGACATTTTTGCCTTAATGATTTGCTACAAAGAAAAAGTTACATTGAAATAGTTTGAATGAAAAAAGTATAGATTTTGCACCTTGCTGAAACCCTGGAAAACACCCTTAAATACCTATTTCCAGCCCTTCCCAGAACTATCTCTCTTCTTTGTTCTGATATTTATTTGAATCTGTTTTTAGGAGTTTTTATAAGTGACACTGATTTACAAATGTTATCGGTGGAATATAACAGAAGTCAAAAGTAGATTTAGGCAGTAGCTCATATCAAGTCAGTCAGAACAGGAAAGCTCTTGGATATTCAAGTATCTGATGGATTTGGAGAAGGAACCTAAGGCAAAAATTTCCATTTGGTTTTTTCACATTCCCTGAAGAGAAACTGATTTCACCTGCATGAATCTAAACTCTTTCCCAAAGAGGCAGGAATCTGCGTGATAGGTGCAAGGGAGAACAAAATTTGATCCTTTATTTTTGCTATATATGATGTAACTGCACCAAAGATTGTCTTCAGGAATGAGGCTTTTGGTTTGGTTTGGTTGTTTGTAATTACAGTAAGTCTCACTGATACACACATCAGCTTTGTATGAGCAGGAACTTTTAAAGAAATCAATATACTTTTGCTCAGCAAGATGCAGCTGTAGAAATGTGCTTGCCACAAGGTGTTGCTAGGTATTCCTTACTTTGCCAAAAAAATCCAAAGAGCTCTGCTACAGCGTGTTGTATCTATATCTGTCAGCTCAGGCACCCCAGCATCCTATCTTCCCTGACTTGGGCTTGTACTGGAACAACTTTTTTAATATAAATACAGATTTAAATGGTATGCTTAAATATTGGGCTGAACTGGTCTAGAGACCAGTTTGGATCCCACAACAACATGCAGGTAATGGAGCTTCTCATGCACCAGGCTACACCTTCAGCACATGCTTGGGAAAAAAAAAAAAAAAAGGTGATTTTTAAATTAACAGATATTCAGACCAGGCTTTTTTCCCCTGTATTAGTATATCCCCCGTAATTCAACACCCCTGGCAGCAGAGAGGAAGAGATGCAGGAGTCAGAGAAGCAGAGCTGCCTTCATTGAATATTTTGGAACTTCAGAAAATAGATGAGTGTTTAGTTGTGATGGGAAGTGTTTTGAAGTCACTGGCCATGCCCAGTCCAATAAGCAAGTGCACTTAGCAGCAGAAAAGGCAGGATTAAAGCATAATTTTAAGATCAAACAATTGCAAAGGAATTTTATCATCAGTGCCTGTGTCCTAGCTGGCCCACAGCGGATAGGAAACTGTTACCAGCAGTACAGTTCTTTCTTTGCTTTAGGTGCTTGGAGATGGATATTTTAGGGTGTCCCAGACTGCACTCCGCCTGACATCTTTTTTCCACCCACCCTTTCCTTTTTTCTCCCTCCCTCCAGTGCTGCACTGCTCTCTCGAGGGCTTTCTGCTGCCTTGTGTTGCCATCCCAGCCCTGCCAAGGGGAGCGGGTGCTGTCAAATTCTCCTCCTCTGGGTGCCCATCAGGTGTGCTGCCCTTCTGCAGCGCTCACCTGAATTTTCCTGGTACAGCAAGAAGGCAGCAAAGCCCTGGGAGAGCCCCCAGGTAATTGTGCGGGGCTCTCAGAGAGGGAAGCCTTCCTTGCTGACCCCCCCAAGGCAATCAGCTTATGCCCTGCAGCGTGCAGGTTGCTATCCCGTGTAACGAAAGGGATTTAATGACTTTGCATAAGCTTGAAGTCTAGCAGCATAACCAGCATCCCCAGCACCGGCTGCCAAAGCGTTTGATGGCGCAGCTCTGGCGCGTGTCAGGGTGACAAGGCCGACTCCTGCCACCCCCTCCTTGAAACTCATTTTGTAGCTTCTCCTTTCTCTGGCACCCAAGTTGTCCACCCGGGAGCACAAGCACACTTCATCCACTGGTGAACAACTTTAAAAGCAGCTGGCTGCCACATCTCTCTCACAGCATAAAGATTTAATTTGGGAACTTTGGTGGCTTGGAAAACAGAAGCAGGTAACTCCTGTGCAGAGAACTGAGCTGGTTTCAGCAGCACCTCCAAGGGCTGTTGTTTTATTTTTCCCTGGATCCCCCTGGTTTTTGTATCGGGTGCTACCATGGGGAAGGTTCAGAACTGAGTAACTGATTGAAATGTAAACATCTCTGGATAAGCTGGGACCAGTTGGGCAGCAGCACATCATTTACTCAGAGGCTCATGTTGCTCATGTTGCTGTTCACTGTAGAGGTAGGAGATGTCTTGCTAGCAGAGAGGTGAAGAACTCGGAGGTTTTGGTGGAATCCTTTCAGGGAATGGTTTCCCAGGCTAAAAATACAACATGTGTTGCATGTGTGCTCCAGATGATAACATGCCCTGCTTTCATTACACTACAACCCTGGCCTTGGCTGAGAAATACAATGTTATTGCTGGAAAAGCCACTTTCCCTTGAAGTTCAAAGACTGTCACTACCCAAGATGGTTGCAGGCAAAAATCTGGCTGATTGTAAGAGCATCAGAACCGTCGATTCCCTCCTCCTTTGGCGAGGAGCCCAGACAAAGGTTCCCACTGAGAGCTGTCAGCAGGATCAAGGGGTTCAGGCAGTAGTTGTGTCTGCCCTCATGGCTCCTTCGTGCCTTATGTCAGCCGTGGATGGAAGTTGATCAAATATCCATCCTTGTTCTCCAGTTCATCCCCATCCCACCTCCTTCTCAGCTGCAAAGCTGTGACTGCAGACAGGATAAATGAAAGGGGCAATATTTGTTTTGCTGCCATAGAGGCCGCTTCGTGGCAAGTTGCAGGGGGATTTGCACAGCTTAGTGCAATTAAGTGAATAGGGCAATTTCTATCAATGCAGTTTAATTTTTGAACTCCTGTAGTGCTTTGTTATAAGGTGTGTGTATGTGTAGAGGTAGTTTTCATCCCTCTGCTCCTCTGCTAAGCCAACTTGAGCAGCTACACTGTTTTTTCGGAAATTACTTCTGGTTTGCACACTTGTAAATTCATAGCCTAACCCTGGGCTGTCACCTTTCTGCTGCCTGTTTCTCCACTGTTTTTTGTGATTTAATAATTAATTTTGCTTGTAATAAGGGGTAGCAAATATGCCCAAGACACAACCCGCAGTCTAACTGCAGAATGTCCTTAGCAGCTGTATATAGTTTCCTTTGAATCTGGGATCAAATCTTCTTGATTTTATTAAGAATAAAATTGTCAGAGATTAAGGGGATACTTGTCTGAGAAAGAGCCATAGGATTTGGTCCTGAGACCAAGAAACCTCATGGTTCTGGCATGACTGTTTGAATCTATTACATTTCATTAGCCTCTTTCTTGAGGAGCTGAAATGGAAAAATTGAGAGTATCAAGTATCTGCAGTGTTTAACCTTCTTACACAGACTAATTGGCAAAGTTGGCAAAGTTTTGATGGTTCTTTGGTGGAAGAGCTTTGGTGAAGCACTAATAATTATGAGGATGATGAAAAAAAAGGTCAGGTGAAATTAGGATATTTTGAATTTCAGCCATTTTCCCACCATTTTTTCTAGTAGCCCTATAAATGTAATTGACTCCACACTCAGCAATGCACCGATACCCATATAAAATGACTCCTTTTTTTTTTTTTTTTTTTTTCAGGGTTTCTTTTTTATGAGCCTAAAATTTAAAATCGCTTCCTGCAAATTCTTCCAGCTTCATCCTCTGTCTCTGCAGACCTGCTACAAACAGGACCCAGCACTTTTATTCCCTCATGCGAGGGAGCACACAAAATATCTGTGCCGAGCCGCAGCAAGGAGATTGTTTGGTGAAACCAGCCTCACAATCTTAATTTCTTCTCCCCCCGCTCCTGCCTCATCCTCCTTTTGTTTGAGCCCTTCTCCTGCTTGGGCTCAGTATTGAACCTCGTCAGAAGGACAAGATCCTCCTCTGCTGGCCATCAGCAATACGGCACTGCAGGCAGGGAGCCCTCCCTTCCCTGCCCCTGCCTTCAGCCCCCAGTCCTGCAGAACCCCCCTGAACCCTCCTCCTGGAACCCCCCTGCCTGCAGACCCCTCCTGCATCTTCCATCCTTCATCCCACAGCCCCCATCCTGCAGCCCCTTGGGGGACACCAAGGAAACAACAGGCTCAGGTGGGCAGGAGGGAAGGAGATGAGAACTTCTGTCTCCTCTGCTGCCCAAGGGTATGGAAAGCATCATGCAGGGAGCCAAAAGGCTAAAATTTGGTCTTGTGCTAGCTAGCAGAAGTGAAAGTGCTTCAAAACCAACATGGTCTGGCATGTGATGTAGTGAACCTCAGGAAGGAGGAGAAAAGGCTCCAGACTGTGAGGTCAGCTCTGCCTTGGGTTTGTCCCCTGTGGCTCTGCTACTGCAAAGGTTTAGGAGGAGAAAAAAGGCAAGACAAAGTGGGACACAATAGATATTGGATTTAACTCGTGGGCTTTCCATGTTAGGTTCTCAAGAGGCTTTTGTCCTCGGTAACATCTGTGCTGTGGCAGCAGGTGGAGGTCTGCATCCAAAGGCAGGAAGCAAAATTTGGGTCTTGGCCACTCTAGAGTACAGGCCAGAAGGATATTACTGGAAACTTTCACATTTTGTAGTACACCAGTTTATTGCAAAAGGGGTGTCAGAATATCTGCCCCTGTGAATTCAGCTCTGTCCATGGAGGAGTGCTTGGATGGGAGGAGTACATGGGTAACCTGGAAAATAGTCTGGCAAACTTGTCTTTTCTTGGTGTGTCAGTCATCCCCTTGGGTATTGTGAGACTATAATGTCTGCTCTACAGCTGGGGGAAACTGAGGCAGAGAGGAACATGATGCAGTCACATCCTGCACCTCACTCTGCCTGGACAGAAATCACTCCTGTGATGTGCCAAGTCCTGCCCCAGGGAAGGTTCAGCTGCCTTGCTGAGTCAACCCCTTCCCCTCCAAACCCTCTCCAGGCCCACCAGGCAAACAGCACAATGGGCACAGAGGAGAGGTGGGGAGGGAGATGAAATATTTCTTGCTTCATCGTGGTTCCGTTGATGCTTCCTTGTTCTTTCTTTCATCTGTTTCTCCAAAAGAAAGGAGCACACTTGAAGGGTTTGTTTTGCTCTGTGTTTATGGATGAACACTACCACTAATTGTAAATAGAGCAATTAGAGCGTTTCTTTATACAGACTTCCTTGTGGTCTGGCAAAGGATCTGACAAACCCTGTACCTGCACTCAAGAAGCACAGACACCAAGGGCAGAACTTTTACAGCCTTCTCAGTAAACTGTGGAAGTCTGTGTGTCCTTCCAGCTGCAAAGGGTTTGGCTGTGTGTGTGTGTGTGTGTGTGTGTCTCATTGATGTGCACCTGGAAAGGGGTGAGGGGTTCTGGGGAGGCCACTCTTGTCAAAGCCAGTGGGAAGGGGAGAGCTGGAGTGTCTGTTCTCCCTGCCCCAAACACAAGAGGGATGCAAGCATGCCTGTGGCAAAAACTCTTTTATATATTTCAGATAACATTTGCAAATGTGAATTCTGAGACTTTTTTTGGTCCCGTTTCTTATTCATTGCTTCGATTCATGTTCTTAGTCACAACCAGTGTCAGCTGAGAGTATCTGTATTCGATGCACCATTTCTATATATAATGCACAACTAAACAGGGTATGTGTTTACAGTTAATTGTATCTGCAACAACGTGTAGATGCACATAAGAATTTTGTGTGAGTGTGTGTCTATGTATGCTGTCTTTACTGAGTGTGTTAAATTGTCTGGAAATGCATTTTATTCTGATGAATCATGTGAAGGATGAAAAATAACATCTCTAGATCTCATTTTTTACACCTGCTGTTAGCACATGTGTCCAATCACAGGCAGGTAATCCTGTCCACAGCTGGGATTTAGAGCAAGAGGCTCTGAATTGTCACTCAAAGAATGTGTCTTGGTGTGGAGTCACTGCATCTCCTTTCAGACAAACCTCACTCAGACTCTTCAAAGGACCAGAGCTGTTTTCCTTCTTCGGTTTCCTTTTGTCACTTGCCCTTGATCATGAGCCAAACAGGAAAGGCTGGAGCCCCATGTCGGGGGTCAGACATGTGACATTTCCTCACAGGAAGTGCCAGAAATGTTCTCTTCCATCCAGAGGTTGTTGATAGTGTTTCAGCTCAAAGGTTTGGATCCCACCATCTGCACCAGGCACAGGCTCCTGGGCTGTGCTGTGTGACCTCGTTTTGCCCTGCCCAAGTACATCCTAGCACCTGGACCATGGCCCTTGTCAATGCCTCAGAGTAGTCAGTAATCAGTGAGTGATCACCTAATAAGCAAAGAATCAATGCAGTTCTCTCAGGACAGGTACCTCACAAAGCACTCAGCCCTGGAGATTCAGCTGGAAGCTCAAAAAAGCCAGAACTGCCATGTAGGTTTTGAGGAGCAATGTGATTTTTAAGATATTTTGATAAACTTTAAAAAGGGTTCTTAAAATCCAATCCAGTCATCTCCAAAGTGGATAATGAGTTTAGCCAGATGTTCAGCACTGGGGCAAATAGTAAATTTGAGCCTTAAACCAAGCTCCTTGCTGGCTTCTTTTTTCCCCAGAAACTGACTCTCTGCTCTTTTGTGTCTCATGCAGGCTTCCTACTTCTTGATGGGTGACCTGCTGAAAAGTAAGTGGTTTCCATTTCTTCATTTTAACTTCTGCATACAAAACTGAGAGGCAGGTGACCTGGTCCATCAAGAGCCTTTGCTAGTGCCCAGCGCTGAGTTTTAGTAACTTCATTCACAGCTTTCCTGAGCTTAAAATCAGGCCTGTGATCAAGTAGAAAGACTGACTTTGGACTAGTAATATGGTGAGTGCTTTCAGAACTTCACATGCTCCTCATGTTGATGCAGGAGACAACGCTGCATCAGGTCCCAGCAAGGACCAGTGTGGTGCCCAAAACAGAGGGGTAGCACTGGGACCAGTTTGCAGCTCATCACAGGGTAATCCCTGAGTGCACTTGGAACTGATAGCTCAGTTCCAAGCCAGGACTTTTCTCCACTCTGTGTTGAGCCTCTTGTGCTCAGCACAGCTTTGGGTGATACATGGGTGACACAGGGAGTCATGGGCTGGAGGAGAAGCCATGGTGCTGGGCTTCAAACTTCAAAGGAGGAGCAAAGATTATGTCTGTGCATGAAAACTGAAGGGCAAAAAAATGCAGGTTAACTTTCACTTGCAGCACACAACTAAGTGGGAATTTATTTCCACAAGGTTTTCTCTGAAGTGCAAGAAAGTTCAAAAAGTGTTGACAGGCTCATGCAAATAAAAATCATTGAAGAGGATGTAGTATTAAGATGTTGATTAGAAAAAAGATGTGATGAATGTTGTGTGAGGCTCTGTAGATACTGTGTGGGGATTTGTACAGCTTTTCACAGCCCACTTGGACTATGCAGAGGATTATGATTTTATTGCTAAGTTTAGTATTTTTACATGTAAACCCTGAGCCTTCCTTTCTTGATTTCAGTGCCTTTTAGATCTGAGTTTACGATTTATAGAAAGGTCATAATGCAGTTATTACATTATTTTTTCAAATTTTGCTGCAAAAAGACTGTGGCTTTTACTAGGTATTTGTTAGTCAGCCCCATTGCTGTTCATTCCAGTGGCATTTTGGCTTTCAGGTCAAACCTGTGAGTCCAGCAGCCTTGTAGCTCATACAGCACTCTTCTTGCTCAAATCAATGTTGCTCTTCTAGCAAGATGTGTGGGGGAAACAGCCAGACTGTGTGTCAATCTGAGCTCAGTATTTACCTTCTGCAAGCCTTTGGTCACAGAGCCATGTGGCTGGCTCCAGGCTTCACCCACAAACCTTCTGCAAACTAGCTGATTTGCTTTGCGAGGATGGAGCTTTCACAAGTTCTTTATTCATTCCCTCATTTATGCTTTTATGGTCCTTACCTCTCTCCCTCTACTGTCTCCCCATCCTCCTCCGAGTCCCCACTCCTTCAGCCACCATCCTCTGCCTTCTCCCAGTGCTCATCCCTCTGAGGAACAGGCACTGTGAAACTGCTTTTAAGTAACAGCCACAAAACTGTTTGAAAGGCTTGCTGGCTTTGTTGTTAGCTGCTCTCACTTCTTTCACAATTTCTTTCTGAAGCTGCAGCTACTCCCAGCCTCAGCCCGTGTGGGAGGGAGGGAATACCGTGAGGTCTCGTCTCTGCAGAATTAAATCAGGGACATCTCGTTATTTAAAATGCAGTCAGGATTTTGGCCTCATAAAAACAACACTACATTATTCTCGGCGCTGGAGAATAAAAAGTATTTAGAAAGGTGGCAGGAAAACTCATCCTGCTTGAATTAGGCCAGATCTCAGTCAATCCCCAGAGGTTCAGTGAGATTGAATAAATGTTAGGTACTTTCTGGCCCTCTTGATGTGTGTTGGCAATAGGCTTTAACTTTGCACATCACTCATCTTGACAACTGCAGTCCAACAAAGTTACCTCGCAATTCAGGTCACTCGATGGCATCCTAATGCATCACTTTCCCACTCAGAACATTAGTCATGACTTGATCCAGAGAAGGTTTTGAAAACAGTGTGACTGCCAGCATTGGGATATCTGTTCTCTCCCTAGCAGAGAGCCTGTGTAAGCTCATGAACAAGGGGATATTGATCAGAAATCCATCGCTTGATTGACAGCTCTTGGCAATGTGAAAAACTGCAGATGAAAGCTTGAGCAGTTTAAAAGATCACCCAGACCTCAAAGCTGATTTGAAGCTTTAAAAGTCAATCTCTGCCTATCAATTATGGGAGGACTTTTTTGTACTACACAGAGGAAAGTTATTCTTTGAAAATTTGCATGCAGGATGTCTAATTTAATGTCATGTAATAGTCACATTTCAGTGACAAATGTCAGATCACTGCTTTTTTTAAAGCATGTTAAGGCTTTCCAGCATTTACAAAGAATGAGCACTCTGATTTAGTAATATGTTTAAATCAACCAGTATATTAGACTTTGTGAGTTAATTATGTACTCAGATAAAAAAAAGTGTTGTTTTTGCTTTATAAACCTATGGCTTGTTATGAATAATTAAAAAAATAGAATGGGAGCATTTCTTAAATCAGGCATGTGGAAGTCAAATAGTTTTCTTAGTGTTGAAGCAATGATAAATAAGAAGACATCTCTGAGTTTGATTGTCATATACCCAAGTCAGGGTTTTCTGGTCTGTGTTTTTCACTGCTTCATGGCCCACGGCAGGAGGTGTCACCAGGAGATGGGGAGCACCACTCGTGTGACCCATAGAAGCTATTTCTATTTCACTGTTTCATAAAGAGGGATGGTGATGGAGCAAACAGGGACACTGGTGATTTCTCAGATCAGTTGCAATCTCACATCACTTTGTCTGGTCTCCTCACCAGGCATCTCAGCTTATTGACATCCACTTTTCTCACTGGGAGCTAAGGTAGCCAAAACGATCTGCTGATGTTTCCTGAGCCCTTTCCTCCTGCACCCTTAATTCCATGACTTGGTCATGAAGTTGCACTTACTGATAATTGTCAGCCCTCAGTCCTGCTTGCTCAGACTCAGCTCTGGTTACCCAGACATGCTGGCAGAGGCAAACCTGGACTCAGACCTGGACTCAAATTTTCTGGGGGTCACCTGCCCTGTCAGTGCAAATGGGGTGTTTGGTCTTCTCCACCTTGCAGATCCACCAGGGGATGTCCAGCAGAACAGGAATTTCATTTTGCCCAACTGGGTTTTGCCATAGAGGTGTTTTTTTTAAATAGTTCACAATGGGCCAGCAAGTAATTTCAGAAGTGTTGTTAATAAAGGATTAATCCACTGATAGGAAATAATGCCATTGCAACAAAACAAAGTCACAATCCCATCATTTCTTAACACTGAGCAGTTGGCCTAAAGATCATGATAGATGCTCCCACAGCCATTTAGCTATTTGTGCTCATTTGGAGCACTTGTTTTCCCCTCTCTCTACTCAAAAGAGCCCTCACCAGCCTCAGTAAAGCACTCTGGGTACGTTTGTGGGCTGCTTTTGGCAGCCGTAACTCCCCTGTTCATCCTTCATAACTTCCAACAGATATGTTTCTCCATAAAAAGGACTAACCCATCCCTTAGAATACTCTTTAAAGCATCTGTGGAATAAAAGCCAACATTCCCCACTAAGATTTTGAAAATAAATAGGGGGGAAAAAAAATCAGACTGCTTCAGACAATTCCCTCAAACTCAAGTCCGCTTGCAAAATCTCCTCTCCAACAAAGTGAGCTTGCAGGCTGCATTTCAGGCAAAATCCTCTTTTTGTTTTCCTTTCTTAACTACATCACATTAAATTTAATTTTGTTCACTGTAGACAATGTCCTTATCTTCCAGTGAGATTCTTCTGTTCCTCAGCAAGGCACACACATCTGCAACACTTGCACACTGTCGAGACTCAGTTCCTGTGGAAATAATGAGCTGAGGAAAAGAAGTCTTGACTTGACATAGCAATAAATGAGGTGAAACTTTCCTTCTTTTTTTTTTTTTTTTTTTTTTTTTTTTTTGGTGAGAAATGAGAGTTGGCATGTAGGAAAGAAGGAAAAAGAAAAAAAAAAAAAAAAGAGGAAAAAAAGATGGTTCTATTTTAATATAAAACACCCATCATACAAAAGTGGATTTTTTTTTTTCCAGAAGCAAAGAAAGAATAAAGATAAAGGCTGCAAGAGAATGAATGAGGAGAGAAAACTAAGATAATGCAGCTGATAATCAGTTCAAGGCAGAGCATTATCCATGGGGCCATCGGTCCAGCCCTAGGGGAGAGCTTTTTAAAATGTCTCTGTACGCAGCTTAGCTTTGCTCATTACCATAGCTTGTCTTTGAAACATTGGAGTGCCTTCCACCAGCAGCAGCCATACCTGTGTGAGGAGCTGCCAGCCCACTTTAATCAGCCTGCCCAAAAGAGGGGTTGGCCAAGCCACAGGTCTCACCAGGCTCCCAGGAGGACCCTGGCTGTGCTGGGTCAGGATGGGTTTTCCAGCACATGTCTGTGGTGCTGGCCCTTGGTCCTCCACAGGGGTTTTATGGATGGGGGTCTGAATAGGGGTGCAGGTGCCTTGGGCCCTTGGTCCCCTATGATTTCAATCAAAATGGAAATCTGCATCCCCACAGAGTGCAGGGCCCTGCACACCAGTGACAGTCCTGCCTCGTGCTGCAGCAGAGTGATGCTGGCAACCAAAGCATCTGGACTAAGAAATCCCCTTCTTGAAATCCCCTTCTTGTAGGAATTCTCATCCCCTCTTCTCACTGTGATGGCGACAGCCATCAGCATCTCCCCCAGGAGAGGTGCCCATGCCTGCAGAGCTCCTCCTCTTGTCCCTACCAGCATGTCCCATCTGCAACCCAGGAGCCAGCAGAGCACCTGGGGTACCAGCCCCCTTTGGGACTGGCCACAGTCCTCAGGGGTGGCCTTGGTGGGTACTGGGTCAGCTCTGCCCACACCAAGGATGAGCTGAATGGCATCTTCGGTCCTCAAGATGGTACCATCTCTAGACCCACTGATATCCCAAATAAGCTGGAGGAGAAGAGGACTTTCCATCCCAGGGGATAAGTTCTTGCATCTCCACCCTTCTCTCCTTCTAACAGTATTAATCCCTCTGTCCTTCCACCCTCTTCTCACCACTCCCTGCAGGTGGGGCTGATGACTATGAGTATTATGATGACTACGAGTACACACAGATGGAGCAGGACCCCATACTCCAGCAGGAGGCCTCGGAGGACCCCGACTGGTTTGAGACATATTTTGGCTACAGTGATACAGGAAAAGGTACCTCCAAGGGGTGGGCAGGGAGGTGAGAAAGGCATGAAATCCCAAACCTGAGCTGGCAGCATGAGCACGGCAGGCCTGGGCTGCCAGCCTGCTCTTGAAACTCCTGCATCAAAGGGATGAGTTAGGAGGATTGTTTGCAGTGTTCTCCTTTGTATTTCTCTTGTAAGGAGTCTGTGTTTTATCTCCAGGTTTCACAAGATGGATTCTGATCATGCAGAACATTTCTGATTGCTACTACAAAAAAGCACAGGCTTATTTGTCTATAGACACTGTAAGATGTAATTGCTGTTTTCACAGGATATATGTTCTGTGTTTATGCTGGAAACCAAATGTAGAGCAGGTTTTCTTTTTTTTTTTTTTTTCTTTTTCTCAGTTGCAGAGTTTTTTCTTTTTTTTTTTTTTTTTTTTTTTTTTTTTTTTGTCAAACTTCTGAAAACTTCAAGAAAGGATCCTTGAGATTTCTCAAGGGACACAAAAGGAGAGACAGGCCAGCTGCCTGTACCATCTCCTGAGTGATCCACTGGTACAAAGCAAGCAAGCAGAGCTGATGTGTGGCAGTCCCCACCACCAGCTGCTCCCATCATCCTGGATGGGATGAAGAGGTTGAGCATTGTGCAAGGAGCAGCACCTGAGTGAATCTCATCAGGCTCCTGCTCCCTTGCAGTAACAGTCCCCCAGGGGCACTGTACAGAGCAGTGGTGCTGGGTGGCTTGTCCAGAGGAGGACTTAGTGCCACTTAGTGCCACACTGCAACCAGGGCAATGCCACATCCAGACCCCTCCACGCTAAGGGCATGAAGTCAGATGGTCAGGGCCAACTCTGGCTCTTAAGAACCTGCTTCTGCCACTGCCATAGAGCTAAATCTGGTTCAGAACAAAGAAAAGGACTTGCCTTGTTGCATCTACACTGTAAAAATGACAAAGGCAATAGAAGAGCTGCAGACCCAAAGCTGGGAGCTGCTACAGCTTCCACCAGGCTCTGTAGCAATTCTTTGCTGTCCAGGGATGCTGTGGCTAAGCCAGTAGCCTCCTGCAATCAGAAAATGTGGGAAGAAAAAATCAGGTGATGGAGAAGCTGAAAGTTAAACTAAAAGATCTTCATCTTTACCCTAGCAGATCCGTGCTCCTCCAGCCCCTGCCAGAACAATGGCAGGTGTGAAAACAGAGGAAGCAGCTTCAGCTGTCTCTGCCCTGAGCCATACGCTGGGACTACCTGTGAGAAAGGTAACTGCTCTTCTGCTGATTTATACTCTTTATTTGAGCAACTAATCTAACTGCTACAGCTCTGCCAATGGACACCAATACAGAGCTACATAAACCTGTTGTTTGCTGAAGATTCTGACATCCCACCACAGTCATGTTCGTAGGTCTCATACTTAGCTGCTCGTATAAAATACGTCTAAAGAAGTATCCCAAAAAGTAGACTTTAGGTGCGCACAAAACCCTTCTATATCCCCTGCCAGGTGGGCAGCAGTGAGCTGCTCATTGGAACTGCAGATTTGTTTTCCATAGATAATGTAAAAAAGAAGGAAAATCCCAAGTCCACACCAGAGAATGGAAAACCTCCTTGGGCTGTGAGGAGGAAGTGTGTCCTTCCATGATCCCTGCAAGGACACAGCTCTTGTGCACACTCAAACACTGATGAAGAGTTTGTCTCTGTTTCTCACAGTGAAGGACACGTGTTCAGAGAAGAGGTGCCATGGAGGAGACTGCCTGGTTACATTAACCCCACCTTATTTTCAGTGTAGCTGTGACCACCCCTACAAGAAACCTGACTGCCAACGAGGTGAGCACAGCCCCATCAGAAAAGGTTCCTGCTTAGCTGGGCACTGAGTGAATCATGGTGGGGATGGGAGAGCAAGGTCACCTCACCACAGATGGTCAGCCCTGGGACATTGCATGCAGCCCACCACAAAGGGTGGTCCTGCCCTTGTTATCCAGCCTAAGTCTGCTATGGGTCCCATCCATGGCCCTGGGCAGTGATGTGTCACAATGATTTACAGGGTGGTGGTTCACCCACCAGTGACACCTCTAGTGATAAGGATTTTTCAAGAGTTCCCAGGAACTTGAAGCCAACAGGCTAGGTGGGAGCTCTCCCCAGTTTCCATGATAGTGGCTGTATAGTGTTCAGCAGAGTGATGAGGCTGTTCTGTCTCTTCCATATTGACAGCATCTTCACCGTGCAGACCAAACCCGTGCAAAAATGGAGGTACCTGCAAACGGCACAGAGTCAGACTGAAATTCACCTGCGAGTGCCCTGAGCCTTTCAGAGGGAGATTCTGTGAGATTGGTATGTCCCAGCTCCAGGGGAGCATCCAGACAGCCAAGGGCTGGCTTCACCCTGCAGCCAGACTGATTGATGCCATCACCACACATAGGATCACGCAGAATCACACAGAATGTTTAGGTTGGAAGACACCTCCAAGATCATCCTGTCCAACATTTGGCCAGCATCATAATCTAAATGCTGACCCATGTCCTTAAGGACCAGGTCCAAATGCCTTTTAAATGCCTCCAGGAATGATGACTCCACCACTGTCCTGGTCAGGCCATTCCAACACCTGACAACCCTCTCAGTGAAAAAATGTTTCCTAACCTCCAGCCTAAACCTCCCCTGGCACAGCTTCTATCCATTTCCTCTGGTCCTAAAAGCACCACACCAAGCACCTGACTGCAGCAGAGGCAGCAGCCTTTCCAGGGAGAGTGTCAGAGAAAGGGACTGCCAACTTCTGCAGCCACCATCAGCAAAGGAGCTCAAAATCATTCCCATACCAATCTTTTCTAAATGAGCCTCAGCAAGGTCCCACTGGTAAATGAGTGAGCACATATGTCCCAGAGGGTATGTGTTTCCCATGCCAAAGGAACACCAGGCTTTCCTTAAACACCCAAAACTAATGTAGTGAAGATTTATGTCCAATTGCCTGTGACTTCTCAGGCTGAGGAGACAGCCACTGGACACAGGGATGGGTGGCCAAGGGCATGGGATTACCCCAACCTGCAAGGAGAGCCTTCTGCCTTTGCAGCATCACCACAGGCAGCACACCCCACGGGTTTCCAAGAAGATTTCGTTTCTTTCTCTTTTAAAGGCTCATTGCACTTTAAATTTCATGCACCACCACCTGCTCCACATCAGAAATGAGTTTTCCTCCCCTTTTCCTACAGGTTAGGTTCACAACCCTACAACCTTCCTTTTGGCATGTCCATTGCCCAGAGATGATAGCAGTCCTGTGCCCACTTCTGCCTTATTCTGCCTTGCCTAGGACACTGATGGAAAGAGTCTGCTTTGCCATTAAGACACCTCCCACCTGCTAGATCTTTCCCATGCAAAGAGTTTTCAGGCATCTTAATTCAATCAACCTTCAAGCTGGACAGATTTCTTTTTTCTGGCCTACATAAGGGATAACATGACATGATCCAATAGGTCCTTCTGGTCCTCCATAAAATGAATGTAAGGCAAGGAAGGGAAGGGTGAAGGCAGGGACAACACAAAAGTCATCTTCATATCAGCATTGTCTTCCTGTAGGACCAGGTGATTGTTATGAACAGGACTCCTCTATGTACAGAGGCAGAGTGAACCAAGCAGCAAATGGCAAGACCTGCCTGCACTGGAATTCCCACAAGCTCTTGAACTTTGCTATTAATGCCTTCATGGAGGACGCAGACTCTTATGGAATTGGTGAACATAACTTCTGCAGGTAATATTTGAAGAAGTAGCTGTAGAGGTTTAGCTCAAACAGAGCACTGAGGACAAACCGCCCATGAATTTGGCAAACTGATGGTGTTAAGATCTCACATCTCTCTAGACACTGCTTGTCTAATAAATACCAGGATGTTAGAGGAGCATTTCACAAGATACTGTGCTGATGGGAGGCTTCCAGAAGCAGCCCTCAGTTCCCCACTTCAGTCTCTCATTTTCCTTAGGGTTAGGTATGGGACAGTAATGCTCTCATATGGGAGCATGAGGCTGCTCCCCAAAGTTTCCTCAGCTCCTTTGCTGGTTTCATGGTGATTTCCCCTTTCCCACTGGCTGAGGCTCACAACTCTTCCCTTCAGGAATCCTGATGAGGATGAAAAACCCTGGTGCTACATCAGAAAAAATCACAAAGTGGAATGGGACTTCTGTGATGTTTCACCCTGCTCAGGAACAGGTAAAAAATTAGAAATGAACTGTTTGGCAGCATGTAGGTGGTCCAGAGCAGCAGATGCCCCCTCCTGTTACTTAACTCCTCCAGTCTGATATTATCTCTGTGTTATACATCTGCTCTCTCTTCCAACACAGATGAAGAGAGCCCATGGCCAACAGATGCACCCGAATCAAATTATGTATTCAACACATGTGGACAACCAGAAGTTCAAAAGATAATCAAGAGAATCTATGGTGGAGCTAAGACTACTGCTGGCAAACACCCCTGGATGGCATCTCTGCAGAGGAAAACTTCCAAAAGGGACAAACACTTCTGTGGTGGAGTGCTAATTAAATCATGCTGGGTTCTTACTGCTGCACACTGCCTTGAGTAGGTGCATGTCCTGTGCCTAGGGGAGACAAGCATAAAAATCACGATGGTTTTAAAGACAGTTTAGAAGCCAAAGTTTTTGCAATTCAGAAAGTTTCTGAGAATCAAACTGAAAGGCAAACATGTATGCAAAAGAATGAACACATACAGGAAAGTATGCATTCACACAAAATTTGTACTTACTGGAATGAGAAATTCAATTCCTCCCCTATTCAGCTAAAATGTGCTAAAATACATCTGTGAGAGGAAACAAGGAGGAATGTAACACAGCTTTGTAATGTGTGAAAGGACTCCATGAAAACCTTAGGGGATACTGGGATACTAAAACAAATACCACATATTGCATCAAAACTAAAACCTTCAGAACAGCCAAAATACGCTTTTTGCCTTTCAATTGTTTACTGTTTGCCAGCAAGCCTAGATTATGACATTTCCTTCAATATTTTTGTTGAACACGTTGGAAATCACTGTCCTTGGAAAGTAAATTACACACTGGAGACCACCCATTCAAGCATGATTTTAAGTAAGCCCAAGCAATGGCAAGAAGTTGTACTCCCATGGCCCATTATCACAGCCACAATAATATACTGAATGCATATGGCTATTCTGCCCCAAAATACAAAGAAAGGTGTATTCATGCAGCTTTAAATTATTGTATTTTGTGACTCACCACAGATAGACATTGTCTGCACCTAGCATAATTTTAAAACTTTTTTTTTTTTTTTTTTTTTTTTCAGAGAACCAGCAGAAAATCTCCAAGTAGCACTTGGAAAGCAAGACCTAAAGAAGCGAGAGCATCAAGAGCAAATATTTGATGTGGAGAAGATTATTGTACATCACAAATACAGAGAGAAGGATGGTGTTCCTCACAATGATATTGGTAAATCCAGTTATTGAATATTCATGTGGCTCATCTCCAACCTCAGCTGTCTGAAGTGCCTCTATCCAACTAAAGTTAATGTAAACTTCCCATTAGGAATATATTCTGGAAATAATTAGGCCAAATTGTGGATTTAGATCCATTTGAATCTTTGGAATGTGAATTATGATGGGGAGGCAGAAATCACTGGCAGCAGGAGGTAAAAAATAGATGCAGGTCCAGCACATTGTGCAAATAGCACATGAGGTACAGGCAGCTTTGCAGAGGGTTGGGTCACAGCCTAAGGATGGTGGCTAGGAATTAAAATCAGATACAAATACTTTCTCTTGTTGATCTTCTCTCCAGCACTACTTAAATTGAAGCCAGTTGATGGTCAATGTGCAGTGGAAACAAAGTATGTGAAAACAGCATGTCTGCCTAACTTCTTCTTTCCCATTGGGACTGACTGCTTCATTTCTGGATGGGGCATAACAGAGAAAGGTATTTATGGGCTAGTTGGAATTTGGGTATTTCTGTGGCAAGGGGGGCTGGTACTTCCAGTAGCAATTGCTAGATCCCAATGGAAACCTAAGCATTTAGTGAAACCAAGACATGGAGTTCAAAACTAAGGATGTCTAAACCCTGCCATGGAAATTACTCATTAGCAGAGATCTCCAACTGCTAAACCAACCAAACCTCTCAGATTTCTGAAAAAATCCCTGACAGATTTTTTTTGCTTGCCATCTGGCTCAACATGTCATGGTTTCATCTGAAGCCAGAGATAGAAGCAAGAAGGTATCAAGAAAGAGGCTATTTTATAGTTTGTATGTTTCAAGATAGGACCAAGAAAGACAGGAACTTTCACATTTTTCCAGCCCATTGGGTCAGATAAAACTTTTCAGAAACAGCATCTGGATCTTCAGATACACTGAAAAATAAAAAAAATCCAAAGCTTTTCAAGTTCAACCAGTTCTATCCAAAACCTTTCTTGCTCACAGTAAATCCTAAGGGGAGAAATTACTATGCTTAAAAAAAAGATAATGGCAATTTTCTGCAAAATGCATTTTATCATGTTCTGATTGATGTGTTGCTGTAAAGCAGCAGAAGGAAAATGTGTCACTGAGGCTGCAGTAGGTGTCCTAGTACTTTGTGACTTATACAGCCTCATATGATACCTAGGACCAAATCCTCCCTTCTGATGTAATTCTCATTGAAGTCCACAAGAGACAAGCTTGTTCATTTGATCAGAATGCACCAACAGAATTTAATAGGCATTTTTTAAAAGTTCCAAATAAAAAATCTATATTAAAAAGGGTACAGGGAAATTTTTTTTCTTTCCCCAAGAAAGAATATCAAGTACCCTGTACGTGTTCAAACTAGATGGCTCCTTCTTTGAGCAGAGCTATTATTAGCATTTCAGGAAATCACTGCAGAAATGGAATATTTCCTGAAACTCAAGCAGAACCAAACTTATAAACCACCTTTAATTATCTACAGATGTAGTGCTTTGAAACTCTGGCTATTGCCTTTAGATGTCAAGTTATGTCTTTAGATTCACCATAATTAATCATTGCTCTTAAATATTGTATGATTTTTCAGTTTTCATCTGTTTCGTTAGCTTGCGTGCTAAAACATCTAATGGCACAAGTCTGAGAAGTGCTGAGCAGCTCCAAGTCCCACTGGGACCCGTGGGAGCTGCAGACACATAGACCCTTTGAAAAGCAGGATTAGACAAGTAGAGCTCGTTGGAGCTAAATTCCAAAAACTTGCCTTCATTTTTACTCAGGCAATAATTTGGTGTCCTGAGTGAAGCTTACAGGCTCCAACTCTAACCCTGATCATTTCAGACAGATACTTCTTTTCTTCCCAGCCTAGCCCAGGCATTCCCCCAGTTCTTCCCCCTTCCCATCCAAATGGCAAGCAAGCCAGTATTTTGAACAGAGACAACATGTAACAGGACTGAGAGGAAGGTGACTCCATTTTTTCTTTTTTTGGTGCACATCCTGTAGATGAACCATCCAGGAGGCTGCTAGATGCCAGTGTCAAGCTGATTTCACAGAAGAAATGCAATGCACCCAGAGCATATGACAACATGCTGGATGAAGGAATGTTTTGTGCAGGAAATCCACAGAGACCCACAGCTGATTCTTGTCAGGTCTGTTGCTTTTTCTCTATTTGAACACTCATTTTCTTGTGTAAATAGTCAGGCTGTCCAGAGTAATAGTTTTGGCAGGATGCTACATAGGTATTTGTTTCTTCCATCTGTGTATTTCAACAGCTATTGTCTTTCTTCAGTACAGTTTGAGATGGGTGCTTCTAGAGCTAGTGTTGTCATTGTCAGCCTCAGGCAGACCTATGGCAGTTAAAGACTAGACTGGAAAATTTGGCTTCCAAGGCAGTTTCTCATAATTACCTGAAAACTTGTATTTTTTTCTCTCAATTTTATTGTGGCCTCTGCAATTTTGAGGGTTGCAGGTGAGATCAAGTGTTTTCCTTCATGCCAAGGATCACATCCATTAGCTTTCTGAGCTCAGGCTCTGAATGTCTGAAACCTTCATGCCTGGCAAGTTTCATGTGACCTTGTCAGATACACATCAAAGAATTCAACAAACAAAAACTTACACCCAAAAAAGTCTGGTATCATTTGACCTCATTGCAGAACTGCAAGCCTGCATCTGATGGTACATCTGATGGTACATCTGATAGGAAAAATACATCATTACAGCTTCAAAGTCTTATGATAGGAGACAAAAATTCTTATCTTGGTTAATGTTTTGCTTCATGTTTGGAACATGTGTGCTTTTTCTCATCAGGGAGACTCTGGAGGCCCACTGACTTGTGTAGACAATGGTTCATACTATGTATATGGCCTTGTGAGCTGGGGTGATGGGTGCGGGTTAAAAAACAAGCCAGGAGTTTATACCCAGGTTACAACATTTATCAGTTGGATTAAATCCAAAATCCAGTCTGAGTCAAGGTCACATCATTAGAAGACAGCTTTGGAATGACAAATGGTAAGTTTGAGATGTTTACTTCTTTTTATCATTTCCCCAGATGCCTCTTGTTTGACCAAAAACATTATTGATATTTTCTCGTGGCCTTCATGTGGCATCCCTTATCATCATCTTAGAAACAGCCTTAGAGCGTTTGCTTAAAACATGAGGGACAGGTTTCGTGTTGAGCATGTTGAAATAAGCCCACATTTTGTAGGCCAAACAGATCAGAAAGTAAAGTAACTTCAGTTCTTCACCAAGTCAATCAGAGCAGCAGTTGCCAGAGCTTCCAGTTTTGCTTTTCAAGCCCTGAAAAATCTGTAGTCTCAGTAGCTGCTTCCACCCTCTGCCTCATCCCTTGGCTAAGGTGGTTTTTGTCGGGGCTCATTGGAGCCTGACATCTCAAAGCTACTGGTATATGCTCCCAAAGGCAGTGCCCTTTTTCACATACATAAAATTCATCATGTGCACGTTTGCAAGACTGGGGCCAATGGAACCACCTGAGAGGAGATGATCAGGCAGAAGATTAATTTTTAAAAGCACTACTGTAGGGCAAACAACCAGAAATTCCAGTGATGCATTCCTGATTGAAAAAGCAAAAAAACAAACACCAGCAAACCCACCATTAGAATCATCCACTTTATTCCTCTTTATAGGATTATTACGTATTATGCTCCAGATCAACAGTGGTATTTATGTACTTAACTTGAGTTCATACCAGTGAGACCTAGGGGGTATCAAATCCCATTAAAAAATGGTACTAAAGCTATTGGATAATTCTTGAGTTTTTACAAGCCTTGCAACCTGAATTTTGTATTTTTTTTCCCAATGATTCTGCAGAAATATGAAAACAGGAAATTGCTATTAAACCAGGATACAAAGAACAGATGTTTGTGAAGCATCAATTCATTAAAATAGTAATTCATTAAAATGTCTCCTTCATCTAAATTCCAGGGTTTACAACCTTCTCAAAGCAGCTACCCGTATTGCTATAATTTCTACAAAATAATTCTTTTTTTTTTGCTTTGGGAGAGTTGAAAGGCTGAAGAAATAAATGTGATTTGAATGCACCCTGTTAATCAAGGACAAATTCTCTGATGTCCACTAAAAGACATGGCTTTAGTTAGTCAATGCTAACTTTGCCTCCACTGAGGCAAAGTCTTGTTCATCTCTTAAATCACATGAATCATGCTTTTGTATTCTCTTAGGTCAATGGTATCAATAATCCAGAAGCATAAAAACCTCCAAAGATTACAAGTATGTAATAAGATTATTCTGATTTATTCAGTACAAATTATTTTATATTCATCCAATTAGGTTCATTCATCTGTAGTACAAAGCTGAGCCTGCCAGTCACCTACTACTAATTTCATTTACAGCTTTCAATAAATACATATAGATTGTGTAATACATAAAGTGATGAAATATCCACACAAAAATATAAAGATGTTATAAATTGCAATGATTAGTTTGTCCCTTAAAACAAACTATTCTTAGACCCCCATCTATTTTTGTCCCAGAAAACTGGAAAAGCTACAAGATTTGCAAGATGAAAATCTATTTGTGTTTCTGTTTACTTCTGATACAGCTGCATTTTCCTTCTCTTGACTTGCAGAATTTCTGAAGCATCAGGATTGACTGAGACCTGCTGGGATCCTTCTGTCTCCCATTGGTTCTGTAAAATCAAACCCAAGTGAACTGTGAAAACAGCTGGTAGGCAGGAGAAGTTTTTAACAATTATCCTGTACAAATATTTGTATATTAAAAATTACGAATGAACAAAATTTGAATCATTGGTCTGCACTAAGCCAATCTCTACAATGGAAAAGTGCAAAAAATGGAGCCATTCATGTAATTTAGATACTACACAGATCAAAAGACTCAGTGTGCTCACATCCTAATTTGTAATTTGAGCCCTAAATAAAGAGCAAACCAGCGAACACCTGAATTCCAGGTGGATTGCACACCTGTAGATTTCCCTGAGACCATCAGAGAAAGACTTAAGAAGAAACTGCCTGCAATCCCCACTGCCTGCATTCCTCAGCCACAGTTATAATTTATTTCCTAAGTAACTTTTCAAATGACAATGTAAATCATTAATATGCTCTATTTCTCTTGGTCTGTCTTATTGTTTGACTTGCTGCCGAAGTTAAAACCTAAATTAAACAAGTATTTAAAGTGCAGAACTTCTCCTTTAGTGTAACTGAATGTTTCTTAACTGTAGGGTCTATGAAGTCCCTTTATGAACTTTTGCTTTCATGTGCTAAGACACTGTAGACCGACTGGGAGTCAGACCTATGGAGGCAGGGAGACAGAAAATCTGGAAGATCCCAGGCACAAAGTTTCATGAAGGAAGCATACATATATTCTGATCAAATAATGGGGAGAATTGTAGATGCCAGGAAGCATTAAAAATTTTAAACAGAACATGTTCCTGCCTGCCTTCTAGAGAGCAGAGCTGGTGGGATTTGTGAGGACAGTTTACTCTACTTACAACTCCCAGTCCATACTGAGCAGAAGCACCCTGCAACCCCATCTCCCGAAGATATGCCAGCTCAGCAGCTCTTCTTGCCATTTCAACTTTGTGAGAACCTGGGGGAGTCCAGCCAATGCCTCTGAGCCAGTTCAAGTCAGCCTTGTATTTCACCTGCAAGAATGAAACATGCACCAGTGTGTGTTATTTTGTTTGCCTCTAATCAAGCCACATGCTCTGGGTATTCAAGAGAGGGCAAATACAGAGAAATAGGGTCAGTAATACACAAATTGTTCATTTTCAGCACAGTCTGCAGTTCTGGTTTTGTTGATAGGTGGGGTCTATGAAGTGCATTGCCAGACACGGCTCCTAGCACTTGGAAGGAGAGTGTCTCTCAGGTATACTTACATCACTCTGCAGGTTGTAGGCCTGCTTTGCATGCTTCACATTTAGCTGCTCAGGATCACAAGTGTACTGGTGAAAAGGCTGCCTGTAGTTAACATTGCTTGCCAGCTCCTGGCTTCTCTTAGCATGGAGGAATCCTGGCTGGTTGAAGTGACTCTGGAACTGTGTCCTGTTCTGGGCATATGCACTCCTGTATTGGTTGTCACTCTGGAGTTTCCCCACTCTGAGTACATGCCTGATTTTGGGATCATCATTTGCACTGAGGAATCCAATTTGCTGGCCTCTGTCTCTCAGGAAGGCTTCTCTGTATTTGTACTGCAGGCAGTGCAAAGGAAAATCTCATTTTTACATGCAAATTACCTTCAAATTCTGTTATGAAATAACTTACTCTCCCCTAGCTATCAATAATGCTTCCTGTAGTGCACAAAGGGTTTGTTTGATGTCAAAAATATATATCATAATCCAACAAGACACTTCAGAAGAATGACCTTTGTGCTAGGTTTTAAAGGAGTAGAAAGACTCATGGAGCCTAAAATACCCTCAAAAGCCATTGGAGGTCTTATTGTTGCTCTTACTGTTGCACTCTTGGGTGCACCTAATACATGGCTCAAGAAATGAAACACCTCTATCTTCAGCTTTTTTGCTAACTGTGGTCTTCTGTTTTCAAAGATGACCCACTTTATTCTGGACCACACTTTACCTATTCATACCCAAGTACCTATTTTATTTAACTACATGATAAAATACCTCCTTCCCAAGAATAACTCCTCAAAATGACCAAGAGCAGCCTAGCATTGTACGTTATTCATGGGACCCTTTAGTTGGAAATCTTTGCACTCAACTGGCATTTGGTTTCACTGGGTCAGAAGATTTCCCAAAGCAGAACACTTGTGTCAGAAATTACCCATTTATACAGGGTGGGGGTGGCATGGGAAGAGGGTTGGAAAGTGTTTGAAAAGGAACAATTCTTACATCACTAGCAATCTCTCTTGAAGCCTTTGCTGTCTGGAATGGAATGGCGTCAATCCTAAAATCATAGCCAGATGCCCTGGTCTGTTCCCAAGATGTTTTATACAATTTCTGTGTTGAAAAGAAAAGAACAAAACAGTCATTTCCCCCTGCAGTTTCTTAAACGTGGTCCCATAACTGCAATAATAAATGTTTTATCCTACTGAGCTTATTTGTATCAAGAGTCATCAGTACCATCTCTAAGGTTTTGATCCAGTTCTATAGCACTTCAACTCTTTTTCTATTCACCATAATGATAAAATGTCTCATCTGAAAAGTGCCACCAGGGTTTCCTTTTGTACTTGAATGTGGTTGGTTTTGATGTGATTTAATTTCTATTAGAAACTGTGATGCATCAGTCACATCAATATTGCATTGATATTGCCCTTATTCTCTCTTTTGATGCATCCACTTGCAGTGTCTTGGGTTTCATGGCATCATAATTTCAATAGCAGTTATTTCAAGCTTTTCAAATGATCTCTGTCTATCCCCAGCCACATGTGGCTTCATTAACTCATGTGGAATAACAGCCAGTTCTAACATATTTAATATGACTTTAAGGATGGGAAATACATTTAGATCTTGAAGAGAAATTGCTCTTTCTTAAAATACCTTCCAGTCTGCAGGTTCTGGTAAACAAGCATGGTATCTTAGCTGATACTTGGCTGTCCCTTTCTGATTTTGTTAGTTTTCTGTAAGTTTTGATTAATTCTTTCTGATCTCATATGATCATATGAGAACAAGCACAAAATCCACTTCACATTTCAAAGGATTCTTCTGTTTTACTGGTGAATTTAGTGCTAGGTGGTGTTTAATCTTAAGGTAAATGGAGGTGCCATAAATCCTGCAAGACAGCCTGATTAGAAGCAATGCAAGCATTACTGTACAGCCTACTAACTTCTCTTCAAAGAATGTAAATCCCATTTGTGTCTTTCACCTGTAGAGCACGTACTACCAAATAAGGAACTCAAAGTTTCTTGCAAACTAAGGTCACTCTGACCCTACAGTTAAGGGCAACAGGTATTTAATCAGTGAACAACAGGCTAGGAATAGAGTATGGGCCTATGTTTGGGATCATATGGAAACAAAATCCCTTTAAACCCATTTCTCTCACTAATTCAGTTGCATCCATGTTGATGACAACTGTATCTAAGGGATCAGTTGAATAGCATTGCAGTTTCAGAAAAGCAGATGATACAGACAGGGAAAGTGGTTTTCCCTCCTCTCCCATCCAAAAATAAGTAAAAAGATTTAAATTTGTATCATACCTATACTGAAGGACTGAAACCTTAAGTATAGCTCCCTGCCCTAGAAAGCAGAACCAATCTGCAGAAGAAAAAGCAACTCCACCAAACCTCTAGCCCAAACATGTTGCCTGTCCACAGACTCTGGCTTTTTCAGTTTGGGTCAGGCTCAGAGAACCTGACTCCTACATACATATGGAAGTTTCTCCCAAGCAAGCTTGCCTTCCTTAATGTTTGTTATCAAGTCAACTCGAAGTAAAAAGCTTACTTACATCACTGATGTGAAGTGCATTCTGGCGAGCTCGGATGAAATCTGGATGGTCTGGAGGCAGGGTGTACCTGTGCCTGGCTTCAGAGTCTCCAGCCTTGTACAGTCTCTGTGGAGTCAAAAGACATTGAATGCAACTGACACTGGAAGCACTGTCAAGATAATTCTTCAGTGCATTATAGTACAACAAAAGTTAAGCCCCCTTGTTATAAAATGTCACCTACATCACTGCACTGGAGGTAGCTGGTTTTCGCATGGATCAGATCTGGAGAGTCAACCACAGAAGTGAACTTAAAACTTTCTGGCTTCTGACGGTACTTGATCTGAGAGGGAGAGAAGGCAACAATTACAGACAAAGGGGGAATAAAAAACACAGGATGTTTCTGTTAGTGAGCTATCACAATTCCAAGTGCGTAATAACTGGAGTAAGACAGAAAAGCCACCATCCTGAAGCCACAGTGCTCAAAACAGGCTGTTCTGCTTTAGTCTCATTGCTCTTTCAGCCAGGGAATGGGGATGCTGCTGTTTCACTGCTGTGGTGCCCAGGCACCAGACTTCTTTTTATGCATGTGTGCAAGGACTTCCCACTGAAAATCCACATGCAAAAAGCTTTTGAACACTACACTTTTGACAGCTCATAATTTTTCTCCATTAATGCATGATACTGAGCAGGCAAATGCCCCTTCAGTGTGGTTGTCAGTGCTGTATCTTTCTGTATCACTTCCATAACCACCTGCTTAGAATTTCATAATGGAATCTACTGCATTTATTTATTCCTACATATTTTGTTTATACTCTTGTGTTTCATTCGGAATGGAAAATATTCAGCAGGTGTCACACAGTGGACTTGCATCTCCTGTACTGCTTCTTGGTAACTTACACCTTGTATAAACAGGCTCCCACATCAAAAGGAAATGATAAGCTACATTCGTAAGTGTCATGTAACGAGGAGCCTTGATGGTAAACAAATCCTACAGACGTGCTATCCCATGAAAGATTTATCAGTTACCTCACTGATGAGCTCTCCAGCCTTCTTTACACTTTCTATCTGTGGAGATCTCAGAGCCATCCAACCAACTCCTTTCATGAAGTTCAGGTCTGACTTATAGCGATGCTGTTAAAAATGAAAATCGTTAGCTATCAGTTTTGTATCCACAGCTATTAAGGTTTTTTAAAAAGACTCCCTGATTTATATTAACATTTTGAGGTTTTTCATTTGCCATGCACATATCACATCGCAGAGCCAAACTGTTTGCATTTGTTCATTCCACTAGGAATTAAATAATGTATCATATGCAAGTTACAAGAGAAGGTCCCACGAGCGAATTAGTATGACTCAAAGCAATAAGTAATAACCTGTTTGTACTGGGTGTAAAAGAAACCCTTTTGAAATAATTTTCTGAGGTGAGTTCAAGTCAGGAATGCTAATTATTTTATCTGGCAAATGCTTCCTCATTAACCTCATTTCTTTTACTCTTTCTTTACTCACATTAAAGGCTTACTCTATGTCCTAATCCAGTAAAGAAAACAAGACAGACCAAATAAAAAGTGAAAGCCAGCAAAGTACCCCCAGTCCCAACAAATCTTACTTCTCTTTCAGAGTGACAGTGGCTCTCTGGGTGAATTTAATCCAATCCTCCATTTGTTATGTTTGTTGGGGTTTTTCCCTCTATATGCAAAAGGACATGCAAGCTCAGATGTCCTGTACATTGCTCCTACTAGACAGGGAGGGCACCAGCCAGAACTATCTTCATTGCTCTTCTGGACTCCTAACCTGAGATGTCCAAAGGCAAAACGCCAAATGCTGAGGTTCTTCCTCATTTCCTATGCTGCCCCTTTGTAGGTAAGCTCTGAAGTATGATGTTAGGGACTCTGGTAATGACACATTCCCATCACATGAGGCATCATCACACATGATAAAAAATCCTGCCTACCTGGGCTGAACTGTCTGTATGCATCTGCTAGCCCTCGCAGGAGAAGGCAGGAATGGGAGTTGGAAAGGCAAAGGACTGCATCTAGCAACAGCTTTTATGCCGCCCCAAGAATATCCAAAAAAATTTTGGCAATGAAGAATACATTTGGGGTACCAGATAGCAAGTACACTCAGTAAAAAAAAAAAAAAAAAAAAAAGGATACAAGCTTACAAGCTCTTTAGTTTTTCAATTGTCACTCTGACTTCCATAGCTGAAATATCTTTTAATGTCTGCTCATGAAATCTGACTTATTACAACAAGTATTGCCTCACAATAAAATTCAGCACTCTAAATACCAATAAAGGGTTAACATTACTTTCTGCACAATGGTTTTCTCCTCCTTGAGGAATTACTCGCTTTCTTTTCTTACAAAATATAAAATACTCCACTAGATCTTCTTGCTACAGAACAGCTAATGACACTGGACCCTAAGTTGTCAAAATAGAGTTACCTACATCCCTGCAGCATTATAAATGCACTCAATATCTGCATCTGTTTGAAAGCACATACAGACAAGAGCTTATCCCAAACAAGTGTGCATGCCAAGGCCAGGTTAGCACGGATGGGACCCATGCTGAGATAACATAACTGCTGCTGTCAGAGTTTGTCTGAACTTTAATTTGCATGAGCAATTTCTGTGAATGCACCTGGGAATCAGTGAAATGATATGACCATTTCTGTTTGCAGAATTACCCTATAACATATCCGAAATCAACCTCTGTGCATTTAACCTTCTGTTAAAGGAATTCTGCATGTAGAAGAGTGGCTGTCAAACCACTGACCAGCTGTGAGCCAAACAGCTCAGAGGTGACTCTGTATATCACTCAGCTCTAGAATAAGTGACATGGATCACAGGGATTTTCCTTCAGGCTCACAGCACAAGAACCTCTGACTGACACATACTCCATATGTGAGGAGCAATCAGGTATTTTGCTGCTACATGTACATCAGTTTCCAAATGGTCTTTCCTATAACACTGCCCAATGTCAACATACAATTTGTGCCAGTCACTCAAAGCTTTGCTGCTGCTAAATTCAATTTTCTGTTAACAGAAGGAAAATCTTTACCTCGCTCTGTAACATGTGGGCTCTTTTGGCCCACTTCATCTTCATGTCTTCTGGGACTGCTGTAAACTCATGGAGCCTTTTTCTGTAATCTTGATCGCTCGCTAAGGCCTGGGCTCTCCTGGCATGGACAAGATTCACCATGTCCATGGGCAGATGATACTGAGACCACACTTCTTGGGATCCCTTCTTATACTCCTGTTCACTCTGTAATTTGGCAGCATGCAAGCAATGCATCAATCTGGTGTCATCCAGAATGCTTCTGGCACCAATGTGCTTTCCTCTCTCCATCACAAAGTTGTGCTTATACTGGTACTAAAAATAAAAAAGAAGGGTAAAAGTGAAAAGGTGCCAAACAGACTGGCTACTCTAGATAAATAACATAGGGTAAGTCACTGAAATATCTATGCTGTCAGTAAAAAACAGCCAAGGTATGCAGCACTGGAAAGTAATAGTGTGAATCTCTCATTGCTCTCAAATGTAAATACCACAGTAACTGCAACATTAAAGTTAAGTGCATCTTAACACATTCTCTGAATATGCCCAAAGGACTGATCATGTTTAACCTCATCATATACTTTTATTATCTCTTCTAGAATTTTATTCCCATGGCTTGGAATGAGAACATAAGAGAAATAAACTAAAGACAGAAGAAAGAAGTCTATACAAAAGAGAAACATCATGCACTTTGTAGCCTTCAGATTTGCAAATGCCACCCAGCTATTTTAGAGAGTAAATTCAGTTTTCCTGGATCAATAACTATGTTGAGAAGCCTAAGATGGTGGTCTGAGCACAAGAATAAGCACTGGCAACCCCTCATTCTCATCTTAGCTGGGACTGTGACTCTCCCTATGATCTTGCATTTATCCTCTCTGTGAAATAGTGATGATGATGATGATAATGATTATTTATACAGCATCAACAGGGCGCTTGGAACTTTAAAGGGAAGGCCTGGGCCCTGAAGAGTTCATAATGTAGTTGAAATGGGATAATAACACTTATCTACCACACAAGAGAGTTGTGGGGATTAAATTACAGTAGCTAATGTTTATAAAGTGCTTCCAAGATGAAGGGCCAAATTCAGATCTGTTGTAAATGGATGTAATTCTATTATGGACTTGTAACCTTTAGAGCAGATCTGAAGCTGTAAGCAAAAGCACTCTGCAAAATATGGTTAAGTATATATTACAAATTACAGCTAGATATTGTTGCTTCATAAAACAAACACACATGAAATATATTCATAGTTCATTACAGTAGAGGTAAAATATGCAGCTAAATATGACACAAAATGAAGATTTTTTAAAATTTTTTTTTTTTACTTCTTTTAGTTTAATTTTCAGTTTTTCATAGGATTTCCTACATTTCTTGTGAGGAAGGGATAAACTTAGGCTTTCTGAAAAATGGATACCACCACCTCTGAGTGTTTGGCACACAACAGTCCAAATGAGAGAGTATTTTTAAGGGTAAGAAGATTTGTTTCCTCTATTTCATAAATTAAGGGGTCAAGTATTTACAGGGCCATCCACTAACTTCCCTGTCCTAACCAGAGTGGCAGCTGCTGATTTTCAGAGTCTCAAAGAACACTCAGCTTCTTCTGACCTCATTTCAACATAGGAGTACTAAGCACTTACAAAAGTCAGATTAATACAGGGTGGACAGAATAAGTGGGCACTTAATAATATGAGGAACTGAAAGCCTGGATAGGAGCGGAATACCTCTACTTTGTCTGCAAATACTTCAATTCATTAATTATTTCCCTCTGGAAGAAGTTTAACCAAGTTTGGTTCCTGATTAGCAGCGATTCTTCCTCTTCTCTTGTGTTTTTTTTTTTTTTAAATTCACACAAAGAATCTCATTCATAAGTAATATATTCTGTCTCACACTTGTCTCACATGGTTATGGAGTTGCTTTAATTCATTAAAATCTGCTTTAGACATTGTTTTACATGAAGTTAACAGAAATTAGGCAAGAAGGAAGGTTGAATCATTCAACTCACATCACTGGCAATTTCTCTGGAGGCCCTTGCAGTCTGGAACGGGAGTGCTTCCATTGTCAGCTTGTAGCCTTGAGCACGTAGATTATGCCAAGATTCCCTGTATTTTGCCTAAAGTAGGAAAGGCACATGTAGATTGCTCTTCCACTTTTAAATGCACAAAGGAGCAAACAAAGAAACCCTCTTTCATTTGTTATTCTGTGTTACAGTCTCATTCTTTATAATCAAAAGATTTTTTTTTTTTTAAATTATCTTTGGGAAATCCTACTAAGTCAGATAAGACATATCTTGTATTTTATGTTGATTTAATTTACTCACAACCATATACATGTTAATGGAGATAAATACCATTATATTCAGTTCAGGGAAAGCATAAGTAGAAGAGATCTAAGACGTCCTTTACTTATCTGTCTTTCCTGACATGGCACCATTCATTCTCCATCCCCAATAAGTGTAAGAAATACAGCATAAAGTCTTACATCACTGAGGAGGGCTGCATTTATTTTTGCCCGTGTAAACTCAGGCAGACCCAGTGTTGGTGTATACTGGTGCTGACTGTCCTCTCCAGCTGCTTTATACAGGCGCTAGGGCAGAGAACAAAAAAGACAATTGCAATTAATTTTCTCAGTTATTCCAAAAATACAACAACAATACTTAAGCTGCTTATGCTTAAGACAATTATAGTCAGCCACCACAAAACCCACCTAAGGATACTGCTATTGCAATTGAATGGGGTTTCTTTTCTGGGCATAAAAAAAATTTTACATTGATTTTTATACATATATCATGATGTCAACCTGCTACGTTCTTAGTCCTGCACTGGTATGTCCCCAGCAGGCCAAAAGTGGACTTAAGAACACTAAGGATACCACTACCATCTGTTAAATAAAAAAAAGGCAAGCGTTTCTGTTAAGCTGTCAATATTTTCTACCTTGAATTTTTCCTCATGTTGTTACCAATTATTTTTATAATTTGCCCATGGGTTTTGTCTTCTTTTTCAAAAATTAGGCAAGTGATCCTTTTTTTTAGGAGCACTCTAACATGGACCATACTATGCAAATGAGCGCCCTCAAGAACACCCCACAGAACTGATCTCTTGAGGCTTTGTTTCATGTAAAAAACCCCTGATAACAGAACTGTATTGTATGGGTACTATTTATGCTTTTAAAAAGAGATTGAACTGAAAATCACATTATTTGTTTGGAAATAATAAAAATGTGATCTAACCGTGCAAAAGCACAAATCGGTGATGTTTACTTTCTTTTTCATGTATTTTCTTTCAGAACAAGGTTTTTATTTTCCTACTCTTCCATCCCTAGCTTGCTGCATTTTGAAAAGCATATTTTCTGATTCACGTTAGGAGAGCCTACCTCATTAGCAATCAGATTGCTGAATTTTGCATGAAGGAGGCCAGGAGAGTCTGTCACCGATGTGTACTTGAAGGAATGTGGCTGCTGACGGTATTTACTCTGAGTTCACACACAAAGAAAAATGAACAGCATAACTAAATTGTCTTGTCAGATAAGGGACTTCTTCCAACAACAGTGGTCTAGTATTGATTCTTGAGGTTAAAATTCTGCTTTCTCACAGGGTATGTGTCTATTAACCATTAGACTAATTTACCTTCTTGCTACTCTGAATTTCATGCATTTAAGTCCCACAGAGAAACTGAAAAGGAAATAAGGACTAAGGTGTTTTAAAAATATAAATTGAACAAGTGCTGCTATGCTGAATACAAACAGGTTATTTCACCCCTTAGTGTCATTAACCCTGGCTAGTGGAATAACAATAAAGGTGAATCCAATCCAGAGAGAAGGCCTGAACAAGCCTGTTGAACATTTTTTTTCTGAGAAAACTGAGGTTCTACATGGGCCTTGGTCCTATGGCAGATCTGTGAACAAAATAATTCAAATCATTGCAAACAGGGATCCATTCACAAGAACACAGGAAGGGCACCCTTATTTTTCTTAATTTCACATCTATGTGAATATGGGCAATAGATCCAAGATTTGAAACTAGCAGAGACTGTAAGAAGAAAGCATGACAGAGGAAATAAAAGTAAAGCCACAATAAATAAAAAGGAAAAAAAAATAAAAGCACACTAAAGCAGCAAGTGAAAAAACAGACTAAGTCTTTAAAGTAGGAGCAGAGCTGAAGATAGTGTAATGTATTGGGTACTCTGTAGGTCAGTCTAATTTTCAAGAAACAGTACAGGTTACTCATTAGAAATAGGCTTATTTTTAGTTGAAAAAGGCCATTTAGGGTCTAAAATAAATAACATAAAATAACAGCATCCTGGATCTGAAGCACAGGAGGAAAGATTTGCAAAATCAGTTAGCAAAGTCTGCAAAATCTTGAACTCCACCAGGTTCACCCATCTGCAATTAAGACATGAATGGAATGATCAAACACAAAGGGAGGGAGACCAGCATTACCCAGTGAGTCACTTTGCCAACCCAGTTTAATAGCAAGACATCTGGCAAACTCTTGTTTGTAGTGGAGAAATCAAAACCCTCTTTTGTTACCTCACTGATAAGTTCAGAAGCTTTCTTCTTTCCTTCAATCTCAAGGGCCCCTGGAATAATACATCCAACTCCTCTCATTAAGTTCCTGTCAGACCGGTATAAATTCTAAGGAAAACCAAGCAGAAGTAATTACAAGTTTGCATTTGAGATGCCCTATATTTATTAATCTAAAAATACACAATAACAGTATTCAAATAAACCCATTAAAATTAGTATCTACCATAGAGAGTTTATGTGCATTACCCTGCATTCTTCTGTTTAGGTACATGTCCATGTGCACACAGCACTGACAGATCTACAGATCCAAGATTCTGAGGAGTACTAAGTCTCATGAATATCAAATGATACTTGGGTTCCTAATTTCTATTTGTTACCTTGAAAAAAAATTTCTAGATACAGACATGTTCTTCAGTATAAGACAGAAACCACAGCTATGTACTATTTTTTATAAATATATGTAAAATAAGATCGATTTAGAAAAGGGTATTGAAATATTTTAAAATAAAGGCTTGTAACTTCTTAATAAGTGGAACTGCAGACAAAATAGCCCCGCTTTTAAACAGTTTCAAAGGGCTATAAATAGGGAAGACTAAGGAAAAATAGCACTAAGCCATTGTATAGATTTTGTTAACATATTTTCCAGACCACCAAACCCAGCAGTGACCCATTGCAAGTATTCCTTTTCCAGAAGTGACAAATAAGTTACTGGTAGATACATTACAGCTAATATTATGTCATTTGATGATGTGAAGGGGGAGGATCATCTTATTTTCTGCTTCAAAAGAATTTATAAAGACCAAGCAACTGGTAAAGTGAAGGCTTGCCTTGATGGTTATGGGAAAACTGCTGCTGCTTACTGAGGGAAGAACTAGCTTTAGTTAATGAAGCATTTTGGTTCAGCCAACCACTTACAGTGGAAATGGAACAGAACCAGCTCCTCTTCCACCTGTGCCTGCCCAGTGCTAATCTCTAGACTCAAAGGCACCAATGTGTTGTTTGCAGGAAACATCCTTTGTGACTTGGAAAGTAAGAGAAAATTCTAGAGCTCATCCCTTGCCAGCTATTAGCACCAGGTGGTAAGAGAGTCACATTCTACTCTCTGAGACATGTTGCTAGCAAACAGTATTTCACCTTCACTTCAAAAGAGAGGCAGGGATGAAAACCTGCCTCAGAATCTCTGATTACATGTGTTTCCACCCAAGTTAGGGCAGCACAACTGGCATCTGATGTTTACACTTGTTTGAACACAGTCTGCTATCTTTAAGACTGTTGTCTGAAAGCATTAAACTGATATACACTAGCATCTTGGGGGGCAGACTTCTTTTTAAGATACAGCCCCTCTTGAGGTCTCCAGAGAAAATGTAATCTATTTAAAAGCCCTTTGCTCAGGACTAACCTTGAATTTGTAAGGCATTGTCCAGTTAATTTTACTCAAGATTATGCAGGGAGGTAAACTCATTTTTCTCAGAATTTCAGTGGTTATGTCTTAGGTCAGAGTTTACAAGTCTGCTACAAAGCAGATTTAAAATAATAGGCATCTTTCTCGTGGAAGTACACATGAATTTAACCCATCTGAAAATCAACTCAAATACTAGTTGGCAAACAGTTTGCATGGTTAGAAAGACCTTAAAAGTGAAATTTCAACAACTTTGCAATCATCCCCACTTACAAACAATTCACTGCCTGATCATCAAAGACTATTTATTATACTTTATCTCTCAGTATGGTGTGATCACATATGGTGTACAACTGTTCAGTAAGATAAATGTCTCATTTCTGAATGTTATCAAGGGGAACAGTGACTGTTTATCCCTCAGCTGCTGCTCAGACTCATACTGTCAGCTGTTATGATTTGGAGCAGAAGTACCTTGCATCAGACCCATGAGAGGAGTGTCACTGGGATGCTTTGCAATTACCTCACTCTGTAGTTTGTATGCATTCTTGGCACACTGCAACCTCAGATCATCAGTCAAAGAAGTGTACTGGTGTAGCAGCTGTCTGTATTCTTGTTCACTGACCAAAGCCTGGGCTCTCCTGGCATGTACCAAGTTTACCATATCCAGTGGCAGGTGGAAGTGGGTCTTAGAATCTTCAAAACCTTGCTTATATTTCACCTATCAAATTAAAACAGATCACAGAGATATCACAACATGATAATAAGAATTCAGGTTTTGATGCAGAGAGAGGTTCTCCACATTTATTCCAGTTTCCAGTATAAGTTACTCTTTTTGAAAGTATATTCCCTAACTTACTTTGCTATATCTTGAATAATCAATACTTAGAATATGTGGCACCTACATTTCATCAAAATAGTAGTCATCTACATTATATTCAATTAAGCTGAGATATTATTTCCAATTTTAATTTTTGTTAAAAACTGATATCCTAAATGTATAAAATCACCAAACTGGTAGACGAATTCTTATTTCACTGCATTTCTAGAAAGCACAGCAAAAAGGTTAAGGTACAAAAATATAAACATTTACATTTATATTGCAATTAGTACAAAGCCTCAAAATACTTGTTGGTTTCTACTGATTTGGCAAGTTTCATTTCATAGTTTAAAATGTTATTTTTAGTGTTGCTTTTTTTTTTTTTTCCCCACTTCCTGTCTCTGTCCAGGAAAAGAAAGCCATGGGAATCTTCAAAGAACTTCTTCATATGACATCTCCCTATCTGATTATGCAAATTTAAGATGTTCAGGTTGTTCATCCTGGTAATGAACATCCAGAGTTATTGATGATCATCAAACTGACTTAAAAGTCACCTGGAAAACATCAGAATTCTTCAGACACTTATTGTCACCTCTATGTCTAGGCATACCATCACACAAGAAAGCATCCCAGTAGAAGTTCAGCACTCTCTGAAATCTGTTAGCAGTTGCCCATCTATATCCACAAACAGGTTTGCAATGGATTGTTTTGGAAGAAGACAAATAGTTCTTAGATTATTTATGTCTTTAAAGTGAGACAAATATTTCACTGTTTTCTGGATCAAGCCATGGTGTTCAAAATGCCCCAAACAGTTACAATTCTTAGAGGCAATGAACAAATTACATGATTCTCAGCATATCCCATGACCAAGGGGGAACTATTCCCCAGCCAAAAAGAAGTCCAACTTTAAATTTCATAAGCTCATTCATAGTTTAGTCTTTCAGGAAAATAGTAAATTGAAAATAATCACTGAGTAACTTTATATCTGAAAAACTGAAATTACTTCTGTAAAAAGAACTAGTAATTCTCAATTAGACCTGTCTGTGCTGCAGGGGATTCTGCACTAGTGCACAGTCTTTTTTTATTGTCAGATTAATGTTACTGCAAATAATATAAAACAATGGCAAAATATCATGAGTTTATCAAAATATTGGGAAAGTGGGAGAGAAAGCCCCAATTTTTAAGTGGTGAGATATTCCACAGCTCATGCAAGCTAAATGCATCTTCCATGAGGAACTACTCACTCTTAAGAAATCAATTCCAAAATTTCCACCTCTTCTTGTACTTACATCACTCTGCAGCAATGCTGCATGGACTGAATGAGCAATATGAATATCACCATCCAGGCCACATGAGCCAACCATCTGTCCTTTCATTTTCTGAAATGCCTCCTTATACTTGTGCTAAAAAGGAAATAAGAACAGAAATATGAATAGAAGTGATGAAACTATTACTCAGACTGTTAAAACCTGAATAAAAGGATTTTCATATTACAGAAAGAGCACTATGGGCAATAAATCCTGGCTATTGTCCACAAGATAATAAGTCTGAATGAAACTTTAGGGGATGCTAGGAAGACTTCAGCTGTGCAAACATTTTAATATTTTATCCCATTTAGAGAAAAACAGAGTGAAAACATACAAATAGCTCAGGTTTGTTATCTGCTATTCCACAGGTGGTGGAAACAAGAATTTGTGCTCAAGTGCTCAGAATCAGCTTCTAAGGAGCCTCTCTCCATCAGCTCTCACACAAGTCAGAACTAGTCTCCTACACTTGAAATAAATTTGTAAATCTCTACAACCTGTAAAGCACACCCAAAACAAACCCTGAAGGGTAGAACATCCTTAATAATCTCTTTCTTCCAAAGTGTGCCAAGCTAACAGTGGCTGACAGCTCCTGAACAATCCCTATAACTACCCAGTCACTACAGCAGGTTAAGTTGGTTAAAACCCCACTTTGCTCATGGGTTTTTGCTTTCAGAGACCTTCCTTTGCTTAGTTACCAGTAACACTTCATTGTGTCAGCATCTCCAAAAGCATGCCTAATGAGACCAAAGCTAGAAGTCTCCCAGCTGGA
Source organism: Phaethornis superciliosus (assembly GCA_023637945.1). NCBI lineage: Eukaryota > Metazoa > Chordata > Aves > Apodiformes > Trochilidae > Phaethornis > Phaethornis superciliosus. The sequence continues at coordinate 8,269,747 of JAJQWJ010000008.1, read as the reverse complement.
GAGTTGGCTGAATAGGCTGTTTCCATCAAGAGTCATTCAGCAGAGCAGAAAGGGTCTGGAATGACTGACATATCCTATTGGAAAATACCAGCAGTAAGTTCACGTACATCACTTATGATTTCACCCGAAGCCTTTGCTGCCCGGAAGGGAATGGCATCTAGTTTCAGTTGGTAGCCACCATCTTTCATCTTTCTCCATGACTCTTTATAGTGAATCTGGGAAAGATGGAATGGAAGTAAAGAAAAGTTGCTGTTCAGAGGGTTGACACAACAGCATTATTATATATATATTGCCATCCTATGAACGTTATGATAGATTCATTCTATTCTAACAAGTAAATGAAACTCTCAATACATGACAGGAATAACCACATGAGAAATATCCATTATAAAAATGTATTAGTTTGTTCATTCTCATCTCTATAACTTAGAGAAATTTCATAAGAAATTTGACTTCTCATATTAATTCAGAAACATTTAGATAATAGAATGATGATATATGGGGAAAAGAAAGAAACTGAGCATGATTTCCTGTGTTTAGCAAAGCATTGCCAAATTTTTAACTTTCTTTTAAAATATTAAAGGACAAATTTATACCTCACTGATATTCATAGCATTTAATTTGGCCTGGAGGATTTCAGGAAGATCTGTTGTTGGTGTGTACTGATGCTTTACACTCTCTCCATGCTCCTTGTACAGCCTCTGCAAATAGAGACCAATTTCAGTATCAAGTGCTCACTACACATACAATCACTAGTTCAGACAAAAGCATTACCAAATAGGTTTATGGGAAGAAAAAAACCACAGAACAGTGACAGCAACATTAATAAATACAGGTAATTGTATTAGTCCAAAAACATTCCAAAAGCTCTGGGAGTCTGATACACCTACCAGCTAGAGTATGCTAGAGAGGAATTCCTTGAAGTTTTGAATGTATAAAACACTGTATATTAAAATTCAGATATTTGAATAGTCATTTGATAAGAATTCCAACATATGTGAAGAGGGAGAGGAAAAATAAGCCTTTATTAAGGATGTGAAGGCATGAGTGGCCCACCAACACTCTGAAATTTCAAAGAAATCCAGGGAGTTGAAGTTCCCAAAACAAATTTTTCAAAAATTGTTCATTTTTAGGAGATAAATATGATGGCAATTATCTGTTTAATTATTCCAAATTTGCTTCCAGAGCTAGTTGCAATGGGGTGCTCAACAGTCAATGGCAAGAAATCAAAAAGCCCTCAGAGGATGACTGACCCCAATGTCAAACAGGTGCCTATGTGGGCTGCTCACATCAATCAGGGCTGGCCCAGGACTAGCTAACTTCCAGATGTTTGCAGACAGATAAGAGGAGTTCTGTGCAGTTAACTGGAACTTCCCCTTCAATGCCTGTGCAGAGGTCACCTCGTTCATATTATTTTTCTTTCCTAGTTTAGTTTCTTCTCACATTGGCACCATAATTCTCAGATGAGTACAGATAGCCACCACTTTTTGTGGCCTCATCCCACTCAACTTGCCTTTCCCAGGCTATTATTTCTGTGTGAGGGTTTAAGACACTCTAGATGAGAATGAACCTCTCCATTTCATGCTGCTGCCACTTTATTTAGCACATAGGCCTTCTATTGCAGCTTCATAAGAAAAAAATTAATGAGAACTCCATGTGTGAAGAAGTAGAGAAGCAGACTGATTTTGACTGCAGCTCAGTGGAACAAAATGACTTATATTCATCCTGCCTGAGATGTAAGGCTTTTGGATCTTATTAATTAAACCAAAGGCATAGACATTATAAGTACTACAATAGCATGTGTTTTACACAAAGTCTTTCATCTTCTTCTTCACTTTAAAAATATCTATTTTCACAATAAAACATCCTCTCATGTTTGAAACTTGTCTTTTTTGAGTGACTTTTGCTTGTTATTCACTTTTGTATTATCCCAGTTAAGTCTACAATATTTTTAAATTGCTCTTCTATTAAAAATAAACATGTATAAACACCAAACAGCCTCAATTCCTCCCTTTAAGGTTTCCCTTCCTGGATTTCTCTCTCAGCAGGATGACAGCTTGAAATAATTTATTTTTTCTTCCTTGTCATCCTGACTTACATTTTGTTTCCAAATAGTAAACTGAAATTTGAAAGACCTGTTTGAAAAGGGGAAAGAACCACAAATGTGTTCTTCCTCAGTGAATCTCAAAAGGCCAAAAGTCTCTACAGGTCAAAGTTTAGTCTTACTCCTAAACTTCTAAAACAACAAATTGGACAGAAAGCCTTTTTTACATGAAACTCCCATTCAGTTCAGTCAGATCTCTGTGATTTCTCATTCCAAGTTAGAAACATATTCTTTGTGAGATGCACCACACCAGAACACAGAAGTTTCATGGTTCCCAAAGATAATCTCAGAGAAAGAGAGAGAAAGCCAGTGCTTCAATCAGATCGTTCAAAGAGGATACCACTCTTATAATCATAATGTATATACATTATAACTTACATCCACAGCCTGGTTATAACTAATTCTAGCCTGGATCATCTCAGGAGTGTCTTTAATACTGGTAAACTTCAAAGCATAGGGATGCTGACGGTACTTCTTCTGTTGAGCAGAAAAAGATCAAAGCCGTGAATTTTGTGCTGCTCTTTCATGCTATTTGAAAGAGAAAAATCATAGGTTGCTGGAGATTAGAGTGAATTTGTGAACATAATTATTATTCCTCTTTCTTCATCTTTATGTCCTAGGTACTTTCAGATTAATATTTGTTTCGATTTAACAATAACCTTTTGCCGATTAATATTAAACTATTTCTCCCTAAACATAACGAAAACATTTTCAAAATCAGATTCTGCCTACCTAAATACTCCAGAGCTCAGGATTTTACAGCCTTGTTTCAGATTACTTCAGATACAGTATGACTGTATTTTTATTTATAGTTGCTTTAAGCAAGGAATTATATACAATTGTATTATTGTAATAATGGCAACTGCTTCACTTATCTTTATGAGAGTTTAAGGTTCCTTCTAACATCTATAGTAGATTTGTATAGCCATTAATACTGTGTCTAATTTTTATGGTATATATTCCAGGTAATGATACTAATTCTCCATGCTTGAAAGGACCCATAGTAGCTTCTGAAAGATCTTGTTATATATACATACTTAAGATGATGGCTCTTCGATGGTAAAAAAAAAAATGACACTTTTTCTATATGGACAGGTCACTTCTTGCATGAGTTGTCCTAAACTGATAAACACCCTTATCTCTTTTCCAAACAGCTTGTACTAAATTTTTGCAGTGCCTGTGATGAACTCCCAAGTCAATAAGCATGTTCATGGCTCTTCTCAAAGTTGTTTATATCTCAGTGTTTGAGTCTAAAGACATCATTCTCCTTTAAATTGAGCTGCAATCTGCATAAGTTTATTTGAGGCAACATCTTGGCTATTTGGGGGCTCAAAACTTTGATGTAAAAAACATTAACACATCAGCTCTTCTAAGACAATGCAATCTTATGAGGAACGTTTTGGTTTCAGAAAGAAATTGTGTAAAAATTAGTAATCTCACTGAATTTAAGTGGGAACAAAATGGTTTACACTTTGTCCAGATTAGTTGTAGAGAAAAATAAGAATTGACAAGAACATCTCTAAATAAAATTTTTCAACATTATATTCTGACAATTGTAATAATTGTAATAATAACAATAATAATTGTAATAGCCACCTAAAATTATTTAGTAGTCACAAAATGGCAGACATGAGCAACCAAGCAGGTCAAATATCTACTCAGCAGTTTTCACTACTATAATAGCAAAATCCTAGACCTGTAGACCTATACAGACTCAAAGCAATCATCACCATGCTAACTTTTATGAAGCTGCCTTTCTTTACACTAGCTGAGTATCTAGTTTATTGTGTGAGGGAAAAAAAAAAAAAAGTTAATCCTTCCTCACTGTAGGTGATTAGACAGAAAATAAATAGTAATCAGGCAGATGTGACAGATGTGAAAGGGTGACCATATTTTTTCTGAGACACTACACCAGTGATTATGTTGTTACTCTAATTGAATGGACAGATGATTCCTGCATCACCACTGGTCATCTAAAAACACAGTATTCAGTCTTCTAGGAAGGCAGATTTGGCCAGTATGACTAAATTCTGCTAAATAAGAGAAACAGAGTGCTATGAATCTTTTAACCATTTCCATCCAGAAACGTCCTTTGAAGGCTTCATGGAAGTGGCATAAAGGATTCTAGAGTCTGCCATTTCCTGTAAGTGATATTGGTTATAGGGAGAAACATGGATGAAAATTACTTGGGCCCATAGATAGCTACAGACATCTATGCATTTGAACTTCAATAATTAACATGACTATATATGAAAAAGGAGTAAGAAAGAACATGCTGATGTTAAAAAAAGAAGATTCTGGGTCCAATGACTGCATCTTTTTACCATCTCTCCTGTTTTGCTTCATTAAAAAGGTAGGCTAGTGGGTAGCAATTGAGCACTGTTTGATTGCCATTATTATTCATAATATCATTTGTCACCTACTTTGTTTTTGCAAAGGCTATATGGACTCCTACTGGTGTGTGTTTGGTATCTGGTTTCCCTCTAATTACGAGTCCTATCCCTGGTTTTGAGGGCTTTCATGTGGTATGCCTTTTTCTTTCCCCTTTGAGTGGAAATTATTTTAATTTTATACAGACATTTTGCACGCATTATGCAGCAAATTCTGTTACATGCTGTCATGAAATCTCACCTCACTAATGAGTTCTCCTGCCTTCTTAGCCTGCTCCACATTTAATGACCCAGTGGCTATCCATCCAGCTCCTTTCATCCAGTTCAAATCTGCTCTGTATCGGTTCTGACAAAGAAAAAAAAAAAGTCCTATTGTTGGTGTTCATACACTTAAAATACCATTAAAAGATTCAGACATTGCAGGAAAAACAACCAAGTTGAATTAACACCTGCTTTTGGTTTATTCACTATTGCATAGAGCAAGGAAATAATAACCAAAAAAAAAGACAGAATGAAATAGAAATATCAGGACTCCCCAGAACTTGTGCAATATGCTTTGAGGGTAATTTTTAGAAGTGGTCTAGACTTTACTGTCATTTGCAATTTTTACTCAAATGTGGCAAAAAACTTCAGTTACAATGAAAGTATAAAAATGAAATGGGAAAAAAAAGTATATTTAGCTATTCCCATCTCCTGTCCTTTTGTTATACTGGAGGGAAAGCATTTTGTTATGCTTTTCCCATGTGTCTTTAAGGAGGAAGAGTACAGGAGTACTCCTCCCTTTACTCATAAATTCTCTCCTGTCAACAATCTATTGCATTCCAAAATGTTATAGAAGGTCTACAGCTGGTTTACTGAAAGTCTGAAGGGTTCCAGCACCTATACCTCAACAAGACCTGTACACAGGTCAGTCTTGGTCTCCTTGAAAAGTTCTGACTTAAAATCTCAGAGTGGAAACTCAGACTTATAGTAACCACTTACAGTATCTGATGGTTACATCTGGGTATGGGGTCTCCAGAAGGAATGTTATCACCAATTTTATCATCATAAATTATTTAACATTCCTGCACATTAGGTAAAAAAAAATAATTGTATATCATGTACGAATCCTAGTACTTTATTAACATTTGAAGCAGTCTTTGAAGAAGCCATGCTCATAAACAGCATTATACTCCCCTCAGGACGAGTACAGACTTTAAATATAGTAGTTAATATTTACTGGTTTAATAGATGAAAAATTAGGTGCATAAATATGTCATGGAAATCATAAACATGTGAAGAAACCCAGCCCTAAGTGTCTGAAGGGGTTGAATTAAAGGGTGTTGAAATACTTTAAGCTCTTGACTTACATCACTTTGCAATCCATAGGCCCACTTGGCCCATGCCACTTTCATGTCAGTAGGCAGGGCTGTGTAGTGATGGAGAGCTGTCTTGTATCCTTTATCTGTAGCCAAACTCTGAGCCTTTTTGGCATGGACAAGGTTAACCATATCCAGGGAGACCTGGAACTGATTCTTTGTGCCCTCAAATGCTTTCTTGTATTCCAAATCACTCTGTAACTTTGACATTTGAAGGGAATGAGCCATCTGCGAATCTTCCTCCACAGCTTTTACTCCGATCATCTTACCCTTCATCTTCTCATAACCTTCCTTATATTTAATCTGTAAAGAAAACAATAGACCATGAGTAAATGATCTGAGCTGTCAAACTTACAGTTCTGCTAGTAGTAAAGCAATGGTCTATCAGTGTCATGACATGCTTTGCTCTTTATACAAGCAAGAAGTGCACGCAAAAGGGAACTGGAATTTCTTAGAAATTAGTCAGTGTTTATAAAGAATAAAGCCTTTCTCAATAATATATTCATAAAAAGTGGTAATAAACCTCTTCTTTTAGGTTCTCTACAGGAAAAACAACATTTTTTAAGCCCTGGAGTCAGAAAGTTCTTTTAGGAACTTTCTGGCCATGCATAGATATATTAAGTGATGATGTTTCACAGGAGATTTCAACCTCATTTTGAGTTCCAACATTCACCCATGGGTCAAAACAAGAATAGGAAAAAAAGTCAGAATGTGAGGAAAAACTCTGAACTGCTCAGAGCAAACCCTCTGACTAATTATGGAATGCCAGTCATTCAGACAACTCCTCCATTGCTCCTTAGCATGAGTCAAGTGAAGGTGGCTTAGGGCACTGAGACATATGTGACACATCCCCAACACTCTGATAGCAACCTGGACTGTCAGCTGTTCTATGAATAAAGACAGCTGATGGAGTCCATACTCACATCACTTGCCAGATCCCTCTTTGCCTTAGCTGTCAAGAATGACAAAGCATCCAGACGAAGCACAAATCCTTTTTCCTTCTGCTTCTCCCAGCTACTCTTGTAAAGTTTCTAAAGAGATGACAATAACACAGTCTCTTTATTACTATCAATTCATTCTATTTGTTTTACATTCACAGTGAAAGCTCTCAAGGAACATCATACCAGTGTACACTCCATGCCCAGCAACCATATGTCTAAGGATCAGATCTGTGAATACTGCAATCTTACTAATCATTATGCCACTAATCTGGAAGCATGTGGAAAATACACAGCTTCAAACTCTAAAAGTGACAAATCTTCAGAACAGCAGATGTAACTAGCATTAAATTAAAAGCAAGTAATTAGATATAATGTTTTTACATCTAAAATATTTGGACCTTCTTTGAGAAGGAACCTAACTTTTACCAACAAAACAAACATTTCAATAGCAGCTGTAATTACACATAGGATGAGGGAATCTAAACCTCTGTCTCACACAGTACCTCACTGATATTAGCAGCATTTGCTTTGGCCAGTAGGAAGACAGGATCATCTTTGCTGATGGTGTACTGATGAAGAAACTGCTCTTTTCCTGACCTGTAGGCAACCTGTCCACAAAAATCAAAGCAGGGTTAACAAGCAGTAGTCCCTGTTTAATGTGAACGATAACAAATATATCAGGATACTTCTCGTTCCTAAAGTTAGCTACTCTTCTGTCTATAAAGCTGACATTAATTTCAGTACAAAATGTATGTAATAATATATTTAATCTGATATTAAACTGAAGCTATTTTTAGGTGGAATTCAAGTATTCAGTGGGACACAGAAATAGTGAAATTTAGGTGTGAAATGAAGAAAACTAAGCAAGTGAATCTTCAGAGAAAATTTGTGACCCAAATGACTAGCATTCCAAGTTCAAATGAAAATATCAAGGACATTTTGTGATCCAACAGCAAACATCTCCATTTTATATCCCAGGGCAAATCAACACATCCCATTTTACAAAATGCTACATCTCTTCCATATCCAAGAAAAAAAAATGTTCCTACTATAAAGCTCTAAATCAAGTATGTGGCATCCAAGTATGTGGAAGGTTTTTATTCATGAAGAGGAGAGAAAAAGCAAACCTGGTAGTTGCCTGAAAAAAAATTCAAGAAGCAATAATGCTTCATTCACATAACAACTGAGAAGCTGACATTATCTTCAGTCCAAGGCACAACATATTAAAAGTAATTTTAAAAGCTTGGCAAGTCACTATTTTTCAAAAATCCTCACTTTTACAGAATCACAGAATGTTTAGGTTGGAAGAGACCTCCAAGATCATCCAGTCCAAACTTTGATTAACACCACAGTCAGCTACTAAACCATGTCCTTAAGGACCAGGTCCAAATGCCTTTTAAATGCCTGCAGGGATGGTGACTCCACCACTGTCCTGGACAGGCCATTCACATGTCAGTGCCTGACAACCCTCTCAGTAAAACAATATTTCCTAACATCTAGATTAAACCTCCCCTTGTGCAGCCTCCATCCATTACTACCTCATAGATAAACAAATTTTGTGCAAGTGACATTAATGCTTCGGGGCATGAATGCATTGAATTGAATGCATTTCAATCACACTTGAATCCAGCCTGCACCACCCACAGGTTTGTCTTTGCCTTGCAGAGGCACCCCACCCTCTTCCTCACTCTCTGGACTTTGACATAATTTATGAGAAGCCTCAAGTTTTTTGTTATTGTTCTAGTTCAGATAATTCGATGAGGGAATTCTTTAAATAAACAAATAAAACCCCTTAGAAATATCAAGAAATTTCACATATATTAAAAGGTTTCTCCTCCACTATCATCTTAATGTAGATATCTCAGAAATGGCACAATGGGTAAGTTACTTGGTAAGAGACAAATTTAGTCAAAGACTCACATCACTTTGCAGTTCCTGGCTTTTCTTGGCATGCTTGATCTGAGAACTGTCAGCCACACTGGTGAACTTCAGAGCATCAACCTTCTGTCTGTACTTTTTCTACATCAAATTAAAGCACAAAAGTTTCTACAGTATTTACATTTTCAAAAAAAATACAGTGCTTTCAAAACGTACATGACTGATAGAGCCAAAAGTACCCTGTAAAATTCCAAGACAGTTTTAGCACCACGTATCAAGAAACTAAGCTTCCCAGTACAATACTATCCAGTGCCAACATTGATGGGGGGACCTCAGTGGTGAGAAGGGTGGGACAAGCATATGTCACATGCAGTGTTACTGATATGGCAAGCATGGATACTCTGCAAGGCTCAAGTCATGGATGTGAGAAAAAACATTCACCCTCTGATACCAGTACTTACTTAAAATCTGTAAGAATTGACAAATGTGCATTGAGTCTAACTTTTCTAGTTTGGTAAATTAGACTGCCCTTACTTTTATTTTGTCTTACTTTTTGTTTTACATCTGAAACATTGAAGTGAACATGAAACTTCCATTTGGATTAGGCCTGTTTCAAATCAATGTCTCTGCCTGAGCCTTTTGCATCACTTATTTTAGAGCAATCTAAGCATCTCCTTCTATCTCTGAGACAGTACAAGGAAATGCAGCATCCTATTACAAGACCAAAGTGTGACAGAGGAAACCAGCAAACACTTTTTGTATACTCTAGTTGGATTCTTACTCTAAAAGTTTAACCACAAAGTGGGCAATACCACCTATGAAGGGAGGAAATGCATTTTTCCATTATCTAGCATTTCAGAAGATAAAGCCTTCTGTTTGAACAGATGAGTGAACAGAGCACTTTACACAGTGTCTCTGCTAGGGGAACACAAAATATAAGTTAAACAAGCATGCAGCACTTCAAAGAGGTGCTCATCACTTTATTTTAGGAACTTGGAAGGGCGGGAGGCAGATTAAAACTGGCATGTTTTGTCACATTGCATGGAACACAATGTAGTGACATTCTGCAAAGAAATGACAAAATGCCAGGCTCTGTCTGGCAATAGAGATCTCTAAAACAGTATCCACCAGTCTCCAGTACAAACCACTGTTAGCCAGCTCTCAGCCATACACAGTCCTGGAATAAAATGGCAGATCACTATGGTTTATATGTTTCTGGAAGTGGTTATTACTGCAGCATACCAGACCAAGAGATGTCAGTGTATCCCTAGCAAGACACAGGATCTGACAGTAGCTGCTCTTCTTTTATTTCTAAGATGCATTTTTTTGCTTGCAGGATCAGTGAGAGGATGTCAGCAACCCAAGGTATCAGAGAGTGTGATCTCCAGGCACTAGATGGCTTCTGCTCCTTCCTCCAGCACTTAGTGGGATTTCACCCTTGTTGTCAAACTTACCCTAATTTATTCTTTTATCTATTCTCCAGTTTCCACGGCCTCGAGTGACACAACTCAACCATAGCTAAGCAGCTGAAGAAATGTGCTAAGCAATGAAAAGCAGGACAAGCTGAAGTAGTAAATATGCCAAAGAGCAAGGAAATTTCCAAACATGGCTAACAAACATATAATTTCTAAGCACTGTTTCTTGAAACGCTATGCATTTCATACAGGGTGTACCACATTATTTCTGATTACTTTCAGTGTTACTCTGCAAAATGAGGAGGTGAATGAAGATGAGGAAAAACAAGTGTAGGGACTGTACTTCACAAACTTGACAGAAATTAATAATTAGATAATGGAAACACATTTTTTTAACCTCTAATCCAGGATTTCCTAAACTGTATAATACCTAAAATGTCCACCAGTTTATCCATTTCTCAGATTTTCTGTACTAGGAATTCCTTATCTATTCTATATAATGTAGTGGAATAAGTGTACCTAAGACTCTGAACAAACAACAGACAGAAGCATGAACACTTCACTTACCTCACTGACCAAATCTCCTGCCTTTTTGGCTTGTTGTATATTAAGACTTCCTTCTGTGATGCAGCCAGCTCCTTTCATCCACATCAGATCTGCCCTATATTGAAGCTGTACAGGAAAGTTACATTTATTAGCACGGGGAACACAGGTACAATGTTTGCTGGTGAACATGTGTACACTTTCTAATTTCAAAGACATTCTGAAGACATTTTAAAAAGTCACAATGCAAATCAGTGTCCATATAAAATGAAAAATAATGTCAAGCTGAAAGAATCTTTAAATGCTCATACTTCTTGGAACAGCTAAGCTGATATACCATCTTACATCACTCTGAAGATCATAAGCCTTCTTTGCCCATTTGGTCTTCATATCTTCTGGAACCACTGTGTATTCATGCAGTCTCTTTCTATAATCTAGGTCACTAGCAAGGGCCTGGGCCTTCTTAGCATGTCTCAGGTTTACCATATCCATAGGCAGATGGAAATGGGTCTTACTCTCTTCAAAATCTTTTTTGTAGGCAATCTAGAAATAGAAGGAATGAAAATAAGTTGTCTTTATCAGGCTACTGCAAAGCCAAAATTATCTTAAATCTCCACTCCCATTTGGGCCCTTATGCAGATAAGGCAAAAAGCACATGGAGAAATCAGTTCCTATGAGAGATGAACAAAACAGATGGGAGGCTGAATTTTGCAGATTCCAGAGACATCTTCTACATCTAATGGTAGATCATACTGTTGCTGAAAGATTAATAATTATGAAAAACACCTTTTGAGTAAGATGAATAATTTACCTCACTACTCATCTTGGCTACTTGCAGAGAGTGCAAAAGTCTTGAATCTTTGGTTCCAATTGCTTTTCCTTTTGTTTTTTCATATTCTTCTTTATATTTAATCTGTGAAAAAAATAATGTAAGCCAAAGAACATTTTTGACTACCCAAGAGATAAGCAATGCTTTTCACTGTTGATTCGATTGGTCAAAATTTACAAGAGCTAAGTCTTATCCTCACTTTGTCACTTCAGATTTCCCAGATTGTCTCAGAAATTCCTAAAGGTGTGAGGTTGGTTTCATTCATGTTGTCTTTAACCTCATTCCTCATTCCTCAGGCTCACCCCGCTGAGGTGGATTTGTTTATAAAATTAAAGTTTGCTGATTAGCTAAATTATCTGGCTCTTAAAGCATAAGATAATAATGTAAAATAAAGTAAGGAATTCCAGATTTGATTTTTCTAAGGTTGGATTTTGGTATCACAGTCACTGCCGAACATTTTCCAGCTGCAGGAAAGGTTCTTCCTTTTATGCCTCTTCATAGGTTAAAAATCACAAAATAAGTTGTTTAAAAAGAGATTGTTCAGAAAAAAAATTATATACATGTGTTTATATTAAAGAAGCAGACTAAAGATACATTTATTCTCTTTGCAGTAGATGATTACAGCATTTTTTAAGCAATAAACACTTTAAAATGCTGAAGCTTACTATGGGAGGATTGAGCCATTGCTATTTTCAAATTTTGCTTCCTTCTGTACACTTGTGTTAAAACGAAAATCAATCAGAGAGTGACATTTCATAGCAGAGTCTGAGAAAGTTTCTAACTGTTCATCAGCCATTGAGAAAGATAACAGCCAAATGTAGGACTTATGAATGGAGCTAAGTTGTATTTGCCTTGTACCTTCCAACCCAAACCATTCTATGATATGCAGAATAATTCCTAGGTAATTAATTATAACATACATCACTGGCAAGATCCCTTGAAGCTTTGGCAGCAAGTAAAGGCAGAGAATCAAGTTTCATTTCAAATCCCCGGCCCTTACTCTTCTCCCAGCCTTCTTTGTACTTAATCTGAGAAAGGAAAGACAGCAATGTGTCACTAACACATGAACCACAAGGTCTTCAAATGAACATGAATATGACTAAGAGCAAAACAGAAATACAAATATCTTCAGACCACAAACTGGAACCTTCTTAAGTTACAGTTCATTATTATTGCAAGTAAATGAATTGGCCAGGATTGATTGCAGAATTCTATTCTTGGAGTTTACACGTACTTTAAATCCCAGAACATACACCAATAGCTCTCAGTTTTAAACAGGTATGAGGAAGGAAGATTTTTTCAGAAGAGCCTGTGGTTATGTCTCCATACACAAATACTGTAGATGTATAGGAGCTGATCTATAGGGCAGAACAGCTGGTGCTCAGAATAAGACATCACACTACTCATTTCAGGATTTTTCTTCCCCCCACCAAACTAGAGATAGTCAAGTCCCATGCACTGAATATCTATTTGTAGCTGCAGTTCTTTATGTGAGCTGCTGGAAAGCATCTTTCAATTTGGCTTCTTTCAAAAGGAACACAGTTCATGTGTTCCCAGATCACCCCACAATGTGAAGCAAAGCTCAGTGAAGCAACCCTTATGATCAGGTTTGCTTCAAAAGCACACTCATGGGCCATACACATCACAAACATAGGTGAAATGCTTGAGAACTACATGCTTAACCTCTGAAAGTTAATGGAAGTTAAAGTACTAGTTGCTTAAGCTCTTTTTCAAGGTTTGAATTGAAATTCCACCAGATCAGGATCAAGTATGCTTTCATGCATACTCTGCATGCACCTAATGAAGTATCCAGGAAGCCCTGATTTCTGAATTTGGCTTTTCATATGGTTTTGATTCTAGCAGTATCTAACAGTGATGCACACATCACTAATACATTTTAGCCACAAAGAGTGTTGCCCCACAAGACTTCACCAATGCAATTTAAATAAAACTTTGGGAAAGAACACAAGGTCTGAATAAGCCAGGAAAATCGTGCAGTAATGCCAACTCAAAAACATGAAAATTTATGAAACTGTCTTAAAAATAAGAGGAACACCAGTAATAAGTCTGGAGTTTTTTACTGGTTTTACATTTATTTGTCCTGGTGGGCTTTTTTTCCCTCCAAAACTATCTACAACAATGGAGGTCTGAAAAAATTACTTAAAAAATTAAATTAAAATAAACCTTTTCCTCAAGTGCTTGATTTTAATACCCAGGCCTCAGTAAATCACTATATATTGTTGAGAACTATAGATGGCAACAACAGTGGGCTTGATCCAAAGTCACTGAAGTCCCTTTGTTTCTTTCCATTGACTTCAGGTGGCTTTGAGTTATCAGAACTGTGAAAATGTTAATTCTTTATACAATATCACCTCAGAAGCAGTTAATTTTGTGATGTGAATGCTAATTTACTATACAAATTCAAGCCATTGGAAAAGGTCTTGAAAAAAAGTCTAGCTGTTTCACTGTATTTGAGATTGTATCCCCTGTCTATTCTGGTTACCATACCTCATGCTCTTTTAGTAAAAACCAATGCTAAATGCTTCCAGAAACAGTGTCACCATCTTTATATTAATAATTTCTGTCTATTAATAACATCATGACTACCAATAGTTCCTTGTCATTTGGCTTACCTCACTGTACAACTCAGCATTGGCTTTTGCCTTGACTAACTGGGGTACATCCTGAGGCAGACTGTAGTTTGTTTTTGTCTTCTCATACTGGGCTCTGTAGTTCAACTGCCATATATTGAAAGAGTCAACAACAAACTTGGTTATTTTTAACTCATTAACAATATGGCTGTTACACTCATTGACTGCTCTTCAATTTCAGGCTGTTAGCATCATATGTTACAGATACACTCACAGGTTTGGCTGATGTAACTATGAGGGCAATAAGGCAATAATAACTTCTGCCTAGATACTAGAAAGTAGAATAATTATTCTATAAATAAAATAGTTACTGATTGTCCAAAAGCAGAAAATATCTCATTAAAGAAACATGCATTAATAAATACACAGAAGGTAAATCCCTAAAAAAACCCACACTATCACAACACTTAAAAGTAGAGAAAATATACAATCTACTGGTATGCTTGCACATTTTTGGAAGCTATTAATTCAATCTGTATTCTTGTTTTGGTTGTACATCTGCTGATGAAGTATTAACAATAAAAACAGTGAAGTGCTACAAATGCTGTTCAATAAAATGATCTCATAATTCCCGTAATGGTTACTGATGACAAAACTTACATCACTGAGCTGCTGTGCATTTATTTTGGCTTGAGCAATTTGTGGAGTGATGGCAACAGAGCTGTACTTCAGTTTGTCTATGCTTTGCCTGTAGTTTACCTTAATAAAACAAAATAACAATTAAAAAAATATTTAGTAATGAAAGGAATGTTCAGAGCAGAAAATGTATAGAGAAAGTTTTGTTATCTAATACTCTTGATAAATCACTAGTTAAATATTAATAAATTGAGATGAGGAAAAGTACTTGGCTCTCTTGGATTAATGTTAAGGCTCTGAAAATTTCCTAGTGTGAGGTCACATTTCATTTTCACAGAATTTCCCTGTGTGGTATGAGTTTCATGTGGATAATGAGAGAAGAAAAATACATACCTATGGTACCAAGAAAAATTCATTTTAATGTCAACAACTAAGAGAATTGGAATCCACCAAGTTCCTAACATATTAACATGGCAGCTATATTACCTTAGCTATATTACCTTAAATCCACAAATTATGCAAGATAAAGTCACAGAGAAACTTTCTTTTAAACCTGTTGCTACGAAAGATCTTAGTGCTACACAGAAGGACACTTTTATTATTCTCTGTAGGTCTTAATTAATATTCAATGTAGTTAATCCCCACTTTGCAAACATTACTCATCACAGTGCTACACTGGTTTGCTATAAACACTTTTTTTGCAGCTAATTGGAGGATATTTCTAGACACTCTGAGTTACTGAAACCATTGTCATGTGAACCTTTGCATCCCATGTTCTCCCTGCCAGCAGGACAAGAAAAAACCATTATGTCACAGGCCCAAAGTGATCAAGGTACTTAAAGCAGTTTCATTATTTCTTAATGTTAATGGTCTCTCTAAAGCATCTTTTCCCTGTTTTCTAACTATTTCAGTGGAAAGACAGGTTATACATAAATCCTAGGTAGTCAGAAATGCCTTGCAGAGGTGCTGTTTCCTGACTATTTTATAAGTAACACCTCATAGCAATGCACAGATTAAGTTCCCAATTGTTGATGAGATCAATCAAGCCTTTAATGCCTATGAGAGGTGAAAATGTTGTATCCTCTACAGTCTGGTGTTCTCCATTTACCTGTAGACCACATAAAACCACAGCAGTACACAAAGTTCTTTACATTCTTCTGTAAGTAACTCAGCTCCAGGCATAGAGGGTACCTCTCGTGCACACACCACAGGTATAAGAGAGGTTATGTGACCAAATCATTCCTCTCCAGAGG
Organism: Phaethornis superciliosus; assembly: GCA_023637945.1. Lineage (NCBI taxonomy): Eukaryota > Metazoa > Chordata > Aves > Apodiformes > Trochilidae > Phaethornis > Phaethornis superciliosus. The sequence continues at coordinate 8,253,809 of JAJQWJ010000008.1, read as the reverse complement.
TGCACATCTATCTTGAGAGAATTGAGAAAGGATGAGAAAACTCTTTAAGTCTCCCTGTCCTTTCAGTGCTTGATGCTGCTGTTGAAGCTACCCAGAATGGTGAGATATTTTGCAACACAGACTAGGGATAAAGCAGAGCTCACTCCTTTCACATCACTGCACAATCTGTGCTGAACTGAAGCCAATAACAAGAGGTGGAAGCACTTTCTATTCCTCTGAGCCCTCTTGACTGCCTGTGCCTTTTTGCTTTAACCTTGTTATCACTAGCTGTTTGCTCCCATGGTTAAAACATCATTTGACACTTGCAGTCTATCACAGTCTCTCCTACAGAGAGGTGATGAGCCATGTAACTCACAGAAAAAAAATCATAAAATTATTTACATCTTTCAAAGGGACCAACTTCCTTGTTGTTTGATATGAAGGAGTGAGAGTAGCTGGATAATTGTAGTCAACACCATCATGTTTGTAATCAGATTTATAGGCTATCTGAAACACAAGGAGAGAGAAAAAAAATCATTCTTTTTTTTTTTTTAAGCTGTCATTTGTTTGAATAATTATCAGTCAAGAGGAAAGGAGAAACAATAATATTAATATTAAATGCAAGAAACAAAGTAAGTTCAGTGTCATGAGTGACAAAGAAAATGAAATTATTTGCATAGTTTAGCCACTAATTGATTCTTTTTCAGCTCCTCAATTAATCCAATGCCAACTGTGGTAGCATTAACTTAACTTCCACCTATGACACATCTCTTTTATCTTTCTGCTTAGTTCTCAAGCTTCTTACAGATTTGTAAATAATGTACTTGAAGGAACACTATGTAACAAAATAGCTTCATGACTAACCTAGTAAATTAAATTGGAATCCAGAAATCGTCATTAAAGACTCTTTTTTTTCAGCAAAGGTCAGACCCTGGGGTGGTGGCAAGCAACCTTCAGCATCCTACTGATGTCAAGAAAACTGAAGGAGCTCGGCATGTTGCCAGATCACTGAATTGGCTTATTTTGCCTTCTTCCACACAGTGAGCTATAAACCAGTACAAAAGGGTTTCTAGAATTTCCACTCTCCTCAACACAGCTATCCTTCAGATCCCAAGTACAACACAATCTAAAGTTTTCCATCAATTTAACTTTGGAAGAACTTAAAGACAAGAAAGCAACTGCCATTGAATTGCAATTAATAAAATACTTACATTGCTTGCCAAGCTGCCAACTTTCATGGCATGTAGCATCTTCTTGTCCATGCCAACACCTATGTAATGACCTTTCATCTGGTTTTGGTAGGTTTCTTTGTATTTAAGCTGAACAAAAAAAGCAAAAATAATCTGAGTAAATGCATTTAGTTTTTCTATGAGTTGCCATATGTTAAAGCAGTGAGACAAATTATTCCAGCAGTGGTCTACCAGTGTTGCACCACCACAGAAACTCATGAGTCCACAATAACCTTGGTACTCTAAAAAACCCAACCAACTAAACAAAGAACAGCTGAAAGCCTCTGATAGTTTCCTGTTTTAAAAGATGTCATCTACATATTCTTCAAACCACCTGGATGCCACATAAATTATATTCTACATTCTTTTGCTGCATATTATTTTCATCACAAATAAATATTAGAATGAAGTTCCCAGGAAGCATTATTTGTACATTAAAAAATGAGCACACAATCACCTCACATAACTGGGTTGCTCTAGTGCAGCTTTCACCAACAAGATAAAATAATCACTCTACCACCTCAAATGTGTGGCATAGGATTTATTCATGGATTTTAGAAAATTATAACAATCAGTATAAGGCAAAATTATACTTGTATAATCATGAGATGCAAGCTGTATCATTATTACTATCAATTACTTTCGTGCAGTAAACACATTCTCTGACATTCTGGTAAAATACTTCCTGTCTACATTTCTAGTCAGGACATGGAGATAACAATAAAGCAAGTAACAATTATGATAGACAACTATTTGTGTAGATCAGCTGTCTCTTCTAAGTAAGCTCTCTTCCATTTACCCTGTATTTCTTTTCATAATCCTATATAAAATGAGCCCCACTGATTCATAGAGACAGACCATGATTGGTGCTGTACAGACATGGATTAAAATCAGTTATAATTAAAGTTCCAGCACATGCTTAACTGAAGCACACACACAGATGACCTGCAATTCCAGCTGCTACCAGGATAAGCAAGCACACACGAGGCACTCTACACTTACATCACTGGTGAATTTTGAGATCTTGCTCATGTTCTTAAATTGCAGAGTATCACAGTAGTTCATGCTGTAGCCTTTGTTGTTTTCAAGATCCTTCTTATACTCCACCTTATGGCAAAATGCAAGAGAGAAAGAAAAAAACTTGAAATATTAAGTTGTTATGGAGAGTTCCTCCACACACTTTTTACTGGCCAGACTCACTGTTCAGAGATTTTGTTATGTGGCTTTCATCAGATGGAATATAAAAAAAAAAAACATGAAGATGATTTTCACATACTCAGTTCTTGGTTTACAGTCAAAAGAAATTGAATCCATTTAATCAATTTGAGCCTCAGCAAAGTGTATGAGGCAGTTGAAGGGGAAGTTATTTAAAAAAACAAGGGTGAAGCAAATAGAAGCAGAAAAAGCAATGGATGTTTTTAATAGGAAGGGCTGAAGAGGGGGAAGTTTACCAGAAAAATTCTTCAAAGTACATTTAAAAACAGAACTGCTTTAATATTTTTAAGTATCTTTACTCTGAAATAGTAATGTTAAGGCTGATATTAAATGGAGTAACAGAAATGGGAAAAAAATCAACACTGCAAAGGTTAATATACATAGGGAGTAGTCATAAGAATTTTATCTATAAGAGCTCATCACCTGGAAAGGCTAACAAAGAGAAACCTGCTCATATGTAGGCTGAGCACAAAAAGATGGCAAGAGGCCAAAGTAACAGCCATGAAAAAGGCAAATGCAGTCCAAGGCAGGAGTAAGAGATGGCATTTGAGCAGATAGTTTGCATGAGAAGTTTGCATGCTATGTACCAGGTTCCAGTAAGACCTCATCAAGAACTTATGTACTTTTACAGCCATTCCTCTTTAAAAAACATGCACTCAGCTGTAATAGCTGCAGTGGAATACTGTGAATGATGAGAAGAATTTGGAAAACAAAGGCAGAGAGAAGAAAGTTATATCCATTTGTAAACATCTCAGAAAGGTAATCATGCAGGGAGAAAAATTTTTAAAACTAAAGGGAAATGTTGACACGAAACACAATAGTAATAAAGAGGACAGGAATAAATGTAGTCTAGAAATCTGAAGAGGTTTATATGATACTGTGCAAAAATAGTAGGAGCCAGGAGTTGTTGGCCCAGGAGGCCCCTTCCAGTCCTTTTTCCAGGGGGGTTTCACTATTGAAGGTTTTATACTTTGAAATCTCATGAGTATAAGTTTTAAAACTGCCATGGGGAAGCTCTAGAAACTCACATTTATTAATACCTTTGTAGCTGATATGACACTATAAATAAATTAATAATGCAGAATCTACTGAGAATTCCCCAGCAATTTTCCCTTGCCAAGCAGAAGAATACTTTATCAGTAACTCTTTCATATGATGGAAAAAAACAGAAAACCACCTAAACAGAATTTTTAAAATTTTGGCTCTGTTGGTACTATTTTTAAAATTATCAGTAGAACTTTATTTGAAACACTCTAAGTGTACACACCCAGGTCATCCTAAAACATTTATGGTTACAAATTCACAGTACATTAACAGCACAATTTATGAGTTTTGTTTAGATCATGTGGCCATAATCTGAATTACTTTTCTGGAGTTAATTTCCCATACTTTCATAGAGATCATTGGAAGTGCCAGGTAACATAAACTGAAGATCTGTTCTTGTACCCTTGTCTCCAGATACTGTGCTACACATATATCATTTTTGTTACATACAGGGCAATAAGAGCAACAGCTTTTGTATTTTTAGTCCTTACCCATCAGACACAAATATTCGTATGAGCTACTCTCAAAGTTGGTAACAAGTGGACTGAACCCCTTACCTCACTGACAAGCTTGTTAACATTTTGAGCTTGTTTAAGGACTAAGTTGTCTTCAGCCGTTAGGGAGTGGAAGTGAGCTGCACCTTTCATCTTGGAAAGATCTTTCTTGTATTTTATCTGAAAAGAAATAGAGAAAATTATAGAATAGAGGTCTACCTTTTCACCACAAGAGTGGCTTCATGAGTCAGGATAAGATTTTTCCTATTGCTTTGATGAGCAAGTGGAACTTGCTAAGATGAAACACTGCAAGTTGTAACTTGAAATAAACATAAAAATCACAGCTATGAGAAACTCTGCCAAGCTACTTCACTAGACAGCATTTTTAAAATCCATTTTTACATAGCTTGAACAGCACTGGTTGTTGTTCATAAGTTGATCAGATAACTAGGAGATTATTGGCTAGTGACTTGTTGGAGCATTTGTGCTCTTCTGTTACTAAAGTTGATTCTCAGCACTTTATTTTTAGCCTTCTACACAGGGAATTAAAGATAGTCATCATCACCTGCTCTATGAACTCTTCTTTTTGTGGAAACCTGCTTTTTGAGGAAGGATTATTTCTTTGCACATACAGGGTTTTCAGACAATTGTATTTCTCTACGAAATCAACATTGAAATAAAGGATTTGCTAATCTAAATTAAACATCAAGTTATTTAGTTAAATTGAACTAGGACAGGTGAGGAGAGGTAACACTTGCACTGGCCTTTTGCCAAAGTTTGTCCAGAAAAAAACCTGTCAGGAATATTTCAGTATCTCATGGATAGCAAGAAGATGCTTATATTCTGTGTGCTGAAGTGAAAAGTATTTATTTTATTTTCCAAGTCTGAATTGCTTCTCAAGCTTTAAAAGGGTGAAGCAGCTTGATAAGTACTCTAGTGTGTTAGGGTTTATGCTATGAACCAATGCTGTCCATCCTGAAAGACTCAACTATCTGTTAGTTCCTCAGAAAACAGACTGAGCCTATCAGCTCAATCCCCCATGGGAGCAGGTGTCCACACTACAAAGACTGTCACTCACAGGAACCTTTCACAGTAGCCACAGAGTAGTAATCTACAGGCTAACCCATTTTTTAATCACTACTAAAAATGATATCCTCAAATAGGGCTGAGGCTCATTAATCAGTGGTCTGCATGCATGAATCACACATCACCATCTTTTTTGTCAATTCTTTAGCTTAACACCCAAAACTAAAAATCTCCAGACTAGAAATAAGCTCAGCTTGTGAAGTGACAGTGTTGTACTCTATGGTTTCTTTTACTCCATATGAGTTGCTTTGTGCTAGAGGCATGATACATCAAAATATCAAAACCAGTTCAGCTCATTCATCCTCCATTTATTCACTACTGGGAATACCACAGTAGTGCACAGGATGATTAAGGCAGTTGAAGGTTTCATTAATAATACAGGTGCAGATTTGCCAGGAGGGTTAACCTAACAGTAGGGATCCCCATTAGTTGCTACATCCATCTCCTCCCTCATGCAAGTTGGAGCTGTGTCCCCTTCTATTAATGGATTTTATTAATCCCCTGAGCCATCCAGTCCCCAGCTATGTGAAATGTCATTGTTGTTTACTTCTCAAGAGTAATTTTAGAATTCTCCTAGGCACTACTCTGACAAACTGCTGGTTTTAATTGTTTATGAACTGTATTGATTCACGTTTCAAACTTACATCACTTGCTAGTTCATTTGCTTTCTTGGCATTTTGATAAGCTGGAGTGATCATAGCAGGAAAGCTTCCTTTCCCTCTGCGTTCTTCAAACTCCTCCATATAATCCTGAAGAAAATTCAGAGTGTTTATTCATCATACATGAGCAAGTGGGGCCTTGGGTGATTTCACAAAGCCCTGTCATCCTTCTTAGTAGGAAAGTTCATTGCTTCGTTGCATTTTTTCTTTTTTTAAGAAAGAGAGATTAAAACAACCAACTATAAGAATAAAACCAACCATGAAAATAACTGGGTTGTAAAATTGCATGTGGCATTGCAAGAGAAATTTAGGTATCAATTAGTTACCCTAAAGACATTCGAGTGTACAATAATATACATCCTTCTAATATCACCTTAGTTCTTACCAGAGATAATTTCCTCTGCTAGCCCATCTCTTTATCAATATATGTTTTTCTGGAAACACTAAAAATATCTAACGGTTTGGGCAGACAGATTTACTTAAACTTTCCAAAAGTTTAGTAGGGTTACCCTTCCTCTGTGACGTGACACAAGTCTCTTTATCTTTCCAGAGTCATTTCTCTCAAACTAACTGTCAAAAAATAGCAGTTTGCTAGTGCAGGGTATATTTTGAAGAGGTATTTCTTAGTGAAACATAAATATCTACAAATTAAACTCTTAAGGCTATCTCTATACAAGTTTATTTGTAAATGTTTGACAATTTTAAAAGCCTTTTGATAGTTTAATAACAAAATACTGAAGCTTTTTTAAAAATGGTGATACACAATGACCAGCCCAAAGATTTCTACAGAAAGATCTGGGAAGAATATGGTAAGTGTAAAAAGAAGTAAGATACAGTCTAATGTGTCTTCTCTGTAATATTTTGTAATTCATTTGTAATAAAGAACCAGTTTAAGTGAAAGAATGTATAGCATGTCAAGAATGTCATGGAGAGCACAGACAGAAAGAACTTTAAATATCTGGAGTATCTCTCTTGTGACTTCTCAGTGCAAAACAATCACTGAAGGTCATTTTGTGCACCATCAAAGTCACAGGATTAGATAGGCCATATCATAAGTCTGTGAACAACGTAATGAAGTTAAAGCTATAGCACTTAAACTATTCCTTAAGCTGGCAAAAAAAATTAAAAATTAACCTTGACTAATCAACTAAATTACTCCTTTAAAATTCCATTCATGAGTCTATTCTTCAGACTAACTTGCAATTTTCTTTTCCTTCTTTCTCAAATACATATCATTTCTAGTATTGCTTCAATTATGAAACAGTATTTTCAAAGTTCAAGATCATTAATTTTAGTCACTTCTAGGTTTTTTAAACATGAAAAAAATGGGTGTTCAGCACATAGAAATTTTACAGTAAAATTCCTTAAATTGGGTCACATTATATTTATCAGTATGATGCACACTCATGATCTTGAACAGTTAAAAATTTAATACCCTTACCCATGGTAAAGTTACACTTCACTCAGAAAGACTGGTTCATTGCAGTGGCTCTATTTTATTTAAATAAAAATATCAGAATCCAATCTATAAAGATTAAAACTCAAATTAAATTTGAAGTCTGTGACTGAAATTTTATAGATAATTTCAAAGAAAAAAAACACCTTAAAATAGTTCTAAAGATAGCAGCATTCCAGTGCTTGAAAATGCAATTAGAGCTTTTTCAAACTTACTGTATTTACTTACTCTTACTAAAGCTTGTACTAGTTCAAAATGCAGAAACTAACTGAAGATTTCACTGCTACATAGTCTAAATTTGTATTCTTCAAGAACAGTTTGCTTTTCATACATTACATGTAGGTTTGGAAAGAAGAAGTGAAGAAACACAAAACTCCCAAATGTCTTAGGACAGTGTATTCCCTGTTCTGTCATTTCTGCAAAGCAGATGGGTCTCAAGAGAGCTAGGATGAAAAGCCCAAGACTAATCATACAGTTTTGTTTGTAAAAAGCCACTATTCAAATCCTTTCAAATTCCCTTTCACTGCATTCAGATCTATTTAGCTGTACTACTTCCCTAACTTAATTGGAATAAAACTTCGGATGCATTTTGGGAGACCACAAAAATAACTGCATTCCCTTAAAAATTAAATAAAATCAAAACAAATGCCACAGGCCAGAAGAGAACTAAAGCCTATTTGGTTCCAGAAATGCAAAACTACAACTTCTCAAGCTTACAACACCACTTTTGTAGACGAGCTGAAATTTAAGAGATAATGTACGATATTGCACATATTTGGAGTTGTGAAGCTTCTCAGATTTCTAAAAATACTGCCAGGAAAAATATGCTTAACTAGCTGCTAGCTTTCTACCACTTCACAGCCCTTTCACTTTTTCTCCTAACTAAGTCTGTATTTTCTTTCTCATGGAATGGGAAAGGTGGGAAATTTTATTGTGGTATGTAACAACACCACAACAGAAATGTATAGTGCATGCATGTACACAGACAAAATTTGCCAAGGTAAGGCTTACCTTTTGGAATGACCCTACCATAAGGGTCATGCAATGACAGTGCTTGAACCTTGTAGTCTCACCTTGTAAGTGCCAAAGCCAACTACATATTCAGAGACCATGGTGCTGTTGCACACCAACTTTTCCTTTGAGACCTTGCTTTTTCATACAGGAAAGCAAAGTCAAAATAGGTGTCACTGCAGCTTATAAAGCCTTGAGCAATCAGCCATAGTAATGATCAGCATTAGTATCTCTCAGATGTTGCATACCTGGCCATATCGATCTACATTTTCTCTTGTAAAGCTTGTTCCAGCTGTATGGGTGGCTTTTCCCTTGATCTCTTTTTCATATCTTTGGTGATACTTTACCTAATAGGAAAAAAGAAAAGAATCGTCTGGATAAGTTTAGTCTAGTAGACAGCTGCTGCCTAATAAATAATAATCAATGACACATGCTGACAATAAAAGATTGCCAAAATTCCTATTGCCAACAAACTAAACAAGTCAATGATGCCACTTGAAGATATAAAATAAAAATAGTGGTGTACATTTTAATAATGGGACTTGCCACTTCAACCCAGACCATTAATTAAGCATATTCAGTACCTCCTGTTTGTCAGTGGTTAATTCCTGATACTCCATCAGGTTAAAAAAATAGATTGTAAGGTAAACTCATAGTTATCACAGAGGCCTTTTTTTACCACAGGGACATCTGAACACCATTAATAAATGGGCTTCTTGCTGAAAGATGCTGATATTCCAAATGATCAAGGGAACTTTAGGCAATCAACCTTAAAGTTTAGACCAAGTTTTACACTACTTTTGCTCTTGTCAAAATAATGCCTATAACCTGATGCTGCCCTGTAATCATGATGTATGTTTGCTGACATAAATGACGGGTTTTCCACAGATCAAAGGTAAACAAAAATATTGAAATGTTTTAGAGTCAGTTGCTGTTGCCTTTAAAATCACTGATATATTATTTTCCTCAATGACCCTTAGTTTTTTTTAATTCACTTCACTTTTTTAATTCACTAGGCTATTGAGTTAGCCTAATATCTTATCCTCTCCCACTAAAAAAATTTTCAGTCTCCAGTGAAAAAACACAATTGACTGTACGCTTTGAAGTAACAGTGATGTCCTGTTACAATGCTTTTTAAAGGATACAGTGGTGGTGTGGTTTTGCTGTATCTAGAGAAGAAAAGAAAGCCAATAAAGATCAGTACACTAAAGAGTTAAAAAAAAATCCACAACAGTAAGGAGAGTAAAATGAATGAAATAGAAAGTTATATTTTTATAAATCTGTATCTATGTCGAATGTATGTCTGTGTTTGTGTGTTTATGTGTATACTCTATTTATATAAATGCTATTCCAGAAGCTACTTTCATAAAAGTTTCATCCTGCACAGAAATGAAACAGGAGAAATGATTGCAAAGCAGAGCAATGCAAACACAACCCTCCCCTGCTACAGGGTCACCCAGAAATATTGTGGCTGTGTAAATTGGATCTGCACTTCAGCCTCTCTAATTCATATTGGGTTGGGGCAAATGAAATCAAAGACCTTCATCTGATTCCTTATTGACTTCCATCTCAGTTGTATATGGGAGGAGGATGGGCAAAGCCCACAAAAATCCACAGTGCTGATTCACAAATATTAAAACATGTAATTTTCTGTTTGTGCATAAAACTAAACTTTGCGCCAGCAAAATCACTTGATTTTAAAATCTGTGTATGAACTGTACTGCTAATATAAGTCCACCGTACCTATGGAATTTATGCCAGCAAACATTTTAATCTAAAATTGTGTGAGAATTAATTCTTTCTTCACAAAAAGAGACTTTGCTTTGGACACTTACATCACTGGCTAATTCATTTGCTTTCTTGGCTATTTGGTAAGCTGGAGTAATCATAGCAGGAAAGCTGCCTTTCCCTTTCCGTTCTTCGAAGTCTTCTGTGTATGTCAGCTGTAAAAATCCAAGACAATTCAAGAGCAATTAGATCAAATTGTGTCTTAATTACATGCATAATCAATTTTTAAAGTTAGAGAGTCAAGCGTTTGATGGTTGTCACCTGCCAAAAAGAAGACAAACCTCAAGTCTTAATTTACCTTCTTTGTGTATATGCTTTACCATATTAATTTTTTAACTTTCCTTTACATTTATATTTTTAAGTGATTTATAAGCATCCTCGGAGCCAATTGTGGAGTAAAAATAGGTCAACCTATTTTGTTTCACTTACATCACTTGAAAGGTGTACTCCAGCCTGTGCATGAAGTATATCTGGAGGGTCTGCAACAGGGCTGAACCTTGAAACTCTCTCTTCATGTCCTCGCTTGTATTCTACCTGAGGAAGAAAACATAAAATATGCATTACAAACAATAAGCAGCAAATATGTATTTTCTATCAGAAGGCCTCAAGAGAAAATGAGCAACAGTCATGACACTTCCAGATGTACAGTCAAGGTATAGGTATATTTCAGACCCAGTTTCCTTAAAGTGAACGCCATAAGCAGACAGGAATGGACCCTGATTAAATTGTTAAATTGTCAAATTGTTAAATTAAGGTTAAATTGTCAAATAATACTGAGTGTATGCAAGCCATACATGTGGTTAAAATACTCTGGGAATAGTCATTAATGGCTGAAAACACTCCAATCATATTGTAATGACAATGCAATTCTTATTTTTATAAATGAGCCATTTTCCGCACATATCTTTAAAGGAGCTTGTACAGTAATTCAATTCAATATTACAGCATTTTTATGCAATATTACAGCATTCAACCTGAAATAATTTAAAAAATCATAAAAGATCCAGTGTAAGTAAATACATTAATAATATTTAATTAAATAAATTAATATACCCATAAAGTGAAAATAAAGGTAACTAATTAAAAAATCATTTTTGAGTAATTCACAATCTCTGTCTGTTTGTGACAAATTACAGCAAAAATTGCTACACATCAGGAAATACCTATTTTACCATTTATCTTATATGATTGTGTTCCCAAGACAAGTAGTTTGTTAACCCTCTTTCTTCCATCATCATGAAGTTTTCTCACTTGTAGAATTAACAGCACAACAAATATTCAAAGAATCTACTGTCTAAAGTGAATGTCTTAAAGCCAGTATTCTCCAAATTCAGAAGTCTAACTTACAAATAAGAAAACTGTGACTTACATTACTGCTCAGTTGGGTGGCTCTCTTAGCAGCCTGATAACCTGGAGTGATCATAGCAGGAAAGCTGCCTTTGCCTCTCCGTGGCTCATACTCTTCTGTATATTGAAACTAGAAAATGAAGATTTTTGGTTTTGTTGATACAGAACAACCCACTGTAGTTTAATGGCATTCCTCTTTCAATGGCCACTTCCTAAAGGTATGTATCCCTTTATTAAAAAGTAAACAAATTAAAGAAATTATACCTTATGGGCTTGTTAGGTAGAAATACTTTCCACATACAATAGAAAACATTCCCCATTCACATCAATTATCCACCATTAATTGGCTGTGTTCACTAAGACACTAACCCATTGTGTCTTAGTGTGTCTTGTGTGTTATGGCTGTAGACAATCAGCCATAATTCAGAAGTGATTTTCATCAGTCATAGAAAAACACAGTGAAAAATCTACTCCATGGAAAATAACATACTTTTTCTACGAGTTCTGCTACACTGAAGGAAATATCACTGCCTGATAGATCAGAGTATAACCAAGGGCACCTCAGATGTCACTAGTCAGTAGTTGAAGTACTTCTCTATTAAATAAATACATAAATATATGATTTCTAGGATGAGTGGTTATGTGACTTTAATTACAAGGTTACTGTTACTGACAGAAGTAAACATGTCAGTCTCTCCTCTGGTACCACCTTACCAAAGGTTGGCTTTGGTGCACTGGTAAGTCTTCAGAATATGGTAGTCCGTGGAAATAAAGCTATTCCAAACATCATTTTACTTACATCACTCACAGTCTTCTGTGCCTGTGTTATCCTGACCATCTCAGGATCTGGGATGCTTCCCGAGTACCACGATTTTCCCTCCTCATAGGCAGCATAGTAAGCATTCTATAAAACAAAAATTAAATAACTACCAACTTTCACCTGTGTTTTAATACACAAGCAGCTGATGTGGCAGAAAAAGAAGAAAATATATACATAATGCTGCAGGAATGAAATTTACTCTCAGCAGATGTACAGCACAAAGCCTACACTCCACATATCTTCAGAATACCAGGGCAGAGCTTGTGTAACAGGAACTGATGTCAAAGTGTTGGGATCTAGGACCCTGGAGTAAGAGTCATATCATTCCCTTAGGAATCAGACCTTTTGTCATGAAGCTTCAGTGTCAGCAGAAAGAGGACACATTGAGTAGAGCTGTACATGCAGCAGTGCAAACAGCCATCTGTACAGATCCTCTCTTCCTAAGTCACCTTCTCAGCTATAGCCAAACTATGCTGCCATGAAAAGCTCAGCCAAGTGAGAATCACTGCATTTTTCTAGCATCCAAATGCTGTGAGAAAAAGCCTAAAAATCAGGACTGCCAAGGGCAGTCCCTGGTTTTCCAGAGGGTTGGAGACTTGAGGGATATTTCTTACCTGGGTGGTCAGCTGTTGGGTTTTATAGGCAGTTTCAATTTCTCTGGACCTTACATCCCATTGAAAGACTGATTTGAATTCTTCAGCTGCTTCTCGATATTTTATCTAAAAATAAAATTGACTTGGTATAAGGATTTTGTTAGTACAAACTAACACTTTCCACCTCTTAGGAGAAGAACAAGAAGGGAGACAAACAAGGTGAGCACAGTCTCTTAATCTACAGTGATATGGAGCCTGTATGGACTGCAGAGACAAAAGTGCAAGTCCCACCATGATGAAAGAACTTCAGTGCCTGCTAGTTTTGGCTGCACCTGAAGCCAGTGTAAAGGAAGGTTTCTTCCAAAATCACCTCTGGCCCTACTAGGTAACTCTTCTTCTTCTCTCTCACACACTGACCATCAGGCAGGTGGCTGTTGGGAATCAGGGAACGAGTGTGCAGGCTTTCACTTGTTAGCTTTCAGCTATGGCAGCTCCTTCATCTGCCTCACTGCAAAAAACCAGCAGTACCAATACAAAAGAAGCAGGGGAATGATATTACTGCACAGAACTAATTCTCTGGGTGGCAGCATCAACATTACTCAGTTTAAGATGATTTATTGCAGTCATAATGCTTACCTGTGACTTTGCATTATAACTCCAGTTGCTACAGACCAGCCTGCTTTCCAGTGCCAACACACTCATATATTCTATGAATACATAGCCAAGGGAGAACAACAAGAACACCTTACCCAGCAAATCTCCACAGCCCATAAGAAAACTGAGAAATTGTAGCTCTACATCTTCCCTCCATCTCCCCCTTTATACCAGCACTGCTTACACTGTGCTAATGTAGCAAAAGGCCACATAGCCTACAGCTTTATACCATGCAAAGACTACATAAGGATTTCCTCCATGCCACCTATTCTTGGCAAAGGAGGTTTCATGGAAACAAAGATTTCATTTAACACTAAGGTCAAAACTCTACACTCTAATTCACACCCAGTTTCTACCTAAGATTTCTGTAATTATTTGAACTTTCTGTTATTATCTGGAAAGGAGCAGCCCATTAGACCCGAAATCTTGTATTAAGTTTTGAGATAATAACTTAGTCTTTAGACTGAGATTTTTAGGGCAATGATCTATGAGGATTGAAATCCCTAAGAAATTTTAAGCAGAACATACCATATTCAACTCTCCTATTTCCCTGCATAGCATCCATGATGTATCATGTCTGTGTAAATGTAAATGACTACTATATTAAGTCCTGGGTCATTATTTTCCTACCATTACTTTTATCATGACACCATACAGAAATCCAACTTAAATCAGAGCTCTGTTATGCAAATCACTCTACAGATACAAAAAAGTAACACTCCCAGTTCTGGAGAGTACAAAATCGAAACTGACTGGACAGAAAAAAATCACTGAGCTTGTGTACTATTATTTCCCCTTTATGAATTAAGTACAGAGGTACAGAGAGATGAATGATTCGTCTGCTCACATAGAAATCCTGTGCAGATGGAGTGAGATGAATTTTTATCTCTGCATTTGAGTCAGTGTCTCAATATAAGACTGATGTGAGAACATCATGTTATGACTGAAGAAACATGTTACACTAACTGCATAAGAAATTTTACCTAAAACACAAGTAGCAATTGAAACCTTTTCCCAAGTTAGAATTATTTGATATATTTAACAATGAAAAGGTTTTCCTGCATTCAATATTTCTACAGAAGTACTCCCTTTAAGTAAGTACTGCAGAATCAGCTTCTTTACTACCCTTGGCAATTTTCTCAGAGCAGAAGCTCATTATGTGATTGAAAAGGACAGAAGGCACTTTAGGTGTAAAAACAAGGGAAAGTGATCTTTGAGCTATAATTTGTCTGGCCTGCATATTCACATGCACTGGAAGTATCAGAGTCTCATATCACTGCCTAAAACCAGAAATAGAACCTGCAGTAATCCCAAACTCATTCCTGACCAGATCTGTCACACAGAGTTTAAAGTTGGTGTGATAGTCACTGCTGAAATAGTTACTGCCTATGATATTGCAAAAACTGATGTCTAGGAATCCTATAGAAGAATGATAAAAGATACAGTGTCTGATAAAGGCTATTTAGGTATACCAGCTTTGTACAGAATATTGAAATCAGTTTAATACCATATAGTCTAAAAAATGCAATTTTCTTCCTTTATTTTAATGATGGTTAATCACACTGAAACACGGTTTACTAACTATAATCATTCAATGAATAGCACTATTTAAAAGTATCAAAAGAAAGGAAAGAGTATTGCACACAGAAGTGAGGCAGATATCAGTTATTGGCTGTTTCTGTCTTTCTCATTTAATGGAATCCTTAGAACTGCAAGTTTGAAATAAGTGTATCTGGAGGAAAACAATGCAAATCAGAAAAGAATGGCATTTGTCCAGAACGAAGACTTTGAGCACCCCTAGAGGTTTGCCGGGGCACAGCAGCCTTTTAGAGGATGGATGCAGTTAAGGGGGCAAGGAAAAGTTAGTCAGTCCTGAACGTTTTAGCAAAACATGCTTACATCCTACAGAGATAGAATTTATTTTTTGTTTTGTACCCTTTAGTTTCATTTTCAGAAGACTGCATAAAGCAAGTGGGTCATTCATGTTTCAACTGGTTGTGTTGTTTCACCTCATGTTCCCCATGAGTTATTATATCAAGATTGCATCTCCCCTCAGTTTATGAAAACAATGCTTCCACATAGATTATCAGCATAGTAGGTGATAAACTGTTATCCATTTTTCTTTTTGAAAGAAGAAGCAAATTCAGATCTAACTCCTCTTTCTCATAATTTAATTAATTTTTAAAATTGCAATTCAAACCCAGACTGAGATCTTGCTTCTCTATAAGATCATAGAATGGTAAGTAACAAATACATATCTACATTATGTAAAGAATAATTTTCTAAAACAAGATATGAATATGATATCAAAATGTAAAACAAAGATAAATATATTTGGCCGTCAAGCTTCTTACCTCACTTACCACTTCTGACAATTTTTTTGCATTTATATTTATTGGTGTGTCAAACACGCTTGTGAAGGCATTGTTTTTTGGATTGTGCCTAAAAAGGGAAAACGGATATTAGGAATGTACCAGACAGCCCACCAGAAAAGTTCTCTTTGAGCACTCAAAACCACAATACCAGCCTCCACTCCTCTATACATACCTTTCCCTCTCTCACACACAGATCTCAGATTACATTCAAGTTACTATTGTATAGAGTAGGTGCCTAGAGCAAAATTAATTTTAATGATCATCATATCAGTGCTGTGTTTCTAATAACAAAAGAGAATAATAGAATAAAAAACAGCTGTCATCTTTCCTTTTCCTCCTGACAAATTTGACAGGAATTGATCATTATAAAATAAAAACTTCCTAGAACAAACCAACTCCAAAAATCTGCATTTTACACTTTTTCCTGATTACTAGCTCAACCTTGTTTAACTCTTAACTGCTGATTTGAAAAGCACTAGATTTTACAGTTGGGTTTATTTACTTCCCACAATACTGAAATGGAACTTAATTTGGTATCTTTTAATATACTGGACAAATGGGGAAGCTTTATACACAGTAACTAGAGTTTCCCATCATTTGTGATTCATGTAAATCCAAAGATATGCATTAAGGCACTAGCAACGCATAATTTCACATCACACAGGGAGCCAGGCTGGGTTCAAATGGTGATCTTTTATTACATTAAAATCACCTGGCATTTTAAACCTTTGCTTCAAAAAAAGAAAAGGAAACACACTTACGCTTGACAGTAAGGCTTTTTCTCGTGGCTAACAAAGTTGTTTACTGTTAACATCATCTTGCATATTTCACAGTGAAAACAGGCTTTATGCCATGTCTGCAAATGCAAAAATCAGAAACCAAACATGTATGATATGCATTTCGTTACTATTCACTGAACTGTTAATTATCTGCATGGATCTTTAACATTCATTTCATAAATCTGAAGAATCCTTCTTCAAAGATATGCCTACTATTAAGTCATTTCAGTTCTGAACACAGTTATGAGTACAGAACTTTTGGATCCAAGAGATCTGCACTGTGTTAGAAGTGCCAATCTATAGATTTATAATAGTCTGAAATAATAAAGAAAGAGCACTGACCTGATCTATACAGTTAATCTTCTCAGCAGGATAGACCCCATAGCCACATCTAGCACACGGCTGCACATTCATCTTGAAATCCACAGAGTGAAAAATATATAGGTATATACAAAAGGTTCAAAAGTGACTTTTTGGCCTGTGCAAAGCACACTTTAGACACTCCAGTCAGGGCCTTTTGCTGTGGTCAGTGGCTCCCATTAAAGTTGTGAATTGAAGTCTGTTGCTCCCTTTGCTGACCTTCTGTTTCAAAGTCAGCTGCAGGCTGGCTTTTAAAGCTGCCAGTTAGTAAGAGAGGTTATTTTGGCAACTGTGTCAGTGCGAAACAGAGGGTAGCAATATCTTTCTCTAAATAGAAGAATGAACTCACAGAAACAAATCATGTCCATGTGAACATTAGCATATGATCATTTAGTATTTCGGTTTTGCTGTAAAGCCACTTGCCATGAAAAGGATGAAAAATACAGCAGCAGCAGCAATTTATCAGTCATTCCTCAACCTCATCTCCAGCAAGTGACCTCATGGAGGACTACTTTGTGTTTAGGAAGAGCCTGATATTAGGAGACAGCACCAGAAAAAACAAGCCAGAGATGGTGTTGGAGCTTCCTGGCCCTTTGATGGATGTAAAGGGTACACTGCCATTGTCCCAGCCAAGTAATTTTTTTTTCCCCTCAGTTTCATCTTGTATGCTGTGGGCAACAGCTCAGAGTACACTCATTCCTCATGTATTTCTGTTTCATCAACCTAACACTCCATCTCCAGGTGTAGGAGGATGCACAGTTAAACTGACAGAACCTCTTATCTCAAAGACTTCCACACATGATGGATACAAACCCAAACATCTATCTCCTACAGAAAAAATACAGAAAGGAACCATTTATATTTGAATAGAATGAACAAAGCAGTTATTTTACAGGGTTCACAAAGAGTACGCTGGCATAGATCAGAATACAAAAATTCCTTCCTCAAATAATGATAAGGAATTTTTATGCCTGATATTCAAGCAAGTTATTCAGGTTGTAAAGTCTGCTCTGAAGAAAAGCAGCTATTAAATTCTACTGGCTACAAATGGTCAGGATCTGAGATTTACAGCTCACCTATTCATAATACTTGCAGGGCTCCCTGACCCTGGGACACAGCTAAGAATTATCTAATCCAAGTAAAATTCTACTTAGTTTTCCATGCAATTCCACCACTCCCCATGCCTGCAGGAGTCCTGGGATATTGCTAAGCACTCTCTTTTTCTGCAAATTACAAAAATTTCAAACAAAATAATTTCTGGCTAAGCCTTCTGGTTATGCTTAGAGAGCCACCAATTCATCTCTCTATGAAGATAAGAGTTCTGCTTAGCTTATTATTACTACTTTTACTGAATGCTGACAATGTACTGGCACAATGTACTGTCAGCAACTGGTGTGCTGAAAATAGAGTCTCTAATCTGAAGAGCAATGGGTACAGCACAAAGTCCTGAAAACACTTGAGCCCTTCCAAAGTAAGAAATTAATATAACTACATAAAGTCATATTTTTGTTTGAATAAAAATCACAGAACATAACTTCTTTTATTACAATAACTGCCAAGTTACTTCTTGTTATGTTATTTTATGCTGACCAAATTACATCACAATAATATTTACCATGCTCCCACCTGTGAACCAAGATAGTTTGGAAGTCTGCCAGATCCTTTCTCACACAGCTTCTCATCTTGTCCCAAACTGACATTCTATTTATGCAAGTGACCTATATTAGGGTCACAGGGGCCGGGCTGTCCCCTCCTTATTTAGCACTGGGCACACTACCAGCTGTTGCCTCTTTGTGTTCATCTACTCCAACAGCCACCATATTGTATGTTTTCTAAATAGTCTGAATTGTCTTCATGCTACCTGAATCCATGCTAGAGCCCCTGTCTCACACTTTGGCAAGAAAAGAGATGCATGAGCTGCTCCTGTCCCAGCACAGACAATACATTGCCTAAGGCCTTTCTGAGTGAGTTATGAAAGTAAGACATCCCTGAATCACACAAAAACAAAGTCTTGGCAACTACAGAAGAGAATATCAGGTGTCACTTGAACACCTACAAGCTGGACAGGACTCCAGCCTGGGACATCATATGTACCCAGAGAGCATACCAGAGCTCTCTGAGAGGAATGAGACCGTGAGTTCCTTCCAAGAAGCCTGTCAGACTGCTAGAAGCCCTTTATGTCACAAATAAACCTTACTTCAAGATATACAAAGCCTGTTTGTTTCTTTTCATAGCAACACATACTATCATCTTGGCTAGAAGTCAGCAAACACATTTTCCAAGTTTTCTGCTTCTCCCAAGTTACAGCATGTTCCACAAGAGAGGCACAGTAAGCCATAATGTCCTGTACACCTACTGTCTTTTCCTGAAATGCTTTTTCTTCACATCCATTGTGCACCAGTTCTGCTGGAGTCTATTGAAGATATCCCCATTTCTGCGCACCTCAAAGCCATCCTTTTGCATGGTCTGTTCTTCACTACGGTGAATTAAAACTGAGTTGTTAACAGAAAAGAGAGTTTATTAAAAAAACAAGCATTGTATAGTCTCATTACAAAGTATGCACTGCATTTTGATCATGCAAGGAATTAAATAAATCACAAAACCAGTGCAAGTTTGTTATCTTGACAAATCTTAGCAAGACATTTTCTCTTCAGTTAAAAGCTCATTGTGGCTTTTCTTCTCCTTTAGTAAGGCCTCATAAAGGCTCTTTGATATCAATGAAAATCTTAAAAGGCTTTACTTAACAGTAGAACCTTAATCAATGTGGTTTAAAAGTACTGCATTTACGTGTAAAGTACAAGGAGTCAGTACCTTGAAAGTGCAAATTAGTAGGAAGAAACACTGTTACCTCTCCAACCTCCTTAAATTCATTGAATTAATGGCACAGAAAATTTAGAGCATGTCTGCATCCTGAATATGAATCTAAAAAGCACACATTAGTTACACAAAGTAACCTCCTAACAGACATTCAAGTCAGGGCCGCCTTCTCTGTCACTCCTGAACAGCAGCTGTGCCCTTTCAGCCACAGGAATTTGCCAGACAACACAAATTACAGCAACCACGTTTTATCATAGAATCAAAGAATATGCTGAGTTGGAAGGGTTAAGTCCAACTCCTGTCCCTGTGTAGGACACCCCCAGGATCACACCATGTGCCTGAGAGCATCATCCAAAGGCTTCCTGAACTCAGGCAGGCTTGGTGCTGGGACCACTCCCCTGGGGAGCTGTTCCACTGCTCAACCACCTCTGGGTGAAAAACCTTTTCCTGATATGTAACCTCAACATCCCCCAATTCAGTTTCCTACCATTTCTCCAAGTCCTGTCTTAGGTCACAGCAGCGAAGAAATTGGTGCCCTTCATGAGATAGCCATAGACCGTAATGAGGTCACCCCTCAGCCTCTTTGTCTCCAAACTGAACAACCCAAGTGACCTCAGCTGCTCTTCATAAATCATCTCCTACAGGCCCTTCCCTCTGCCTGGGAAGGAAAATAAATAAATAAATAAATAAATATTAAAAAAGGTGCCACATCACTGCTCAGACTGAGGGTGTTATGCACTGTTACAAACTGCCTGCAAACTCTTCAGACACCACCCCAGTGTCATCAGAACTTTCTCTTAACCACTCATTTAGTTACCTTGTCTCAAAGCCTTTTGTCTCCCCACACTAATCAAATTTAGCATAGTAGCAAATCCAGCTTGCAATAAGATGGAAAGAAAGCCAGAAAAGCTTAATCAACACCAGGATCTCCTAAGGCTTGCAGAAAAGCCTCTAAGGGACAGCCTTCCAGACCTGCACACAGCCTCTTACATTTTTGTTTTTTTGGAAGCCTACTAACTCCTTATATTTCATGACTAAAAGGATTTTTGCTTACACTTTATTGCCAGTGTAGGAAAAACCTGAGTGTGGGGATTTTGCAAGTGCTTCTAATAGCTCGAGAGAAAGCAAGAGAGGGAGAAAAGAAAAATAGAACCAGCAATCCAAGAAGGCATCACTTTTACAGAGCAGAGAAAGAACTGGTGAGGATGTGCTACAGTTCAAGCTTGATTAAATGTGTGCAATGCATGCATAGCAGAGCCCATGTGCACACAAGATCTCCAGTGTCCAAATATTCTCATTTATCACATATCATAACCTAAAAATGACCACAGTTTAAAACTTGCAAAACACAGCATGTGTAACAGATCACCCCTGCCTGATTAGAGAATAATCCCACCCAAACATACACCAAGATGATTGAGATGCATTATGCTATGGAATTTCATAGTTATGCATGCCAAATCGCACTACACTGTCTCCATATTCTCCACAATGTATCAAACCCATCCATCTTTTCTTGCAAAATATATACATTTCTAACAACTGTCATTTAGGAGGGAATACCTTGCAAGCTGCTCAACTCCTCCATCCTGAAAGTATCCCCATACTTGCCTCCCAGGTCTCAGCAAAGTCCCACCCTTGTTTTGCACAGATGTTGAGCAGAACATTGCGCCAAGTTATTAGTCCAGACAGATATTATTTAGTTTCTTCAAGCCTTGTAGTTTATACCTGCAATCTACCTTTCAGTTTCCCAAAGGCACACACCGTTGTCATTCTGCAGCTGTTTAAGTGGCAAACACTTATTTGCTACAATGCAAATACCCATAGGCTTCATTTTTAATGTTCTTAGGGAGCAGAGTGAGTCTCCAGGGATAAGGAAAGGAATGCTGATGCTATAGGTAACACACTGCTGGCTCATCCCCCTGCCCAGTAATGTGTATGGCCAGCTGTACAATATTATACCTGAGAATTTTTTTCCTTCCTCATCCTTCCCCAGCTAGCAATCACTCCATGCCCTGAAGCAGGAAATTTCCTTCTACTCTCTTTTTAATTTCTCCCTTACTCATTACTGGAAACAAGCAAGATTTTCTGAAAAAATCTAGAACCTCATATTGCATGAAAGCTTGTTGATTGAACATGTAGTTAAAAATACTGCAGCACACTGAGGGATCAACCTTTCAACTTGTGAATGTCAGCAACCAAAAAACCAATAGATTTGGGTATCGACAACAGTTTGAGTCAGAAATTTCCCATACACAAATTTATTGCTAGATCTCTTGAAACTTGGCAAGCATTATCAGATACAATACCACTTAATCAATAGCAATACCATGACTTCTAGAAAAAAGCCATTTCTAGGTCTGCTACTTTCACTGTGAGGACCAATAACAAAGGAGAAACATTTTCTTCAAAATATAGAAAGCCACAGTTAGCAAATAGCTCCTGAATTTTCTAGTTAACTCCCCAAAACATCATCAGGAAAGAACATTTGCATGTCCTGAAATTCAGCTGCCACTTTTCGTCACTGCTGTTGAGACCACAGCCTCCCTCACTTCCTCCCCACACATTTATCCGAAGATCTGTATATTTCCAGTATGTTTTCCAGAATGCCCCCTTACAGATCTCCAAGTGGTGCTGGCTTCTGGAAAGGAAGCAGCTAACAGGTGGCACAAGAAGAACCACGGGATTCTGTTAGCTTGATTTGCAGGACAAAACTTTGGCTACACATCCAACCAGGCATAAAATCCCAGGGAGCAGACAGCAGCAGCATCATGGGGGCACAGGGCAAGAGCCCCCCGTGCTGTTCAGACTCTCCTCCATCACATCGGAGCAGTGACCTGTCGGGAAGCAAAAGGCTGTTTTTTTACCATCCCTGCGTTTTGTGCCAATTACGAGGCAGTGACACTGAAAAACGTCGCTTTGATGTAAATCTCTTCAGGTAGTCAATGTCCAACACCGCGCACTGCTGGCTGGGTGTGTGATTTTGCAGGACTGGAGCCCGCACCCGGGAGTAATTAGCGAGACTCTGCCCATCTCCAGCCCCCTGTACCGGGATGCTGGGCCTGATGCAACAGCCGCACAGCAGGACATCCTAATTAGCACAGATGCAACACACTGAATAATTGGAAAGATAAGGAAATGCTACTGAAGCTTATACACAGGAGGGGGGGGGAAATTCCTTAGATCTAGACAACCTCGTGCCTCCATGAAACTTCAGGCTCTACTTTTGCAGGGGTACGATGAGGCACGGCTGTTTCAGAGCGTTAATTTCTTCCTTCCGCCGTGAGGAAGCCGCCATTAACCCCAGCCTCTGCCTTACCGCCGGGAGAAGGTAGAGCCTGAGGCCCTAGAGCTCCGGGGACAATCCCGCCGCAGCGGGCGGAAGGTTCGGCCCCAGCGGGACGGGCTGGGACCGGCGGAATCCGCTCCGCCCCGCTGCTTTCGCTTTCCATTCTGCCTCACTGGACCCCAGCGCCAAGGCGAGCCAAGGCAAGCCCCGGACCCTTCCCAGCTCCCGGACCCTCCGTGTCTGGCCGCTCGCCCTCCCCGCACGCTTCAGGGAGTCCATTCTGCTCCCCTGCGCTCACAGCCACGCTTCCCGCCCTCCCTCCCCTCAGCCTTCTGCCGCCTTTCCTCTTCCCCCCCTCCCTCCCCTCAGCCTTCTGCCGTCTTCCCTCTCCCCGGCGCCTTCTCCTTCCCTCCGCCCCCAGTGCCGTCCCCTCTGCCCGGTTGCCCCGCCGCCCAGCCCCGCTGCTCGCCACGGGTCTGACGCTGCGGGGCAGTGCGGTGGAGGAAGCGGCTTTCCCTCAGCTCTCGAACACTTGGGCCCCTCAGGTGGCAGCGCTGGTTGCGCCGCCGTTTCCTGGGAGGGGGCAGAAGTGTTTGCAGTGGGGTTTGGGAGGTTGGTAGCGATGGCCATGCCGGGTTCCTCCTCTCTCGGTGTGGGGCTGCTGCTTTGGGGCGGCCCCCGCGCTCCTCCTCGCTGCCCACCTGTGGCCTGCGTCTTATTGGGTGTTGTTTTTTTTTTAAAAAAACAAACAAACAAAAAGACGGCTAAACATGTATTTGTCAAAGCCAAATCTACACCACATCTACTGGGAACTGGTGCTACTCTGGGGGGGCTCCAGTGCCTGGCTGGGGTGGTGCTGGCAGCCGTGTAGCCGCAGGGCCCATCTGGCAGCCCCCGAGCTGTTGTTAAGGAAGGTCACCGGGGGGGTTTGCAAGCTGAATGTAAACACATACCCTTCAGTGTGAATCTATAATGAAAACAAGTGTAATCTGCCTAAATAAGGGCGGGAAACACTGCTGCTTTTCCTCATGAAAACCTGGAGCCAGAGTTTGCTCTGGGCAGCCCAGCGCAGAGGCTCCTGCGCTGGCTTCTCCTCTGCTCTCCTGGCCCCTTGCTGGGCTGGTGCAGGTCATTGTATTAGTAGAAAAAATACTCCTTTCTTCTTTTTAGCTTTCTGCTACTAAATAAACTTCCTGAGTGGGCAACTGAGAACATGGAAGAAGGGGAGAGAGACCATTTTTCAACCAGAAAAAGTTGTTAGACCAGTTCAGTCTTGCTGTCAAGCTGTGCCCTGTGGCGATTTTTAGATGAGTGAAGATGTTCCAAGCTTACATTGGAACAGCAGAAAAAAAAATTGGTTGAAATACATCAGTTTGCATAGAAAGCTCCTTTATGTGATGACAATACCTTTTTATTTCCAACACACTTCGCAACGGGTTTTTTTCACTAAAAAACTGCACACGTATTAACTAATCATGAGAAGAATATAAAATTAATATTGTGTTGATATAGATAAAACAGAAATGAAAACCTAAGGTCCCATTTGTGGAAGATAATACAAGGTTTTTTTCTCTTATATGTTGACTGCTTATATGCAAGTGAAAACAGGAGCTCTCTGGTTGTCTTAGTCCTGGGCAGGACTGCAGTTACAAATATTTTTATGTTAATTGTCCTTGCTTTCTTCCCAACATTCTTTCCAGACCATTAAATATATTTAGGGAATTAGTACCAAGATCTTTTAGTATAAAATATTTGGTTTTGTTCTTACCTGTGGTTTTGAGTTTTATTAGACAAGTCACTTTTGGTAACGTCCAGAAGTTAATACAAATGGCTGAGCATGTGCAACATCATGTTAATTCAGGGCCAGAAATGTATAGCTGCTTTTACTTGATGAAGTATTATACAGTGTGTCAGTCTAAAAACCTCCCATGTATCTGGTTGTAACAGTTTGGTTTATAGGAAGTATTTCTAAAACATTGATGTTAATCACTGAAGGACACATTCTTTTGCTTTTATTTGTAGATGTCGGGAGATCAGTGTGTTGATTCCTGTACTCAAGAAAGGGGTGATGAAGATAACAGTGATGTAACTGATGCAAGGCCAGACAGAAGTAGCAGATTCTCACTTTTTGGAAAGTAAGTTTGATCATAGAATCATAGAATACCACATTGGATAGGACCTCAAGGTCTTGCTCTTGGCAAAAGCACAGTCTGGCAAGATGGCCTGGCACCCTGCCCAGATGAATCTTAAAAGTATCCTATCTTGGGGAATCCACCACTTTCCTGGGGAAATTATTCCAATGGCTGATGGTTCTCATTGTGAAAAATTGCCCTCTTGTACCCAATCAAGAGTTACTCCCAGTTGTAACTGGTACCCATAACCTTAATCTTTTCTATGAGACTCCTTGTAAAAAGGGAGCCTCCATCTTCTTTGCAGCCACCCTTTAAGTATTGGAACACAGTGATGAGCTCTCCTCTAAGCCTGATTTTCTCAAGGCTAAACAAACCCAGTTCAATCAGCTTTTCCTTGTATGGCAGGTGTCCCAGTCCTTTGATCATTTTCATGGGCCTTCTCTGAACCCTCTCTAGCCTGCCTACAGCTTTTTTGTATAGTGGGGACCAAAACTGAATAAAGTATTCCAGGTGTGGCCTGGCAAGTACTGAGTAGAGTGGCATAAGGACTTTTTTGTCTCTGCCACCTATGCCCTTGTTGATGCAACCCAGCATCACTGTTGGCTCACTTTGCCACTGCAGTACACGTTTCACTGATACTGACCTTGGTGTCCACTAAGACCCCCAAGTCCCTTTCCATGGAGCAGCATCCAGTTAGATCCCAGCCTGGATTGTGTTTTCTGAGGTGGAAGCTCTTACAGTTTGTCCTTGCTGAGCTTGTAAGGTTCTTGTTAGCCCGGTCTTCCAGTCTATCCAGGTAAGTTACTATTAGTTACTACTTTTACTCCTGTTATTTACTGTGGTATCAGCTGCTGTGCTAACATTTTGGTGTTCTGTTTGAACATTTTGGTGTCCGGTTTGCCACGTCCACAATGTCATAGATGGTCTGGATAGATTTACTGTGTATGATCTGTACCTTAGAGCATCTCTCTGTAGTATCTCCTTATAAGGGAACCTGTAGTATCTCCCTTAAGCTTCATTTGGTAGTCAGGGCACCACTAAATTAATTTAGCATCAATTATAGTCCCTCATCTTAAATATTGGCCTGTCGTGCATCTGTAAATTAAATATGTAATTAATTATCTATTTTACTGCATTCAGCTCAGTTATCAGAATTCCTTGCTGACCATTGAAGTTTAAAGCCTGGATGTGCCATCTAGGTTGTAGCACAAAGAATCCTCACTGAGTCTAGAGATGTAACCCATTACAGAATAAATTAAAAACCTTTCCTTTTAAAACAATAGTCTCACTGAAGCATAATCTGTCTTGCATTAAACATGTAGGAAGCAATAACTGTGTACTGCTTGTTATGTACTCCTGAAAACACTAGATAAATGTGATGGAAAATGCAAAAGTTGAAAAACATGCAGTGTAACAAATATTATTGAATGTCAGCAAATAGCTACCACACATTTAGGAACTTAATAGATTTTGAGTGATTTTGTTAGAGGTGTTTATTACAAAGACTATTTACAGAGAGGTTTTGAATTTTTTTTTAGCATTGGACATTCACATTGAAGTGAACAATGTAATTCTGAGAAAATACACGGTGAATATAATTGTACTTTTGCTGCTTATTATATGAGTCTAATGGAGGCAATGAATCTGTGAGAGAAGTAAAGATGCTTTACTCTAGGGAGACTTGATATACTGCTAAAAAATTGCTTTACTTTCTCTGTCTCATTTTATCATTCCTCAAATATTTTATGATGTGCATAGGTATTAATAATTTTAACACAATCACATAATACAAACCAAACAACATAACATTTGTTCCTAAACCCTGCCAAATATTTTTCAAAGGTTTCCCTTAAACTTTGAAGCTTTATCTCTTAAACTTGATGATGTGTGTGGTTTAATATCTGGATTGGTCTTCATTGTAAGAGGCCACATGCTAATTCTTTTATTAGATTAAGCAGGTTGAAGTTAAGAATTTCTATCACTTTTTTTCTGCAACAATTTTTTCAAGTAATTTGCATCGGTTTTAGACATTAATCTTTTGGAAACTCCTTGAAGATACAATTTGAAATAATTTTATTTAGAAGTAAAAAATTGTTCAGATTAAATATAAAGTAATTGAGAAGATTCAACTTAGATTTTTGTTAAAAAAAAAGTCTGAGAAATCTATTAAAGTTTCTTAAAGAAGGTGATGATCACCTAAAGAGGAGTGAACTGGTTGACAGCAAAGGTCTTAAAAACCCAAACAAGGTCGTTATCTTTAGAAAGTAACATTGTTTGGCCTGAAGAAATGTAGGAATGTGAGAGAATATAGGAAGAGGGCATATGATCTAAAATCCTGACTGCAGTGGAGGAAAAGGTGAGAAAGATTGTTCCCTGTACATCTCACGAAATGTAGGGGACAATGGAAAATTCATGCAGTTTTTAAAGCAATTGGTAAGACATAATTGTCACATAGTGCAGAATGTAATTGTAGAACTGAAATTCACAAAGTATGCAGATGTCAAGATATTAGATGAGTTCAGAAGAGATTAGATGTAGTTGTGGAAGCAAATTCCAGTGGGAATATTGATTTAAAAATCTTCGGTGCAAGATGTTCCTAAATCAGTTCTGTGTGAGAATATATTATGTATCCTATTTCTTTTGTTTGATTTCTTAAAACTAATTACTACCCAGTACTGGATACTAGGATAGATGTACTTTAATTGGAACCAACCTGATTCTGTCTTAATTGCCAAGATTTCATTTTGGCAACATGGAATTAGTACCTGTAAAATAAGATGTCTAGAAAGCTTTAGATTTACTACAGTTTTATGGTCCTTTGTTTTATTTTACAACACACTTTTTACCAGCTTTGTAGAACCTGCAATTAAATTCCACATTGAATTTCATTTATTATTGCTTAAAATCTATAAGCTCAAGAGGAAAACAAGTTAACTTGTATTGTTAAATAAGCACTTTAATTTTATTTGAAGTGAACAGAGCAGTAAGAAACTGAATTCAAAGCCATGCAGAAAGCCCAGCTGTTTCCAGGAACTTTACAGCTCCAATTCACCATTCTCTGGCTGTGACTGGAGATTTATCTAGCAAGAGCATTTAGCAGAAGTAAGAGAAAATCTTATTACAGAATATTTCTCTCCAAGAAGGCTGTGAGCATTCTGTATCATGGAGGCCACAAGGCTGATAGCAAGCAGCAGGTTCTTCTGGCTGAACCAGAGTTTAGGGGAATTATCATCTCCATATTTCCTTTTCTTTGAAAATGCACCAGTACTTATTTGGAGAGAAAAAAAATGTTTGGTGAGGAAAAGCGTTGGAATGAGTTTTGAATCAACATGTGCCTGTGCCACTAGATGGCAGGAGGGTATAAATTTTGTTTACTGCAAAAACCGCAGGTACAAATTGGTGAGCATTGCAGTTCAGAAAAAAAGTTATGTTGCAGAAAGCAGAAGTAGCAGGATACACTCTGCAAACCTGCGTGTAACAAATTTTTAAAACATGGTTAAACAAAGATTAAGCTGAGGATTTCAAATGTATATTTCAATTCTTGTTGTGGCAATTAGAAACATAATTTTTCACATGGAAATTTTTATTTTCTGTTCTGTAGGTGGTCCTTTTACACTTTCTAGGCTTCAAAAAACATCTTAATTCTCCACAGGATTATTTACATTTGCTATTTTTTTTCTTTTATTGGAGAATTCTGTTAGGGGGGTTCATAGCAGCAAGCCTATTTCATTATTGAGGAAACAAAATGTAACATGAAATGGAATAAAATTGTGGTTTCACTGTATTAAGTAGAGCTACGATTTCTCTTACTCCTAATGAAAGTTGCTTTTGTTTTTAAAAGCTGCATCTGAAAACTCCCAAGGCTTGGTAGACTCAAACTTGTCCTGTGAATAATCATGACTGTTTATAGGCTTTGGTGAAGAAGCATAATGCAGAAGAGGGTGGTTGTTAGTAGTTATCTAGGTACCAGTTTTATTCCAATTTAATTGTATAGAACCCTTTGGCCTCTGGTTACTTTTATCTACTCCAACCATTCTTTCTTGTTTTACAGTCATTGTTCCCCTTCTCTTCTGGCAACAGAAAACATAATTTAAATATACGTTTACAAATTCTTAGAAAAACTGTGTGATTCTGTAGTGCCCTGATGTAGAAATCTGAAATATATTGCAAGAAAATCTCACTGAAATTTGAGAGGCTTGTGGGGTACACTGACACAAAGTCACCAAGAATACTTCAGCTGCTTAATACTGCAAAGCCAAAATACCTGTAAGGTATTTATTTCTGCCACATCAGTCCACTATAACGTTTGAAAGGTTTCACTTTAAGTATTTTGAAAGTTTGTTGTAAAAATAAGTGTGTATCTTGCCTTCTTTAGTCCAATAGTTATGACAGTTATATAGTTATAATATCTACCAGGTTTCCAAACTAGTACTTAGATTCAAACACTTCATGGATATATAGGTTTTCTTTTCATTTGTATTTCATTGTGCTTATTTGAGTTACAGAGCATCAAAGTGGGGAAACACAGATTTCACCAAAGTTTTCTACTTTAGCTCCATGCGATATCTCAGTATAGCCATATCTCTCAAGATGTATAGCCTTGTCCTTCAAATAATAAAAACTTATTTTGAGATTCAGCCACAGCTGAACCTCAGGTGTGGAAGTGTAACAGGTGTGGAAAGTCATCTTTGTTTCAGCTTTATTCTGTTGTTTTTCTGTCTTTGGGGGAGCTATTTTCCATCCACTTTTGATTAACAACAGCTTATTTTTATTTGATTTGTAAGCAGCTGCTTTGCAGGTAGAACTTTCTGAAGGACAGTTTCACAGTGATGCAGATGCATACGTTTGCCAGAGTTGAACATAAAATTTCATGAGCAGTAGGTTCTGGAATTCATAGGCTTCTCATGTTATTTTCTACAAAGACAAGAAAGATAATTTGTCATAGAGTAACAGAGATGTTTCTGTTTCATAACTCTGCTTTAAGCCAGAGGTTGGTTGTGGTGGTTTGGGGTTTTTTGGGTTTTTTTGTTATTGCAGTTTTTGTTAGGTCTGGAACTCAACTTCTGGAGAATTAGTGAAAATTATGATCAGTTCTTGTACTTCTGTTTGGACCCCTTGCTGGATGTACCATATAGGAAATACCCAAATATCTTGAAATAGTATCTAGTCAAAAGTGTAAGAACTCAGGAATTCACTGTCAGTGTTTTTTTCTGGTCTCCTTAGAGCCTTCATCTGGTGAAGCACAGCAAACACTGGGTTATCTGTGAACAGTATCTGTAGAAATCACAAGTAAACCAAGTACCCTAATTTCCTTTTAGTCTAGTAATCTGTTTCCTTCAAACAACAAACTCTGAGCTGTCATCATACCAAATCACAAAGAAAGCTACTATTTAGTGTCAATTTTAAATTTTCAAAGAACTCAAAACCAAAATAAACGAGATTCATAATAAACCCAAACTGTTTAGGGGCAAATATATAGGAAATAGTTCTATGAATTAGAATATCAAGGTGTTTTGTAAACCGTGCATGTCAATCTGCATTATTTTCTTAGAAATATTCATTATATAAATATTGTAGTAGTGGTGGATTAGATTTTGAGAGAAGGAAGGAAGGCATCTTACAAAGTGAAGCCTGCTGTCTCATCCCCATCTCTAAGATCTCCTGTATTTTACTACACTCTCTCATGGGAACAGGGGTGGAATCAAAGCAATGGGAGAGTGTTTTCTGCTTGTCAGCAAAGGTAGATCAGGCCTGCATGACCTCAGCTTGCAGGGTGATAGCTTTGAGGGTTTGAATAGCCCCATAGAAAAGTCCAGCGTGACCCACTGCTGACACAGGAGAATCTTTGGGCCTGAACACAGAGAGCATCCTGTTTCTCTCTCCAATGTAAGCCTGAGCATGGTGGCCTCCTAGGATTAGCAAAGAGGATTACACTTGCTCTTGAGGACAAGCTGAAGCTGTTTTCAGATGCAGTGTGGAGTACTATTTGATGATGAGCCAAGGTACTGTAGAAAGTTATTTCTCTCTTTCCCTCTCTGCCACCTGTTTGGAACTCTCATGAATGAGCACCCACAGAAGAGTTTAGATGCAGTGCTTCTATAGCTAATTATAACTCTGCTGGCATTTTGCAGTTTCTAAACCTAGCCAGAGTGTTCTCTGAGAAATTGTATTTGGAGGGGAGGGGGTTCAGTTATTTTGATGCACTCCATACAGCAGTGTATGATTGCCCTTAGTACCTATGATAGGTAACAGAGGTTTGTTTTTTTTTTCCTCCATATAATTGGCAGTTGCCTGTGTACATTATACTACCTACTGATAGTGCAAGATTTCAATTTCTAGAACACCCGTGCAAGGTATGTACGTGCAGGCTTTCTAGAAATGGGCAGAAAGCCTTTCAGCAAGCAGTATTTTCTATTTGTAAAATTTTACTTTTTGAATGTTATTGGAATATTGTGTTGCACACAAGATTGTGAGGCCTGCACAGCAGATACCATGCAGCTCATCAGGAAGCTGAACTACAGATTGATCATTGAGAGTTTAGAACTTACTCTGTTTTGGTCCTCTCTGTTGCAGGCATTACCACCACAAAATTGTCATGTAGGCTGTAAATGATACTTAAAATGCTAAGGGTACAAAGACAGGATGCTGCTACCTGCTTGGGGTTTGTGCCCTTGTCATTTTTTAACCACTGCAAAATGTAGACAGTGTTGAATGTAATACTGTCTGTGTTGAAAATTTTTTTGCAAAGTGTAGCTGGCTAAGCATTGGTGCACTTTGTCTGCTTCATTTCTGTGTAGTAAATAAAATTGCATCCCTGGTTTTGATTTTAGTTGTGTTAAGGCCATGACTAACACATAGTTAAGAAGAGGAAGATGTATTTAGATGTAACAACCAGAACTCCAAAGATACCTATAATAAGCAGAGTATGCCAGAAGTAGTCTGAGGTTTGCTCTTTCAAACAGCTCAACTCCTTTCATTACACAGTGAGTTTCCAGTTGTCCTGGACTAGGTTCTTTTTTTTCCAAGTTCTTAGAGAAGCTTCTTCCTCCTATATGTGATTTTTAAAAGCTACAATCGTAGTTCAGGGCTTGAAAAGTGTCTTATAATGAGGGGTTTAAAATGTATTTAGTTTCTCTAACTACATTTGAAAGATTATTTACTTGTACTGTACAACTATTTAGTGTACTGTACAAATATATAGGTGATGGAAGATAGGAGGCACTTTTGTTAGCAAAGTATTCATAAATGTGTCCAACGGATCCATAAATGGATCTTATAAAAAAAAAATACTGGGTATAAATCTAAAAGATGTCCTGATAATTCAACAGAAGCTGCAGGTCTGTAGAAACTACTGAATAAGGGTTTGTGGCTTGCTTTGCAAGAGGCCTTATGAAGGGTGTGCTCCCCCTCAACTGAGGCAGTTACTGCCATTGTCAGGATGCAGCTCAGTGCTTGGTTTTGTTCATCTCTGAGCCTGTTGCACTTGTGAAGCTTTGGGGTTGGTGAGACCTAATACTGTGGTTTCAAAGGAACTTTTGGAATGGGATTAGCTGTGATATTGGGACTCTTAAGCCAAGGTCCCAGAGGCCTTTGGGGTTAAAATATACTTCAGGGAAATGCTGTGGACTGCAACCCTGTCATTTCTGCAGTTGATGTTACACAATCTTGTGCAGGCACTAGCTGTTTTATCTCTTCTGGGAGGCTAATGTGCAGTGGCCAAAGATAGAAACTTTTTTCTGGACAAAGTTCTATTGTAAACCATACATAATGGACAGTACAAATGTCTTCGTTTCAAGAATTTTTTTCTAGGAGGCACGTGGCACTAAAGCAACCTCACACACCCTGGACCTAAATATGGACCTTAGCAGGCTATAAGAAACTTAAGGAAATGTCCAGATTTCTTTTAAAAAATAAAGCATTTAATTTTGCAGATTTTTGGTGCAGTCTGTAACAGTAATGCTACGTATGTCATGTAGGAACAAAAGCAGGTTTTTAATATGATACTGTTGTGTTGGATGAATGAACTCAATTCTATCTTGGGTAAGAATTTGTTAATGATAGCTTAGGTCTCTCCCAACTCCACTATTATCTTTAATAAGTTCTAGGAAAGCTCAAGGAAATAGTCCCTAATTTACCTAATTCCTGCCTTTCAAGACTTATACAGCAATATTTTCTTTTCAAAATTAATGTGTTTACAGATATAAGGAAGACTTGGGATATGAGTTTCCAGAGAAACAAGAGATACTGTCTCCATTAGGTTTATATAAGCAAAAGGCTTTCCCTCTGTTGACTTTTAAACTGGCTTTCTTTAGTCAGCTGACAATCTAATTTGAAAGATGTCCTTAAGATGTTATTAACTAATTGAGAGTCCAAAAAGAAGCTGGAGGCTAAATAGTTATTATGTCCCTCAACTTGAGAACAGTTAGAAACAGACATTGTTTTACTGCCTGAGTCCTCCTGTTGCTTTGAGTAGGCCTGCTCCCAGGTGGAAAGTGGGGTGTATTCACTACTGGTGTTTGAGTAAGCACACTTACCATTTCCCTTTATTCCACCCCTTCCCAAAACTTTCTTTTCAATGTTTAGGAACTTCAGCAGAGTAGTATATGATGATGTAAGGGGTGCACAGAATTTACACTTCATTAATAAATATGAACTTTAGACTCCAGTATTATCCATTTGGGGTGGGTCACCATAATTTCAAAATTTCTTTAACAGACAAAACACGGCTATTAGAGGGAATAGAAATCTAGGACTGTTTGACTGTTTTTTGTGTTTTAATGTTCAGAGGGTCTTTTTCTATTTGTTGATTATGTTTGCTATTCTAAATTGCAGCAAACAGTTTTCATGCTTCCTGTGAAAGACATCGTCTTGCCACAGTAAGCAATATAGGTGAAATAATGTTTAACTGCTTTCTGGGGAACTTTTCTGTTCAGTTTTGTAGGACCACTTTTCTTCTGCCTTCTAGATGAGAACTTCCTATTATGTTGAAATGATTCTGACCTAGTACTAGAAATTTTTTAAATTTTCTTTTGACACTGAGGAGTATGTTTAAAAATATCTTTCTGGGGACTGGTTATTTTGTTAGTGCTAGTCTATCAAAGTCAGCAGTCATTTGAAAATAACTTTCAGTAAGAAAATCGAAAGTATGCAATGTTTACTTGAACTGCCTCCTGTATAATTAGTATTGCCCTTTTTTCCTCAGGAAATTTTTGTTTCAGTGAAGCAGCTGCTTTGCAGTTTATCTAGTGGCCCATAATTTGGAAGTCTGAGTAACCTGTGTTTTTAAAAAAGATTATAAGGGATAGTGTTTTGTTTTTTTTTTATTGTTGTTTACAATTATATTTAACCTCTTTCAAAAGAATCCCTTGTGAAGTGTTATCTGTCTGAAAAGAGAGATGGAAATTGCACCTGCCATAGGAGTATATTCAGGAGAAAAGTTTTGTGAGCCCATAGCATTTGGCAGTCAGGTTGGAAACAGAATTGAGATCTCCCAAATGCCAATGTCTCCTGCAGTGGCTCCTCTTGGTTATCATAGGCTTCACTTTAATATCCTAGCATGCTGCCTTCCTACTGTGTGACCCAGGATCCCACCATCAAATGCAGTGGAATAGAGGTCTATGTTTGATCTAGCCCTTATGATAATTGCTCATCCCTTTTACCATATCATTTATACTTTCTGATTTTTAGCACTAAAGTAACATAGATCATTTTTAAAAGACAATTCAAGCAGTGACATGTTCATCCTGTCCAGAAATGTTCCTGATACAATATTAATAGGAAAAGGCAACAGGATAATCTATTATTTGCATGCAGCTCTAAAGCTGTGTGACACTTTACCAAAATGGATCTGACAAAGAACAAAGAGTCTTCCTTAAAGAACTTAAGATCTAAAAGCTCTAGTCAGGTTTAACAAGTGTCTTGCTTGTTATTAGCAATAGGTTTCAAGAAAAAAAAAAATCAAAGAGCGGAAAGTGTACAGTAATTAGAGATGTACTAAATATTAAATTCAGATGGGTAAAAGTATTAAAGCTGGCAGTTTGGGGAAAAAGTTATGTAGGAGGTAAGATATTAATGTATAATGATCAGAAAGTATCAGACATTTGAATGGACCTCTAATTTTTGAGACTAAGGTAGAAACATGAACCAAAATATTGAAACTTGATTTGTCTAGTTTATGAATTCTCTTTCCCATTTGCTTCTTTTGGTAGAATAACTCTGAACTGGTCTCCAGCACAGTTTTACTACACATAGGTTGTTGATGCTTTGTGGACATCATTATTTCCTGTTTATCCTTGAACTACTTAGATAATAAAATAAATCCAATCCAGGATTTTTCCCCAGGAGATCAAGCAGCACTTGTGATGAGCAGTAGTCACAAAAATCATCTATGCTGTGCATGTAGCAATGTAAGGAAGGGGGGGTTGTTAGACAGAAAGAACAGAACAGAGCCACACAAACTGTGGCATTAAACCAACAATGTAGGCTACCTCATTTTCTTCAGGGTTTTATAATTAAATCTCTAATGTATTGTCCTGTGCATTACACACAGCAGTATAACTCCATGGGGAATTTATTCAAATGAAGCCTGCAAAGAGGTCCACAAATGTAAAAGTCATGAGGGAAACATCTCAGTTGTTTGTTTGTAATATAACAAAGACCATTGCAGTTTTAAGATAGCTTTCACTCCACAACATTAAGTATATCAAAGTTCTGGTGGATGTTGATGGATTACCTGAGCAGATCTGTACTATAGACTTTGTTACTGTACTGCTGCTAAAATTTTCTTTCCTGGTCTTAAGAGAAAGGCTGATAATTTTACAGAAGCTAGGATAAAAGTATTCCCCAGTGCCAAAATCTGTGGGGTGTCCAGAAGGGATCCTGAGATGATGTGTTCTGCAAAGATAGTATGGTTTTTTTATGGCAAATTGTATTTTTAACAGAAATTTGTTATCTGACATTCAAAAATGATACGATTGCACACTGTAGTAAAGAAGTATGCCAGAATAAAAACTATCACAATTTTCTGTGATACTCCTTATCAAGTAAAGCCCAAATTTACTGAACTTCATAGAGTAAGACAGAGTTATCTTATTTTGTATGTAGGCACTTCAAGTAAAAATGAATGTAATAAGTTTAGCCTTTTTACCCACCTCTGAATGTCACCTTTCTTATATTGAATAGTATCATAGTTGCAGAATTTTTAAATCTGTTTCCTTTTTTCAGTACAGCAAAAGTCCCCAACTTTCCAGGACAGAAGAGGACTAAAGCTGTTTTCAAAGCCTAGATATCCCTCTGTGGTACCATTTTTAGAGTTCATTTTGATTAACACATTAATTTCCTCTTAGAAAAGTAAACAAAAAGCAAATTCCTCATATGGAATGATTTGTGTTAGGAAGGACTGTAAAGATCATCTCGTTCCAACTTCCCCTGCATGGGCAGGGACACCTCCCAATGGACCAAACTGATCAAAGCCCCATCCAACCTGGCCTGAAACATTTACAGGGATGAGGCATTCACAGCTTCCCTGAGCAACCTATTCCAGTGTCTCAAAAACCTTCACAGGAAAGAGTTTCTTCCTCATGTCTTATCTAAATCGACGCTCTTCCAGTTTAAAACAATTAACCCCTCATCATGGGGTTAATGTCACTCCATGCCCCTGCAAAAAGTTCCTCCCCAGCTTTCCTGTAGCCCCTTCAGGTACAGGAAGGCAGCTCTAGGGTATCCCCTGAGCTTTCAGGGATGTTCCATCCTTCTGATGATCTTGGTGTCCTCCTATGTACTCACTCCAGCACTTCCATGTCCTTATATTGGGGATTCCAGAACTGGACACAGTACTCCAGGTGGAGCTAGTAGAGGCACAGAATTATCTCCCTTGCCCTGCTGTCCATGCTTCTTTTGGTGCAGCCCAGGATATGGCTGGCTTCCTGGGCTCTGAGTGCACATTGCCAGCTCGTGTTGAACTTTTCATCAGCCAACACCCCCACATCCTCCTCCACAGGACTACTCACATTTGCTCTCCATTCTCCACCCAGCCTATACCTGTGCTTGGGATTGCCCTGATCCACTTGGGAAGTGACAATTGTGAAAGAATTGTTTGTTCATCTCATCTCTACCCATAGGGTTGTTGAGGTATTGCTAATTTCCATGAAGAGCTGTTTCTCTTGTGTGCCATGTGGCAGGTTTCTCTTAAGGCCAAGTAGTTCATGTTTTCTGAAGAGCTCTGTTGTTTATTACCATCCTCTTTTTAATAACTGTTTATTCCTTTACTAACCATTATTACAAGGTTTGACTTAGCTTGTAGAAACTAAAAGGTATGACCTTATACTACCATTCAGGCAGTACCCCTATTGCTCTATGTTGGCACAGAGAAGAAAATCTTCAAAAAACAATTTCTCTCTGGACTGCAGGCTCAGGTTATGTATAAGCCAGTCTTTGCTTCCTCATTTGTTCAGTTTGGACAGATAGCAAAAGATTTCTGGAACTTTTTGTTGTCTGACAGTAAAAAAATTATAGGCATAACCCTATAAAGCATGCTGTGCTTGATTAGTTCCTCATTAGCTTGATCAGTTTGGAGGGAATCATTAAAAAAACCCATACTGTCCTCTATAAAGGAATGGGAAATGATGGAGTTATGTGTGGTACCCTGCTGGTGAGTGAGGCTTGTCTGTGGCATTTGACAGTGACAGGCACAGAGCTTCTGGCCTGCTTTTGGGAATATGTGCAGTAGAAGCTACAGCTCTTAAACTCCAAAGTATTTCTGCATGAATGAGTGCAAACTATTGAACTCAGAAGTGAAATGGTTTCAGAGAAGCTGTGTGGCTATGTTATTATGCCACTTAACCCCAGTTTCAGTGAGGCTTTTTGTAGGGTGAGATGGCTACATGAGTTCTGGACTAGAATTAGATCACTTCCAGCATTTTAGAAGAGAGTAGACAGTGCAAATGTGGTACTGTACTGCTCAGGTTGATTTGTCCTGAGTGTTCATAACTGTTCATGGGTTGTAGATTAACAGAAATTGGAATAACCCATTTTGTGTAACATCCACGTTAGTCATACTGCTTTTTCAGGAAGCTGGATAAATTTAAAGGTCTTTCTCTTCCACTTGAATCGTTGTGGACTGAGTAAATGAGACTCTTCATTGACCTGAGTGGTTATTTGTTGGTTTGAAATTTCTTTTTCTTTGTTTGCCAAAGAGCTTTCTAGAGATGTACGACCAGGGTGAATTTTAGGCTAAAATAAGAATCCAAGATCTCTTTGAAAGTAAAATGTAATATAACATCATACAGCTGAGGATAATTCTTTAAATGGTTAAATTTTTATTTATTTTATTTTTTTTTTTTTTTGAGGCAAAGCATTTTTAATTATTTTTCCTAGAGCTCTCAAGAAGCAGTATGGAAGGGGAATACCAATACTTGCAATTTGACAGAAAAAAATGTACTTCCAGAGTATTAGAGTATTAAACATAATCCTCAAGTAGGTACAATTCAATATCTTGTGCAATCTCTAAGAGAGGTGATGATACTAGGATGGTCACATGTAAAACAAGTACAGAGAAAGTCTGCCAGGTGCAGCTATTTAATTTGTCCCTTTCTAACAGGACATGAGTATGCTAAAAGATAAGAACCTTTTTCAAAATTGAATTGCTATAGCATTTAAACACAATGAATCATTTAGAGAATGTTTGTTGTGCTTTCCAATTAGTCTTGTCCTTCATTACTAAAAGAAGAGGACACTTAAAAGCTAAAAGACAACAATTGTTAAATCAGGAAGGTAAGAAAGTAGATTACCTAAACAACATCTAATCAATTAACAGCAATCTCATGTCTACAGGCTTTTACTGAAGCAAATAGCAAAGTCATTCTTTAGAAAGTTGTCATTGAAAGTAGTGAAAGTACTTAAATTGATTGAGATAACAGGGAAAATCTAATTTTGTTAAAACCAAGCTGTATTATACAGTTATTTGTGCTGCAAAAGTAGTTTATGTTTTCCTCTCAGACACCAGCAATTAATACTACTGAAGTATAACGCTGGACCAAATAACTTGCCTTTCCTGAGCATTGTTTCTAACTGGTCTTGCTGCAAAGCTTGCTTGTAGTTCTGAGGTTGAATCAAATCCTTTACAGGCACTTCAGCTCTGCTTCAGGAAACCTTGCCAACATCTGAAGCCACCTCTAAAAGCAAGTAACTTCTGAGTCACTTGTGCTTATCCTTCAGGTGTGCATGCGGGCTCTAATTCTAGTTCTTAATACTTCATTTAGAATAAATTGGAGAGTAATGTCTGTCCTGTTTTCATCTTTTTCTAATCCAATCTAAGACTCCTGCACAAAGCAGAAAGGTCAGTACATAGAGAACATCTATAGCTTGGTTTGGTTTAGGTTTTTTGGAGTGAGCTTCAGGTCTTGATGATTACACTAAAATGTGTTTAGTTTCTTGCATAGGTTCAGGCTAGTGTTTGCCAGACCAAATGAACACATGACCTGTTCACATCTCTAAAGGTTCTCAGTGGAAACTACCAAAACTCCTTACTGCTTTGTCTTAATCTTCAGAGAATTTAGGGATAGTGGTGATTCAATAGACCAATCCTACCAGGCCATTGGATAAACAGTGTGTCTTCTAGTGCTTGGAATAGTCTGTCCTTCCATGAATTATTTATACTGAAAATAAAATATGTCCAGAACCATAGTTTGCAAAAAGTTGGCAAACCATAGTTTGCCAGCCTGACTTCATGTGTAGGCCATTTGTTTTATCTGGGGGTCAGGATCTGCGTTTAATAATGTTGGCTGCAATTCACTGTAGAAATATGAAGAAAGAAAACAAACGTTAGGGAAATAAAAATATTAGGCAGGGCTGCTGGTATGGTTTGACTTAAAATAAATAGGCATACTGCATGTGACTGGCCACTACCACTAATTTCATTTGGTTCACTTAGAAAAAAGAAGAATGGAGAAGAAGAACAGCCAAGGTCCTCTCTCAGCAATCAGTACCGAATTGTTACACCCACATTCCAGTATAATATGGACTACAAGAAAGTTGGAAAATGTATTATTATAAACAACAAAAATTTTGAAGACAAAACAGGTAATGGTCTTCCTTTTATGACAGTCATTACAGACTTGAGATTTTTTATACTTTCACTAATCAGTAAGGATTTATAATAATCAAAGAGCATGTCACTCTTCTCTTCCAACTCCAAATTAAACCCTTGGCCTAGAATTTAAGGCTATGTTGTTAAAATTTTAACTTTGGCATCTACAGCTCAAATTATATGTCCTTGAGCTACAGCTTTGAGCTACAAAAGTTAGTAGATGTAGCTGTGCTCTATTCACATTTCTGCATTGAACTTTTCAGGGTTCAAAACAGACAAATACATGTGTTACAGTGAACTTTATTGGTCTTTTCCTATACACTTGGCAAACACACTAAATAAGGTGTTTACTCAAAAGAATTTACATCAGTTTCTTGGGTGTCAAAAGGACTCTTTTCAACAGTTTTTTCTTGGGATGTTTTATGCATATGTTACACTGCATAACCAAAAAGAGAGACAATCTGCCATAGGGGTCCTCTGTTGCAGGGTGCTGGGGTTATGCCAAATTTTTTCAAGATAAGATATGTGTGAATATTTAACCTTGCCTTATTTTGCATTTTAAAAAAATATCTAAATTTGTTCTCCATTTTGAGAATGCTGTTAGAGGATTGTTCTAAAATCATGCCACCATCACATTGTTTAGATTTATTAATTATAAACCCAAAAATGTACCTTTGAACACGTGAGTTACTTTAAATTGTGTAATGTGCAATCAACCATACCTTTCATTTTCTGGCAGGAATGGGAACACGCAATGGCACTGATAAAGATGCTGGAGATCTTGCTAAGAGTTTCAGAAGCTTAGGGTTTGATGTTCACACATACAATGATCGAAGTCGTGGTGATATGGAAAAATTACTGAAGCAAGGTAAAAATTTAGATTCATAGTTTAATTTAGAGGGGAAAAGACCTTTAAAAGTTACCAAATCTACCCCCTGCTTGAAGCAGGTCAAATTAGAACAGGTTGTTTAGGCCCCACTACATGCAATTTTCTGTGTAGAAGGAATTGTTTTCAGTGGATTTGGGTTAATTTCCCACCTCTTTCTCCAGGGTCACTTCAGAAATACAGTTTTCTTAGGTGAAGCACCTCTCCTGGTGCTCTTCTCTGGGTGAAGAGCAGATAAATGCATCATGAACAGGATGCACTTGTGTATTCAAGGTGCTTGTCACATAACTACAAAGTGGGCTGTGTCATCTTCACCCACTTATCTTCATCCTTCTTATGCCTTCCAGGCCCAATGAATATTTCATCTCCAGAAAAATGTGTTTGCTAAGTATATGTTTCACTTGAAATGTTGGTTCCTTTTGGTTAAGAAGTATTTGATTTGTAGCTGCCGAGGAGAATCACAGTGATGCTGCTTGTTTTGCCTGTATCCTTCTAAGCCACGGGGAAGAAGGCCTCATCTATGGGACTGATGGACCCATGGCTATCAAGAGTCTGACTGCACTGTTCAGAGGAGACAAGTGTAAAAGCCTTATAGGCAAACCCAAATTATTTTTCATTCAGGTAATAGTCCTAAGGTAAATATAATAGCCTATTGCTTCAATGGGAAAACATGCTGGTTATCCACTCTAGAAGAACCTTGTTGGTTAACTTGCTGAATTTTACTGGAAGTTTTGTGAAGAAATGTGTGGAGAGAACTTGACTATGGGTGATTTATATTGTTTTTAAAAGATGTTTTATATACAAGATTCACTGATGTAAAGGTTATATTGTCATTGTAATTTTGTACATTATTTCTCTTTGTGCTTCTTAGTTTATGAACTTAAAAGCAGAAGGATAAACTCCCTGTTGTGTAGACAGACCTGAGGACAGTACATGGCTATCAATAGAAATAACAGAATCATAGAATACTGTCCAGCTCTCTTTGAATAAAGGCTGTGTACAAATTACCACATTCTGCAAATAGAAATACTTTTTTCTCTCCCTCAGTAGACTAAAAATTTATATTGCATGATTGCATTAGCATATCATTAGCTGTACATTACATAAGCTTTTAAAGACAGCTGTTTCAAATGGTATAAACTGACAGACCATGGGTCTGAATTCTCTTTTCCATGATAGTATTAAGTACATATGGGAATTGCAGCAGATGTGGTTTTCCCTAGGCCATTTCACCAATTAATCCTCAACCTTAAAGTAAAAACGGTGTCTATTTTAAGCTCTTCACACTGCTAAAGTGGTGTTTCTTTTAATTAAAAGTTTGGAATATGTACTTTGTTGGCTTTAAAACTATCTTAACAAAGGAAACCAACTTGTGTTATATAAGCCCCTCAGACTGCTGTTTTTTTGCAAGAGCTGTCAGTCCCAGCTACTGATCAAGAGCTCAAATTTACCAACCTGGACTGTTGTCCCAGTGTGCCTTTTAGCTAAACCACATGATTAAGAGGAAATTAAGAATAAAAGAAAGAAATGGAAGAAAGTTAAAAATGCAATATACTTAAAGTGGGTGGTCAAACACTGGAACAGGTTGCCTAGACTGTAGAGTCTTGATCTGTCCTGGAGGTATTCCAGCCATAAAACATGAAACCCAACAGGACACAGTCCTGGACATCTGCTCTTGCTGTCCCTTTTTGAGAAGGGGAGGTCAGACTGGATGATTTTTGTTATTCTGTGAAAGGTTGTGCTACAGCATTGCATTTCAGGACCCAAAGACAATGTGTAGTCCACTATAGTGAAAATGTCTGGAAGTCAGACTGCACAAGACGTTGTGTAATAATTAAGTGCTGAGCATGACTCTAATTTAATTAATCATGGTAAAGGTGAGTTAATGCTGACCTGGCACTTTGGTAATCTGCTGAGATACATAGCCTGCAACACCATCACCTCCCTTTTACAGTATGGGATATATATTTTAAAATGAGTAAGCTAGTAACTTTATCACTGAATAATTTGATGTCCCCCAGCATTGCATTTCTGTTTCTAATGCATGCAAAGTACTGCTTAAAACTGTATCCACTCAAAAATGTTACTTGAAAACTTCTTTATTTATCACTTAATTTCTCTTTATTTGACAAGTTCTTTGTCTTCGCTGCTTTCAGGCATGCAGAGGCTCTGAATTTGATGATGGTATACAAACTGACTCTGGACCTGCAAATGACACTCTGGAAACAGATGCCAATCCAAGATACAAAATTCCAGTAGAAGCAGATTTTCTGTTTGCATATTCCACAGTGCCAGGTAAAGAAAAGTGGGTCAGGGGGGAGAAGCCTGAAACCTTATCACCTGTACAGACTGGATTGTAGACTGACCATCATCACTGATCTCAGTATTTTGTATTTTGATGGAGAAAACACTAAGGCCTTTTGCACCAGCTATAGCAGAAGCAGGAGAAAGCCCAGATTTGGCAGGTGAGAAGATGCAGACTTCCCAGTAGGAGAAAGCACTACTGTGTTCTGGGAATCCTGCCCTTCCATGTCCCAGTTTGATTATGTTGAATTTGTGATCAAGGCAAAAAGAGGAACAGTTAGAGCATGAAATTTATTCTTATGGAGGAAAAACATTACTTCTTGCAGTTTCCCAAATGCAGAAATACAGAATGGTGCTTGAGGAATGTGAGGTTTGGAGAGTTAGTACACATTATTCTCCACTTTAATGAAGTAGGGTATGTGACACAAGTGATAAGAGTTACACAAAGCTTCTCTTTGCCCAGAATCTTTCACACAAATCAGTACTTATCTCTGTGCCATTCCATTCTTCAGCACAAGATAATAAGACAAAAGAGGAAGAAATAACCCTATGTACTTTCTTGTCTGTCTTTCCTGTAAGGTTATTACTCCTGGAGGAATCCTGGAAGAGGCTCCTGGTTTGTGCAATCTCTGTGCTCTGTGCTCAATGAGCATGGAAAACAACTTGAGATCATGCAGATCCTTACACGAGTGAACTATGTGGTTGCCACAAATTTTGAGTCACAGTCTGATGATCCACGCTTCAGTGAGAAGAAGCAGATTCCCTGTGTGGTCTCTATGCTCACTAAGGAACTTTACTTCTGAAAGTGTTTTTTAATGCAGCCAGTTATGAAAGATCAGGATATGGGTTTGGGTGGAGATTTGATTAAAAACTGGTGTAACACATTTTTAAGAACAGAACTGTAATGACACTAGATTTTTATATTGTATAAGCTGGG
This sequence comes from Phaethornis superciliosus, assembly GCA_023637945.1. Lineage (NCBI taxonomy): Eukaryota > Metazoa > Chordata > Aves > Apodiformes > Trochilidae > Phaethornis > Phaethornis superciliosus. The sequence goes on along the minus strand of JAJQWJ010000008.1, from coordinate 8,209,470 downwards.
TTATCTGATGGGTGGACAATATGCAAGTTTTTAAAGAAGAAAGAAATGCTGTGAGCCAACCTGACAGCTCATACTGGTCACTGTATCTTGATTTTCCTTAGTGTGGCTGTCATGTTTTATGGCTACAGAAGAGCCAGATGTTCTGAGAGTCAGCTACATGATCCATCAAGTTTTATTTCAGGAAACAGATTGTAAATTAAGAACAAATAAAATAAATTGTGAGACTCCATCATTTCACTGCTAGCTCATGGAACCATAACTTCCTTGGAAATTACAAAGACCATCATATATATTATGGGTATGTCCAGGAACAGTTCATACCTATTTACATGGGTCCTTTTTAGTCTAATATATTAATTTCCTCTTAATGAATATTATTGGTGAAGACTGATGGTTGATCTGGAAGTCAGTTGACTTAGTTATCACTCTAGCATAAGAAGGATAAATAGAAAAAAATCGGTAGTTGTAGATTGTTACACGAATAGTATGGAAATGTAACAAATAGAAAAATCAAAATGAAAATATTTGTAAAAGATTGGCAAACTAATTGGATGATGCCTTATGAAAGCAGCATTGTAAAGATTTTTGTCTTGCAAATGCAACTGATAGAATGGGCTGAAAGAGTGGTATTGCAGTTTTTCTGCTTGCAGAAATAAAAATTTCTTGATTCTTCAATTTTAAAAAGTTTGACTTGCAGAAATAAAAATTTCTTGATTCTTCAATTTTAAAAAGTTTGATTCAGATGTTTTGAACCAACAGAAAGCTGATGCCAAGGCTTTGATATAAAGCATCTAATTTAATGTTGGAATGATAGAATTATATGTTGTAGTAACAAAGGTGTGTTTCAATATTGCTTCCATTTTTGAGGAACTTTGCCAAGACTGGAAATACTTACTTGAATCAGAAACCAGAAGTGCCTTCTTAGTTCCTGTATGGTCTTTATTTTGTATTTTGAAATTATGTCAATGATGTTTGTATTCCTAATTTTTATATTCTCTTTAAAGTTGGTAGCTAGCTCAAAAAAGTAAGTTTAATAATTTTGTTAAACTGATAAATTATTAATTGTTCACCTATTTGCTAGCATTTGCTAGTATTCTGTGCTCTTCTGAAAACATCAAAGAAAATAAGAGCATGCTATTAAAGCCAAATTATTAAGTTTACTTTCTTGCAAATACTGTGGCATAGTGAGGCATATATTTTTTCATAAGTCAAATTTACAGTTGTTTGAATAAATAAATGATTGTTTTATGGATGTCTTGAGCATGAAATCAATAAAGACCTATTTTTAAAATTTCTTCATAATATCTGCCTGGTGAAGTGAAAATCAACTGAAATACATCCCAAAACCTTTCTCAGCTAAGAATGCTGATGATCTTCAGCATCTTTGTCAAGATGAGCTTTACAGTGTCACTTAAAAGTAATGTGGCATTGGATGGCTTGAGTTAAAGACCACTCTTAGAGTAAACCAAAATTATTGAAAAATATTTGAATGCAAGAATCCTGATCTACCAGCATTTAATCTAGCCTAGTGTATAAAATATCTTAGTACAGTAAGCTATACAGTGGTCTAGCAGTTAATATGAAAATATTCTTCATCCTAAACTATTTTCTCCCATTATGGATATTCCTGTTTTGCCATGAGAAATCTGTCCAGTAAACACTTCGGTATTTGTTACTTCTCTGAAAGCTCTTTTCATGTCTTTGAAGCTCATTGCTGTTTATTTGCATGAGATTTAGTCTGGTTTTAAGTGTCTGTCAACAATATTCGCCTGCCTGTCTCCAAAACTATGTTTTTATCCAGATACATTGTAGCACTGAATCTATAGACTTGGGAACCATGAAGGCACAAGCAGGGTCTCTAAAACAGTTAATTTTCGGGGTTTTTTTAAATTATGCCCAAGAACTGTAGCAGTGGAACAGGTAAGGAGCACATTTCCTCGTTTTTACTGCTTTTTTCTTAAGTGTTCTCTGAGAATGGTATTTCATTAAAAAAAAAAAAAAAATCTATAGAAAATTTCTCTTAGCTCTTATCAGGAGCACTGATAAAACACAAAAATAGTTTCTGCCCCCATCCTACTGCTGAGAAAGAATCAGGGTAGTTAATATTAGTTTATTTCCTCTGAGTAGGAAAAGCTATTTGCCCTATTGGACATAATGCCTAAAATGACAAAATAAAGGTGAACACAGCTAGTATGTATGAGGTTTTTTTGTACATTTAACATGACAGCCACTGAGTAAGGACAGCTAGGGACTTGTCATCTAATAGGTAAAATGGTAGCTAAAAAGAAAAAAAGTCAAAGCAGGGATGCTTATTGAAAGCTCTGAGTGCTCTAATATCTCAAGCCAGGAAGGCATTCTCAGCATCTGCAAAAGGCTTCCTGGTAGACCAAAGTTTTCCTGGAAAAAAAGATGATGGTATGGCACAAAGGAGTACAGCAGTTCTACCTGCTGCCTTACAACACAAGGAGCTGATTCCTAACCTTGAGGTTGTTTTAGTATACAGAAATACAGAAAGATCAGAATAAAATACCTGAAGACATTGCTAGAGAGGAATGCAACTTGGAAAGATAACTGAGAGTAACAGTGAAAGAAAATGAAAAATAATCCTTGTGGCAGGACCAGCATCTCTGCTAGATGGAATATTACTTTTAAATCATGTTCAAAAAGCATTATTATAATTTAAGAACCAAATATCCCACCAGCAGACAGCACATCTGACTGGTGACGTTTGCACACTGAGGGCTCTGCCAGCCCAAGAACCTAAAAGAACCCATCCAGACTAAGGAAACCTGAATTTCATTAGAGCAAGGCCCGGTAGCTGAATAGTGATTTATAAGCTATGGGGCATTTTAGCCTATTTCCTGTTCCAATTTGTGACTATTTTCCCTCTAAATTCAAGTACCTTGCCATCTATAGGAATAACTGTAGGGTTTAGTGTGTAAAACCATTATCATTGCTGATACTGGATGTTTCTTAAAAGAATAAAAAAAAATCACCTATAAGCAAGATAGGCACTGACCCTATGATTTCAGGGGAATTAAAAGGACTGTTTATAAAGCTGACACAAGGAAAACAAATTGTCTCCAGGCTTTCTTTGGGTTTTTTTTGCATGGGAGACATTGCCTGTTTCAAATGTACATATTTTTAAATTGAATAATAATCCTGTGGATTTCCCCTTTCAGAACAATCTTTAGTTTGCTTTCCATGTCAGAAATAGGAATTTCCTTGTGGGTCATATTTCAGGGTGTTTGTATTTAGACAAGGACTATAAGAAGGCAGTCCCAGTGCACTGCATGGACACATCCTGGTTTGCTGCAACAGGCAACACAGGGCATCTGGAAATACTTAAGTGCATTTCTCTAACACCTACCCCACAAGAGCATTTTGCCTGTAAGTATTAACACAATTTCTTTCCCTTATCTTGCTGTTGTGTTTTTGAAGCTTTGTAATAGCCTACATCTTAATATTTTGCAGTATTTTTTTTTCATTTTGGTGGAAATGCCTCATTGCACTTCAGAAGATTGAAAGCAAATAAATCTCTTAATGTCAGGCATACAAAAATCTGAGAAGATATTATAATGGCATTGTCTATTCTGAATTAGACATAACCTGTTTAAAATGTTGTTTTTCCTTGAAGAGAAAAAAACCCAATTAAATGCAACAATTAAAAACTTTTTTCCCAAAATGCAGAGTGAGATCTCACAGGTTTTTGTCTTCCCACCTGCAAACCATGACTTTTACTGAAACCTGGAAGAGATTCTTATCCTGTCAGAGACTCTTGTAACACTGTTTTGCAGGAGGTGCATTGTTTGCCAGTTTCAGTGACTCTGTCAGTCACATTGAAAAGAACATCACATTGCCTTTCATTGCAGCCCTGGCCATGTGCTAATACTATTGACATTAACAATATGACTGTGGGCTCATTCATTTATAGCTTTGGAAATTGCTTTTTTGTTGTTGTTTGTTTGGTTGTTTGGTTTTTTGGTAGGCAACAGATGAAAAACCTAGAGGTAAATTTTATAACAGTTTGTCCCTTCATTTGTACAACAAAACTTTCTCAACAAAAGGTGAAATTGCAAAGTTTTCCTTAACAAAACAAAACAAAAAATTACAGGCAAGAGAGCTCTGCAGATTTCTTCAGTGGACCTGAGTTGTTGGTGGGTCAGTCACATTTACAGCATGGTACAGCCTGGAAGAGGAGGTGTGGAAGTCCATACTTGCAGCTGAGTGTCAGAGGTAAATTTTTGTTTGTAACCCACCCCGTGTTGGGTGAGTGAGACCAGAAAATAACCACATCATATTCTGGCACCGTGGTGTAAATCACTGATGAAACGGGAACAAAGGAAACCCTTTATACCTCTCTCTTCAGCCAGGCAGCTCAGCAAATAACTCAAGAACAGTATTTGCAGTCCTTCAGATTTCCCCAGAAGAGTTTTCCCAGCTTCAGTGCTGGGGACTGTAACTTCCTTATATCTGAGAGGCAACTTCAGACCAAGTTACCAGCAGGAAAGAATTTCATTTTGCCAGGAATTAGAGCCTTGGGGTAAGGCAAAGGGAAAGTTGGAACAAAGTTTCCTAAGTGAAACAAGCGGACACGGTATATAAAATTGGAAATATAAGTAAATGAGAAAAACTGTATCTGATTTTAAAGAAAGGATTTGTGACATAATAAACCTGCCCAGTGGTGCTGTCCATGCAATCGACTGGCAGGAGTGCAGAGCACTGAGGATCTGGTTCTCTTATCCTGCCACTCTGTGTTCTTCTCGAAGGAAAACACCAAAAAATGAATAACCTCAAAAAAAAAATCAGTGGACACCCATTAGCCAACCCCACCTATCACTTTCTCAGTGCTCCATCTCTTTGTTCCGGCACTTCTCAAGTCCAAAGACCACTGTCTGCATGCTTTGTGGAAGGGTTCTTTAACAAAACTTTGGAGACATCCATGGGAACACATCAGGGATTCTGTCTCCTTGCAGCCTCTGTTTCCATCACTGCCCCAGCCTGGCTGTGCCAATGGACAGCTTATTCAACATGAAATTCCCATTTCTCTGGTAGTATTGAAGGAGATATTGCACAAACAAGTTGACATAAATACTCTCTGACATATACTTGACATATACTCTCTGTTTACTGCTCCTCTTAGAAAGCTGTGAAGTCTGTTTTATCACTGTTTATGAATTGCCCTGAGAGCGCTGCAATAAAATTGCTACAGAGTTGCAGATGATTCTAATTACCATAGTGTTATGACTAGATTTTCTAATTATTTTTAGGCCAAGCTATGCCTGTTTTATACAGGAATGATCACACTGCTAATGCAGTGTTGGAAACATATGGGAAGCAATACTTCTAGGTTACAGGTGTTGTGTCTAATGTAAAGGAAAGGGCAAAATTAAATTCTCTTGCTGGGTCTCACCACTTCCTAGGTAAATCATCTCTTTGATGTGTTTATCTTTCATAATTTTATAATTTTATTAGAATAAAATATAATGTTATAGCATATAAGGTATGTGAAATATTATCTATAATAGTGTAGTTAAATTAATATTTATAATTATTTATAGAGTTTCTTTTATATTTGCTATGAATTATTTTACATAGTTTAATCACCACTGTGAAAATAAACACTTGTGAAATATTTGTTATTTTCTCAGGCAGCTGTGCGTGCAGTGAAATGTTCTTCATCAGTAAGCAGAGCAAAAGGAATTAGCTTCAAGGTTTTTGTTCTGCTTACTATGTGACTGGAAGAAACAATCAGGATGGCTTCTGTGAGTGAAAGAAATTCTGCAGGTACAAAATTTCATTTACTAAGATTTATCAGTGGTAAGATCGAATCAGGTTTCAATCCATTTTAGTCTCATATATTGATAATTTTCTTAGCCCTATACCTGCCACAGATTTTGTAGCAAAAAAAGCAGTGGAAAAACAGGGGAAAGTAGCATACTGAAAATTTCAAGACCTCATTTGGATTTGTGTGTGTTAATCCTGCCCTTCTGATGAAATATAAAAAGTCTATCCAAAGTGCAGCATTTCTCTTTATAGCAGAAACCCACAGGTTGGACTGAAATTTGTAAAAAACTGTAAATTTCTTGAAAGTTAAGTGGGGACTGAAGATACAGTCAGTATTTCTAATGAAGTGATGATGATGCCTCACCTTCACTGAAGACAATGCTAAATGGGATTTCAGAACCAAGAGTTTCTTTCATGACCACAAAATTTGTCCATGTTGTATTTCCCAGAACTTCTGTATATTTACCTCTGTCCCTTACTGGGGGACAAAATGAAGTTGACTGTTCTCCTTTCAGTCATTGGATTCTTTAAAAAATCTTAATTTTCCATTCACTGTTTATAAGTCTAAAAAGGGAGTGAGACTGCCACTCCTTTCACTGGGTGTTAAAATGCATTTTAAAAAAACCATAAAACAAAAAACAAACCAACAAACAAACAAAAACAACAACAACAACAACAACAACAAAAAAAAAAAAAAAAAAAAAAAACAAAAAAAAAAAAAAAGAAAGAAGAAAAAGATTTTGATCAAAAATTCACTAGTGATTAGAAAATGTGAATTTTAAACTGCAGCAGCTGGCCACAGAGAATACAGAGTCATGAATAACTCGATTCAGGTATTTTTTTTTCCCCTGGGGTTTTAGCTCATATTTTGCTTGTAGTTGTTTTTCTTATTCTCACATCTTGATTCCCAATGTAAGCTGATCTATCCTTAGAATTATGGAACGTCAAATTGGAAGAGATCTCAAGGATCATCTGGTTCAACCCTTCCAATGCTATTGTTTATATGAAATGCCCCAGCACCTCAGCAAGCTCAGAATTAAAACTTTCCAAAGTAGAGGAATCTACCACTTCCCCTGGGAGACCATTCCAATGTCTGACTGACCTCACAGGAAAAAATTTTCCTCTTGTATTCAAGTGGAATGTCCCCAGGAGCAACTTGTGCCCATTTCTCCTTGTCTTTTCCATGTGACTTCTTGTAGACAGGGAGGCTCCATCTTCTTTGTAGCCACTGTTAAGTACTGGAACACTGTAATATATTGTAATAATAATATTGTAATAACTCTGTTTGCAACCTATCCAAATTGAATGCCAGCTATAAATTTCATTAAGGGAGTGCTTACTGTCTTTCAGATCACTAACTGTGAAGTGAAATAAAACCAGTTATGAAAGGCAGAGATTCATTATATCTTCAGAGCCCCTTACATTGTCACTGTCATTTCTTTCCAGTTTGGGCTGGTTGTCAGCAGTAACATTGACATCAGGGAAGCATAGCCTGACACTGTATTTTGTAGCCTCTGTTTGTGTTTTTGTCTTCTCTACTTGTAATGTTGTTCATGGACATTTAAACACAGGAGCCCAGTGCTGAGCAACCAGTTCCAGCTGGAGAAGGGCTTTGAAAGAGGTTAATTGGCAACAAATTGGGTAATGGTGCCCTTCATTTCTCTTTATTTAGTGACAACTCAAAATTCGTTTTGGTCTGAAGGTGTAGTCTGCAAGAATGGATTCCTCCTCAAATCACCACCTCTTCAACTTTTAAACTCCCAGGTATACTAACATAGATTAGTCCAGTTCCAGCAATCCCTCAGCAAGCATCTGTTATTTCTGCTATTCTGAATTTTAATGAGAGACAAATCGCTTTCTCTTTGGCAGAATTCCTGGAAAAGGCGTTTTTTCATCCTGTTCAAATCCAGCAAGGGCAGTTACGTCCTGAAGTATCTAAAAGGCCAGAATATAAAAGGCTCCATAGCTGTTGATCAGTATGTAACTCAAACACATCACTTTTTTATTTTAAATCATGTATCAATGCTCATAAATGGCCACTGATTGTACAGACTTGTCTGAGATTCTTTACCCAAATCCCACTGCAGTCAAGAATAAGTTATTTTTACTAGAATCTTTTCTCGTGTCACATATGGTGTGAGATACATAAAATGGAAACAGTAAATGTAAAGGAAATTGTCAAGAGCTTACCAGTCAGCCCTGGAGCTTAATATTTCAGATTCATGGAATTGTTAGGTATAGATGTCACTGGATTCACATTGCTGTTGTTCATCTTCCACTGAAAGGGTTTACATTGTGAAGCTTTTGAAAAAATCCAGTGTGTTCCATGGTATGGCATTACATCATTACCAGCATTATTGTTTTTACTAATTTTAATAACTTCTTGGAAGTTAGTAGAAGTAGTACTTGTCTATTAAGAGTACTTGTTTTTTCCTCTTCTTCTCCATTAAAACAATGTTAATATACAATTTGTTTCAAATCAAATGTGTTGTTCTGTAGTGGCTAAAAATCGTCTGCTGGGAATTTTTCTTACTATTTTTTTTTTTTTTTTTTTTTTTTTAATATTCTTTGGTAGACCAACAGCCCCCTTCTTCAGAAATAAGGATTCAAAATCTATGCACAAGTCTTTCCAAAAGTTTATTTTTTTGCTTGAAAATTTTCTTCATTGAAAGACCATCTGTTTTATATGCATCACCTTATTTTCTTGAGAATTTTTTCTGTAGAAAAATATTTACTTTTTCCCATGTAGATCTTTGCATTTTATGATGTGCATAGAGTAACATATGTCCATATGCACACCTGTATATGTTTATATGTTTTGTTTATGTATGTATAGTTATTTAGGATGTTTCATATGGTTTTCTTAACAGAATCATAAATATCCAAGTTGGCATAAGCAAGTCTGAAATGATGGAAATGGTAAAGAAGATGTTTAAATGCCTTCCTGAGCAGGTGATGTCCATCAGTACTGGAAACAGATGTTACTACCTTATTGGTAGCAGCAGGTAGGCATAGACAGATGTGCAAATGCAATAGGACTTTACAGTTAAATGAATGTAACATTAAGCATCTGCCCCAAGGCAAAGTCCTTCACAGCTGCTCTCATCACTTCCTGCTTCTCAGCTGGTTGATCCCATGGAAAACTTTTTTTTTTCTCTATGTTGTTGTTTCCTGGACTGTTTTTTGCTGTTTCTGAGGGGTTTGCTGACCTTCCCTGTAGCTACACTGTTACAGCATCCAACCTGTGAAAGTAGTGGGAGCACAGGGCAGGGAGTAGGGCTGGGAGCAGCAGAACCTCAGCAGGGTGGTACCATGCCAGGCTGTACCAGTTAAGGGCCAAGGGAGAGCAGAGAGCTTTGTCTTCTCACCTAGCAGTTCCTGGAAGTTAGGAAAGCTTCTGCTCCTTATGGATTAATCAGAGGAAATACTCTTGCCCTATAGAGTAGGTTGTTAATAAAGGGAAGCAGAGTGGAGGCAATTTCCCTGAGGGAAAACAGACCCCAAAAGGAATGAGTGGGACCTTTGGTGTGTTGTGTTCCCTGCTCTCCCTGCCTGCAATCCAGTCCTCAGCCAGGGCAGAAACTGCTGCTGCAGTGATCACCCAAAGCTTCAGTGAAGGAGAACATCTGACACCCTGTTCCTCTGCTTTCCAGCTTCTCCTCTTCAGTTTCCCAGCCACAAGCCTGTCTGGGGTTTTCCTGCCTTTATGCAGAAGAGCAGCTGATGTGTGAAATGCTGATAAGAGCAGCAGAAAAACACATACCTGTGTGTTACTTGAGCGTGCTTTCCCCCAGGGCACTACTCTCACATCCCACATTCATTGGGAAGCATTCCAGGCTTCATCTAACTAAATCCACCACAAGCATGGAACAGGGGTCCAGGGGTCCTTTCATGGCATATTTCTTCTCCTGCTCACCCAAAACCTTTCTCCAGCCTCGTTAGCTCTCTGACAGGACTGGCCAGAGCAGCATTGAACACAGAACACGAAGCAGAAAGGACCATCCCACCTCTCCATCCCTCTCCCTTTTAGCTCCCAGTCCTGCGCTGCACCTCTCTGAGGTCAAACTTTCACATCTTGCTATGGACACCTGAGCACTCTCTCCTGAAAAGAAGGTGCAGATTTTCCCTGTTGATTTCAGGAAGGTTTGTTTTGGGCCCCTTGTGAAGAACTGTGTAAACAGATGAGTTTTCTTTGTGTTTTACCTGCAAATAGGTTTTCATTTCTGTTCCAACCCAACAGGCAAGAAACAGAGGACTGGGTCACTATGATATCTTCCATCTGCAGGAATGCCAAAAGAGGTGGATGCTGCCCTCAGGTGACACATTACTGCACTTGATTTTAGAAAGAAAGAAGTTTGCAATTTCATTAGAAACCTCAGCAAAACCATTCTCCTGATTTTTGGCCTTACAAGTTGTCTTTTGCCTTGCTTAATCAGAAATTCATTTCCCACATAAATCTTGTATCCTGGCTTTATGCATTAAGCAGGCATTGTACCATCTGTTTGCCCTGGGATTGTTTTTACACTGAAGAGAAAGCCAATGTGTAAATTAGATGACTGCCATGATGTTGCAATGAACTGGACCTCTGACAGGTCAAGGATTACGGGTAATCCTTACTGTGTGCTTTTTATTTATATTTACATACTCTTTTACAAAGCAGTCCACATCTAGTCTGTCAATATTATGAACCAGCAGAAAGCCTTGTTAGTTCCAGCTCAGGCCCAGGTCTCTGCACCTTGTCAGGTGCCAGACCTGTTGGGTCAGAAACTCCTTACATCCCTGCAGCTCCCAGTCAGCTCAAAGTGCAAGCTGGGCAAACTTATATCTGCTTGAGACATGCCATCCAGACAACCTCTAAAGCCATTAGAAGTATAATTTGGACTGGTGGGTTGAACTGGTCCATTGTAGCCCATGCCCATCATGTGCCTGCCTCCTTACACTGCTGTTTTCTTGTTTCTAGAACCCAGATCTTCCCAGTCCAGAAATCAGAAGCCGACCCTCATCTTTGCCACTATTTAGGAATCCTACAGATACAATGAGTTTCCCAGCAAGGCAATTGTACCGGAAGGTAAACAGATTATCCATCTTTTATGAGGAGTTTGCTCCTAAGTGTGACTGTTACATTTCATTTGTACAGTTGATTTTTTTTCCATCAAAAGTTCTTCAGAGCTTGTGCTCTGTCCTGGTGGTCTGTTCTGCTCTGTGGTGGGATTCCTGAGTAGAACCTGGATGATAAAGTCAGAGTTACAATGAAGGAAAGACTTTTGGGGAAAGTCTGCAATGTAATAAAAGCAGGTGTTGATGGAAATGGAAAATTATATTCATTGTCTGTCTCAACTGACTGGCAAAGATTAGTGGGTATGAAGAAAGCCCTTGAAGATGTGCTTTGACATTCTTTGGCAAAGCTATGTGATGATTGTTTTGGCAGCTGCTAGTCACATTCCTCCTGGCTTGTGATTGTGGGGTTTTTGTGTGTCTCTCATCAGGCTGTAAAGAGGGGAATTCAGGTCCAGTTCCTCTGTGCCTTCCTGTTCTTTCTCCTCAATATTTAAATATAACTGAAAAAAAAATCCTGGTGCTGTCCCTAAGCAATTGCAGTCCCTGTTCTCTGGTTTTCTGTAGTCTCAGCTAGAGGAAGCAGAATGCAGTTGAAGCACCTCCAGTGTATTTTTAGGAGGAGTCAACTTTTTTGTTTGTATACAGGAGAATAGTTCCTCAGAAGACAAGAACAGGCCTAATTCAGATCCTGGGCCTTATGCTGCTCACTCTGACTCAACAAAAGGAGTTTTTCCAAGCCTGGTGAGTGGAAAAAAATCAAACAGTTCTTTACTTGTTTAGTCTGCATGACTCCTGGCTCTTCTCTCACCTGAACATTTGCAACTATCCTGCTTTCCTAGCACACTGAGTTGGTTTTCATGGTGAAAGTTTCCTAAATATTAGTTTAGCATTGAAAACAGGGTTCTAATAATTTGCTTGAAATACCCTTCGTTTACCTTGCTTCTTGTAGGCAGATCTTCAGAGCTTCTTTGCAGCAATTGTGACTTTTGGTGGCTCTCTCAAACTCAGTCCAGAAAACCCTGAGCTTGCACTGCCTGAGGACTTGCTTGTCCCACGACATTTCTCAGTGACAGTCTTCCTAAATGATTTCTTTCTGCAGCCTCTGTCCTTAGCAATTGAATCAATGTAAGTGAACTACAGAACAAGGGATCTTAAGTCGAGGCACACTCCAGGTGTGTAAATCTATCCATGTAAATATGACTTTGAGAAATTTAGCTTATGTATCTGGCAGGAATGACTTACAAAGATACGATGACAAATGTAATCATGTATTATTGTCTAAATGTCCTGACCTGTGTTCCCTGAACAAACACCTGCAGCAGTTTTAAACATTTTTCACCTATTGTCTGCCCTGGATTACTGCCTTTGCAGCAGAGTCAACAGAACAGAAGTGACAACCAAAGCTCCACCACACCACTGGGCAGGTTGGCACTTCTGTTTAAACTCATCTTTATTGACAGTTTATGCATTGGGCTATGATCTGGAGTGGCTGAGATACAGGAAAAAGAATCTGTTCTGCTATCATAGCTAGGAAGGTGTTAATCACATGCTGTAGTCACCATCCATGTATATAGGCTGGCAGCTAGTATGAGATAATACAGCTAAATTTAGTGGAAAGAAGTGAAAAGAGTTGAAATTGCATTGCAATGCCATGGGTCAGCTCAGCTGATGCACAATACTTGATCAAGCTGCAGTAATTCAGTTGTGAGTCTGAGCTCTTAAATGCACTGAGTTAACCCTTAGTCTGATTTTAACTACTGCTGCTCTGGCTGCATACCAAGGCTTTCACTCTGTCTCTTTTTTATACATGCCTTGTCTCGTTTATTAATTCTTCTCATGCTTATGATGCCTCAGAGAGCAATATATCCTATGCAGCTGTCCAGACTCAGACAGACTGACCATGAGGGTTAAAAGAGGAGTTTAGATTTTACCTTTTTAACCTGAAGCAGCAGGAGTAGCATATTTATGTTTCAGCATGTGTGAAAATAAATAAACTTGCCATACAGCTAGCAAGCAACAAAAGTACTTGTTTATTAGGTAAAAATATTTCACTTGACTCATAAGTTCAGCATCTGCTAACATCTCTGCACCTATTCTCTACTCAGTGATATCTAGACAGCTGACTTCCAGATTATTCCCTGTATTTACATTTAGAAGTATGACTCCACATTTCTAGTGTCTGAATTGTTTTGCTTTTATTGGTAGTTCCCTCATCAAGGCCCAGATCTTGAAAACTCTTTGATCCGTTTCCATTACTTATCCAAACAGCCCCTTTGATGTCACCTGAGTCCAGTCATGCAGGCAGGGACCCTCAAGAGATCTGGGGACCTGGCTCTCTTTCAACCCACATTTTGGAGCTACCACACCACATCTGACTCAGCAATTCAATATCAGCTCTTTGATACACAGCTTTCAGTACCTGAAATACATCAAAATAAGGAGCCCTGACCTTACATCACCCTATACTGTGAATTATTGTGTTGCAGACACCTAAGGCATCCTTGTCAGGATCTTAGACACACCAGATTTTTTGAAAGAGAAATTCCTCTGTCCAAGGGCAACACAACTTCCCTGAAGAAGCCTGTAACTAACAATTACTCAGTCATTCTCCAAGTGTCATTGCCATCTTGTGATAGTGCCAATGTAAAGTGCTGCTGCAGATTAACATTCACCTTTCCATTGCCCCTTTCATCTGTGATGATGCCAAGGAGAAACACTGTATATTTGGTAAAAAGTGGCCATTGTCAGTGGCTGAAAGCTCAGCTTGGTAAACTGATGAGTGCTTCCTGTTCTCTCAGGTTTCCCGGGAGCTGAAAGTTTTCAAAACTTCATAAATAATTTCCTCTTCCCCGTTTCTAAGTGTTTACTTGTCGGATTAAATCAAAGACCTCAGAAGCCACCAGGAAACTCACTTGTTATTTTAGGTCATGGCAGTCTTGTTCTTGCTGGGGTTTTTTTTATGCATATCCTGACGGACCGTTTACTAGTTTGTTCTGATTCCTACTGCATGAGTTGCTTTTTATGTCATTTATATAAACCAATAAGGAACAAAAATACATTCCTCATCTTTAATTTCTATTCATTGCCAGTTTCTTCTCTTTACATGTCAAAGAGTAATTAGTTTATATTACCTTACCTTTAAAACAGTAATAAATTCCGTGGCATATTTAACAAGTATTAAAATTATCACCATGGAAACCAAGGCTGTAAGTTGAGAGCTAAAAAATGGTCGCATCACAAACATAGCATGGAGAATTGCACTGGGAGACAGCTAAATGCTAATCACCAAAGTTTTAATTATAGTGAAATCAGCAAGGAGTCATAAAAATTAAAAAAATCATCTTTGTGACATAGGTGAATTTGGTGGAGAGATTAATTTCCTGCCAAAATTGCTACAAACTTAGTATTTCAGGTATTAATGAAAGCAGAATATCACTCAGGACACAAAGGATTTAATGTCGTATCTCCAGCCCTCTAGGGTATGGTTCTAGTTTGTTGAGAAGTATGAGATAATACATTTCTCATTAGTCAGGGAAATCCTCAATTCATTCCTTACTTGATAGCAGTTAAGAGGAGCTTTAAAAGGACAAATGAATTCTGATCTGATTGTTGATTTCCTACAGATTTTTTCATGTTGCAAGGACTTCAGAAATGAATGAAAATGTCTTTTCTACACAAGTGACCCTAACTGCATGCAGATTAATACACTAAGGGTTTAACCCACTTGATTCTTAAAAACCACAAGAAGTTGTAGTCATACAATCAGTTGCAACTCTCTGCTCACTGCAAATCCATCTGAGACATACTCAGAGCAGTGGTGAGTTTTGTCTGTGTGCAGTGGATCTCAAAAAGGCAAGAAGCAGCATAAATATAGAAACCTCGTTTCTAAAAGGCTGGGTCTGAGAATATCTCAGTTCAAGAAGCATGTCTTCTGTGGGTCTTTGCTGATTCTACTTCTTCTCCATGTAAATGGAAAAACAGGTGTTAATCTGTATAACTGAACCTGCTAAATACAAAACCATTCTTTAAACAGGATAGAAATTTGGGAAAGAGTGAGGAAAATCTGCAGTTGTCAGATACAGATGAAGACATCACAAAAGAAGAAGATTATTACCAGACTCCCAGCAACATCTTAGCAAAGGTTTGTTTATCAATTGCAAGTTCTGTTGTTTTATTAAGAGCTCCAAGGAGACAGGAGACTTTTCATGAGCCAAAGAGGAACTGGTATGAGGAACCACTAATATCTTGCAAAAGAAATATGTAAATAAAGCACTAGGTAACCCAGCTTTTATTTGTCCAAGAAAAAAAATACACTGGACTTATTCAGTGGGTCTTTCTGGTAGAAAGTGTCATTTTGAAAAAAACACTGTGGATTTTTTTGAAATTCCCCAAACTGACTGTTGTGTTATAAATATCTTTTGCTGAATGTATAACAGAGGAGTTTTTTAAAAGTGAAAACTTCATTTAGAATATGTAACAGTACATTATTTTTATGTGTTTTAAAATGTAACTGGGTTGAAGCATCAGTGAGCTGTATAAAATGAAACAATACTTTAGAAGCACCTCATTGAGAAACATAGGAGCAGGAAGAATCATACTGGTAATTTTAAACAAACTTTGACACCTAATCTGGGAGGCTGATTTCTCTAGGCTTCCTCTGTACTTACTAGTCAGGAGAAGCTCTGGTCAGTCACTATGTGGTTTTGACATACAATCTTAAGTGCTTTAAGTTGACCACACCCTGATTAAACAATTCTTTTTTTCAGCATTCTTAAATGAAAAGGTAATTTATTTTTTTTCTTTGTAGTACTTTAGAACATAACTGGTTATATCCTAGCCTGAAGGTGTCAATAATACCAGATAGCTTTAACTTTAAAGTTTTTAACATCTTTCAAGCTCATGTTTTCTGGAAAATGACATACTTGGGGAAAGCCAAGCTATATTATCCAATGTGTTGAAGCAGCATGAGTACTGAGCAAAATAAGAAAAATTAAGATTTTTTTTCTGTAGGCAGAGCAGTAATGTTAATGTCTTGTGTTGTTATGTGTTCCCAACAGTGCACAACTGAAATATCAAAGCCTGACCCTACAGCTGGGTCTGATGTCCCTGAGCTAGAGGAGCCAGTGCAGGAAAACCAAAACATTTATATGTCAATGAAATCACTGTAAGTAACAGCTTTATTGAGGTTTTGCAAATTAAAAGTGACATAGTGGTACAGGCAGAGCTGTCATCTGTGATATGTACCTAACAATATCTAGAGGCTGCATCTTGTTTCAATGAGCCCTTCTTTAGTCTTGGTTCAGAAAGTTCAGAGCGTGTGGGAATACCAGAGTGATATTCAAACTCCTCAGTGTGAAATTTGAATTCACAATGCAAACTCCTGCATTTAGACAGGCACTGACTGTAGAATGCAGCACTGTTTGTTGACTCATCCCTTTTTCTAGGTTTTCATGTCATAAGAGCCTACCAATTCACCCAGATTCTGCAGCCAAACTCCAACAACCTTTCAGATAGGTGCACTCCAAAGCAGGCAGCATGAGCTAGGGGCTAAAAGAGAAACATAGATATGAGGCATTAGGTCTTAGCTTTTCCAATAAGAACTTGAGTGATCTTGAGTGGGTCATCTCCTTTATTCCATTTTCCTATCCAAAGAAGAAGTCTGATGCTGTGTACTTTGAAGGCACGGTGTCACAAAGAAAGACCTGAAGTTTTTGTTGCAGTTGTAGTAGTAGCTCAAGGAAACTTTACAACCTGCACAACATAGCACAGTGCACTGAAGATAAAGTGTACAGTGTCCCCGAGGAAAAAACCTCACTTCCAGTGCTATCTTGTCCTTAGCTTTTAGTTACCTCCTGCCACCTACAGGCAACCAGGTCTTGTGCCACATACTGGGAGGCAACTGGAAATGCAGACCCACAGACCAGTTTATTCGAGCAGATTTATTTAAGCTTGTTTGTGATTTGGGGAGCATCTGGAGGGAAACCTCACATAAAAGCCACACAAGCCTAAGCCACCCGAGTTAAAATATACCAACAGCACCTTTTGCTGCTAATCCCATTCTTGTTTGGGGTGTGGAGGGGAGTTGGCTCCAGGTGTTATAAGGCTCATTAAATAAACCTAAAATGCCTTCAAACACATCTGAGTTATTCTATTTCCCAGCAGACAGCATCACATCCCTGCAGAAGCCAGTACAGTCAAGGCCAAGAGTCTGTACCCAGTTCCTTTGTCAAGGCACATTATTAGATGGAATATTCTCAGGTTTAGTAGTCTTGAAATACTGAAAAGGTTTATTTTGGGGTTTATGGTTTATTTTTAGAAGGACTGTTTATTTTTCTTAGCTGTAGTTTTGTCCACTGGATATTCTACAAGAACTTCTTAGCTTCACTGATAGCTATTTGATCCATCTTCAAACACTGTAAGAGTGCCTGGAATGGTCAAACCAGCTCATTTTTTATCACCATTCCTCTCCCATAGGTTGCTGGATGAGTGCTGCCAGCTCAAGTGCACACATGATGGGCTCCCATCTCCTTCCATATACCAGGACAACAGTGTGTGTCCAAGAGACTTGGAAACAAACAGAGACCTAAAATTCCCTGAAAGCAGCACCAACCAGCAGCTAACTCTTCAGAGAAGGCAAAATTCATTACCACTTTCAGTGGTTCAGTTGTCTATACTGCTCAGGTAAGTGTCTTCTCCATTTTTATTGCAGAGAAGACAGAAGTGTTTATGGGTTTCAGGTGCCTGGTAGGGCATGCCAAGCCTGTCAGAGGGCAAGGGCCACCTGGGCAATGCTCATACTCATATGGCTTAGTTTTAGGTAGCCCTATAAGGAGCAGGGAGCTGGACTCGGTGATCTTTATGAGTCTCTTCCAAATTGAGATATTCTGTGATTCTATGGTCTCTGATGTTTTCTCTCACAGTCATGTTACAGATGAGACCCAACTGCAGAAATTTGATATTTTCATCCCCCTGGCTGATATTAACAGTTACCTAAAACTTACTGAAGCAGCAGGACAAATATGGTAAGTTCTGGATTCTTGTGACAATCAAGTACAGAAGTGCAGAGCTGCACTCCTCCAGGTACAGCTTTGCTAGGGTGGAACAGGGCAGGGTCAGCATGTCCTGGTACTTCCATGATTCCTTTCTGCTCTGTGTAGTAATCAGAAAAGTTCTACTCCTGAAGCTGTTCTTCTAATATTAGTGTGAAATCACCTCATTAGGTTTTACCTTTGATAGACAGCTTTACCTTTGATTTGTTGAGCCACACTGATGGGTATGTCTCAGACACACAGTGAGGGGACAGACACCTAGAGCACATACATCCTCTTAGTAGTCACCTTGGCAATTAGTGCTCTCCTTAGACTTTCATTATCAGTGACTGAGATGAAGAGTATGAAGCAGAAAAAACGCACACTCCTGTGCTTCCTGTTGATCTTTCACTGCCCCACAGCACTAAGATTGCTTTTTGCTGCTGCTCTCATGTCAGCACCTGATGGGTTTGTTTCAGCCACAGTCAACCAGAAGGAAAAATACCACTACAAAAGGGACTGGAAACTGTATCCCACTTGAATAATTATATCTATATCTAAATTTACTGAGCTTTCTCAGTGGAAATGCATACTGAAAGAATTTGGGACTTGTTCTGGGAGGGAACAGAGTACTGGGTTTGACTATCAGGTCAGGTAGTCCTAAACAGCTTGTCAAGGAGAGTCTATCAGAGAGCAGCAGGAAAGAGATACTGGAATTTCCATAAGGGTCACAGCAAAGAATCTCTGATCCTGGCAGTTATGTCATGGATAAAACACATGATAGTAAGTGCTAATTCCATTCTTTTGAGATGACTTAAAAATGACCTCAGTCAAACATCAGGCTAAAGGCTCTGTAGCGAGTCCAGACAGCTGTCCTTGGACTGGAATTCCCAAATTTCACTGAGGACCTTGTTAGCACCATTCTCACTTATTAACATGCTGCACTGACAGTGCCATGGGCTCTTTTGAGGAGCACCCATTGGGATGCATGAAGCAGGCTGGTTTCAACTAGAACCAGATCAAGCAGCTGACAAGTCATTCGACCTGGGTGTCACTTCCAGAGGACAGCACCATCAATGCAGTCCTGTTCATCCATTGCCAGTCTGTTTGCTGTAAGTGGATATCCTGTCTGATTCCTTTGCTGTCTGTCCCCCACACACTCCAGTGTCTCACAGTGGACTGGTCCTCACCGACTGGGATGTTTGTTTAACCACGGGGACCATATAGTGGCTGTGAATGATCTGCAACCCCAGGGTGTGGAGGAAGCTTACTTCTTCATCAGCAGGTCCACAAGAAAGGAGGTGAGCTTAACTGGCCTGAAGGTGATAGTCAAAGGAATCAAGCCAAATGAGAAATCAAGTTGCTTTTTTGCATTTTTAGTGGCTTCGTTTAAACCAGTGTACTCTGTTTTCAATTTGGCATGAATAATTTCAGTACCAAAAAACTCCTCAGCATCATTCTGGTGTGGCATCTCTTGCTCCTGGGCTGTCAGGGGAATGTAAGGACAGCACCATGCTGTGTTGGAGGACTTATCTCAAAGAGTCTGAGCAAGCCTGTGAGATACTACTAAGCAACTGTAAATTAGAGCTACTTGATATTTTTTGGCTAAGGATCATGAATTGCAAACTTTGGGCAATAAACTGTTGCCTCCAGTGTTTATAGTGGTTTTGGGTACTGAGAGCAGAACCCTAGGGTCACCCAGCCCAATAGGTCCAACTCCTATCTGTTACCAAGCACTGTGCATCTCTGTGTGTGACACTACTTTCTTTGAAGAGTGTGGACTATTTCTAAGTGGTGCCTTAAGAGCACTGTAATCAAATACATGTTGATACCTATGTGTCTCTCAGATAGACTCATATTTCAGTATCCAGGTTCTCACCCATACCTGAACACATTCATATTTGAATTTTGCTGAGAAAGTTGAGATCAGATGCTGTTGCCATCTAAAGAAAAGAAAGCCAAGCTCAGCAAGGAAAAAATACTCATCTCTATTAATGGAGTATTTTTATTAGCTAGTTAAAGTACAAATCAGGTAGCAGCACAAAGGTTGATCAGATATAACAAGCTATAAAACCATGTCTCTTTTTTCTTTTTTGAGGTGAAACTTACTGTATGTAGGATTCCACATTCAGATACCTTCCATGTTAAAGGCTGCTCGTGTTCCTGAAAAAAAAATTCCTCGGTGACCAAGTAAGTGCCAAAGCTCGAGGGAAAAGATCAGGGAGAAGAATGTGATACAGAGTGTATAGAGCAATTCTTTATCCCTCATAGCTGCCAGACATCTTTTATTGCTGAAGTACAAAGAATAAAGAACATGGATTTCATTTTCATTTTATGTCCTAATAACTTGGTTTGTTGAAATGAATGGCATGTGTTTGGCTTGTGTGCCATGTTGGCATGTACTTTACTTACATGAAAAAAGCAGAAGGTCAAATCATTTATGAAACCTTTTCATTGTGTGTACTTTGTACTTCAGCAGAAAGTGCTGGTTCACACCTCTGCTTGCCTCTTTGTCTTGAGTTACAATTTATTTAAACTGAACTCCTAATCAGTGAGAGTTGTGGAAACAAACTACATTTGGAAAAAGCCATATTTTCCTTTGTTTCCTCTTAGCCACAGAAAGTCAAAGGCAAGCTGAGAGCTGTAGTGTTGGAAGGAAAGCTGATAAATAAAGTGTTGTGTAGTGGTTCAGTGGGGCCTTGTTTCACATTGTGACCCTCTGATGGCACAGCCAGAAAAATACTTTCAAGGGATGACAGGAAAAGGAGCTGGTTGGAGAAGAGGAATGTGGAGTGCCTTTGGGTTCATTGGCAGCCAAAATAAGCCCTAAGTGAAGAATGAATGACTGCATTTGGGAGAGAGGAAGCCTGCCTGTTTGGGGAAGGTGTGAAGACAGATGGGAAAACCAGAGAGAGAAAGGATGTACATGAAGGGATGTGCACCCAGCCTGATGCAGAGTTCACTGAAAGGGGTTTGGTGCCACCAAGTGTGTCCACAGGGATGCCACTGGTACCACAGCATTTCCAGAGCAAGTGTTCATTCACCTCCCAAACAAGGATGTTTCCTGTAAATATTTATTTGTGACTATGACTTGCTTCTACTGCTACCTTCGAAACATGACTGATTTTCATCTAATGTCACACCAAAAGGTGTTGGTGCTTAATTACCTGCAGGGGTGCCCTTAGTGGATGCCAAAAGGGAGCTTCATCCTGTACTGCAGTGATCTCTGTTGCTTACAGAAACCTGGTGTGATCTGGTGTGTGTGCTGAACACATACCTGTTGTCTATATGGATTTGTGCACCTTTGTATAAACCTGTTTGTGTGCCCGTGTATTTGCATACCTACACTGCTGTAAAACTGGTTGTATTCGTATACAATGATGTGGCAACAAACCAAATCACTGGGTTTGAGTTAAGACCATTTTATCTGGCCACATACAGCCAACATAACTACTGGGTTTATCAGGCATAGGATTATTGATATTAAGCAATTTATATAAGCTTTGATTAAGGTGGATATGGACCAAAGGAAGTGTTTCTCCAGCTTCCAATTGGATTAGGCCAATTCAGTTACTACAGTAAGAAACTACACTCACTAAAATTAGTGTTGATGCAACTTATTCCCGTAGTAAATCTGACAGATGTGCTTTGTATGCTTCCTGTAAAATCCATTCTGGACTTTCAAAAAATTGTTATAAAATTTTATTTAGCCAAAGATTAAAACATCATCAGTAATTCAAAACAAACAAACACAAACATTCATACAATCTATTCCAACTCAGCTCCTATTTAAAATTTTAATTTCCAGACTGAATTCCACAGCCTGTCTCTTCTGCTTTTAAGATAAGAGTGTCCGGGACATCCTTATTTCTCAAAATGGGAAAGAATCTTTGATATTTCTGTTTCAGTGATGTTGAAAGGCCTGTTTGTACTGAATTCTGTACAAAAACAGAGGAAAACCCCAGTTCTGGAACAATAGAGGATGAAAATGGAAGAAAATACATTCCTTGGGAGCTCTTCTCCAAAGCTGCCATGGGACTCCTTTGCTTTGTGCTGCTTCTTTGAGTACAACAAACCATTTCTGCCTGAGTGAGGGGTTTCTGAGGGATGGGATGACTGTCACCAGAAAGAGCTTCTTAGCGTTCCGTAACTGTCTCAGTCTGCTAGAACAGTCCTCGAGGCCTGAATCCTAAAATCACAGTCCAGTTCAAGAGCATCATCCAAGGATGTCACCCTCGACCTTTCCTGACCAAGGTTTGCCTAAGATCTTCTCCTGAGCTTTAGAAAAGGGAAGATGATTTTTATTTTTAGAAAACCAACCTGATTCTTTTTTTTTCTGTATTTTCTATGGACATGGAGAATGCTTGATTTCTGCTGTCTGCAGAGTAATTTTCATTCTGGAAGGTGCCCCTCCTCTTCCTTTTTTTTTTTTTTTAAATCAAATATCCTGCATTCTTTCAACATTTTTCACCTATTTCCTGAAAGTGGTCATGTGTCACTGAAGTGCGGGACAAATAACTCATTCTTCCAGTTATGGGTGAACAAGGAAGGTGAAACAATCCTGAAGAAATTTACTGGAACTCCGTAGAGACACATTTCCCAAAAGAGGTGAACTAGCAAAGAAGCTGTGAACCTTACATGGTAGGGGGAGGAGAGCCACTGAGTCGAACCTGGTAGATGTTGAGCAAAATATGCTGCACTTTTCAGCCATGGTAAAATGTTACTTTAGGACAATAATAGGATTTGGGTAGATATAGGATGCACAGGATAATTCCAGATTGTTTCATAAAACTGCGAAATTAATCCTGTGTTTCATTAAACAGTTACTATGTGCTAGCCCATATCTGGTCTTTATGTCAGCTTGCACAATGATGCAGGCAGGTAATTAATGTCACATATTGTCTGATTCATCACACAGAGAAACAATATGGAAATGGCATCAGTACAGTAAATTCTGGTAGGTTATATAAAGCTGTCTGCCCACATACATTAAATAAATGTTAATACTTCACAATACATTTTATTTTGCCAGTATTTCACTTTCTTCTGACACAGACCCTCCTCTTCTTCCAAACAATACCTGCAAATTCCCAGTAACCTGCAGCTGGGTCATGAAACAACCCTTTCAAAAAAAGCTACTCTTAAAAAACCAAGATCAACCTCATTCTGTAACATTTTCCCCAATTTGAAAATTTTATCTTTTTTTAAAAGAGCAAATTCCACTAAATCTCTGAGCTGCTTCTAGAAGCAACAACAAAAGGTGATGCCTATGTGCATGGTATTACTCAGTGCTTACTTTTAGTCCTGGAAGACCTGAAGAGAATGTCTTTAAACTCATGCTGTCTGAGGGGTATCTGGTTTTTTGTTTTGTGGTTTGTTTTTGGTTTTTTTTTTTTTAGATCACCTGGAGGCATTTTAAGTGAGTTGTATCCACCCATAGTCTTAAGAAAACAGGTGATGTTGCAGCTGCTTTTTGCAGCATGCTCTGTGGTGTCAAAAACTTTTCCAAGCTGGTGTTCAGCTAAGTTTTGGGCTATGGGGTTTTCTGACACAGGTGTTTGGATTGACATGAGCTGAAATTCAGTGAATCCACAGCCTAGCATGTCTAATGCAAACGCAGCTGGAAGAAGGCTGCAGATCCTGAAACCTTCTTGCACTACTGACCCCATGAAGCAATATTCTTGGAAGCATTGGGCCATCACTGCCTGCATCTCACACTGCTTTGAACTGCTCAGCATCCGCAGCCTGGGTGTACCAGAGATAAAACCCAACTGATTGCAACAGAGATTACATGATTAGTTAACAATTAACATGCTCCTCCCTAACTGTTTTATTGCCTGTCATTGAGTACAACCATTGCCTTGAGGTTGTTTCCCTGACTGTTAATTCCTGGCACATTCCCATGCTCACTCATTAGTGGCTGCTAATTTCCCATGCTGAATTCCCAAATGAATCATGATCTTTCAACCACTCTGGTACCCTTCAGCACCAACGTGGCAATTGTCCAGGAGAAAAGCAAGTTCTGGAACAGAAAAAACAAACAAAAAACCAACCAAACAAACAAAAAACAAAAAAACCCTAACAAACAAACAAACCAAAGTAATGGTAAGAGAAGTCTCCTAATTGGTGTGAGGTCATTGAAGTTAGGAAAAATAAAAAGCACAAAACAGACCACTCAACCCTCACTCCTCTCAGGGGTAATGTTACTGAGAACTGGGGCTAGAGTCAGGTGGAGATCAGAGAGGGCAGAGTTCCTACAGGACACTGAGTCCATCCAGGAAGGGATATCTGGGATCTCTGTGTCCAGCCTGAACCCAGCCAGAAACAAGCTCAGGGTAGTGCAAAGTCTGGCAACGTGTTGCTTAGAGTTCTTCCAGCCTGGGATACCTGACCAGGCATGCTCCAGTGTGTCTGGGAAAAATGAAACTGAACAGAAGTGGTGTCAACAGAGGAGCAACTGCAGTAAAGGAGAGCAATGTCACCTTGTACCCTGGGCAGATCAGTGATGAGCTGGGCACACCAGGTGCTCTTATGTTTTGCCCCAAATTTTCTGGTGCCCCCAAGGGAGCTGTTTCCTTGCACACAGTAAAATTCAAGAAGTTATTTCAGATACATTTGCATCACGTTATCTCTTACCATGAATGTGATCTCTCCAGCACCGCATTTACCACCGTGAATTGCTCCCCTCCCAGAACATCTGCTGAGGACACCTCCACCAGACCTTTACTCGAGAGGCATGGGGCTTGGTTCTTCAGCATCAGAGAGATGCTGCTGTGCCCATTCAGTGCCAAGGGAGAAGCCATCCTTAATGTCCTGCAGAAACATGGCTTTCCCACAGTCCCCCTTCAGCCAGTGCTGTCCTGAGCCAGCATTGGGTGCTGCTCCCACTGCCCTGCAGGGTGGCCCAGTTTGTGTGCTGCTTACAGAGAGCTTTGCCAAGCAGGCTCTGTGGAAATCTTCTCAGTCAAATGGATTCAGCCAGTACTTCAGGCCCCATTAGAGGACATAGTGATATTTATAAGATGCTTCTTTAGCAAAGTAAGGGTAAGGTACTGTCACAGTTTAACGCTGGCCCGGCAATTAAACCAAATAACAGATGCTTTCTATGAACTCAGACACTGTCTGAGAAACTTGCTGTTAATTTCAGCAAGTGCAACTATTTACAAGAGACTTAGCTGAAAGCAAAAGTACAAACCAGAAAATCACCTTTATCCTGGCCCAAACCAGGACAGGTACTTATAAAGTAAAATACATAATAAGATACTTGTTGGGGCTTTCTTTGCCAGCACAGGGGCTAGAGAGACTGAATCCTCAGCAGAAAGCCTTAACCACAGGACTGTCTATCTTCAGGTTTAGGGAGCTGACAGTGTAATCTGAGACATTCTGAGGGCTTTTATAGTTTATTTCCCAATGAGGAGCAGCTATCCCATGTACATGCCTCTCTGTAGCCAGTCTGCAAGGCCAGCCAGCAAGTTGCTGCGAGGAACTTGGAGCATGCCGGGCAGTTCCTAGAAATGCCACTGGAATTTCAAATGTTCCCTTTGGACCCTTATCCCTTTCTAATTTATTGCATCATTTAAAGAAAAGGAGAGGCCAGCCAAGGTTGATGCAAACCTTTCATTCAGCAAGAACACCTTAAGAGAAACCACATCTGGGCACAGCAGTAGTGAGGATACTCAGGGCCAGGAGCCCTTTGCTTGCTGCTAACATCTGCCCAATGACCCAGCTGTCCCACTGCCAGCTCCCAGCAGGACCAGCTCTTCAGGGAGCACCAAGCCACTGTGGTGGCAGCAATTCTGTCACACCAGGGACTTGCAGCACTGAGCTGTGTTGAATTTTCTATCCTGGGGTGCCCAGGTCAATCTGTGCCTGAGAAATGGTTTCTTTTACAACCCAGTGGTGAAAAGTGAAGAAGTTAAGCAGACAATGGCTATCAGTGTATCGTGTATTAATGCTGAATGCTTGTTATTGCCATCATTCAGATGTTGATCCAGTCACAGGCTGCTAGTCCAGGGGTCTCTTCTCTGAAGAACTCAACACCTCTGCTACCAAAGCAAACAAACCTTCTGTATGGGACCAGAGCTTTGATCCTCAAGGTTTCCTCAGACTCCCTTTCCCAGTTTGGTTCAGTTCCTCCATTATGGCAAGGAAACAAGGTTGATGAGGCTCATTAAAGGAGATAAGAGCCAAGAGCAAAGTCCAGCAAGAAGTTCCCAGGTAGCCAGAGAGGAGATGAGCCATCCACACACCTGCTCCATCTTTGGTCCTGACACTTCTAAGTGACAGAGGCAATCAGCACTGATCATGCCAGACAAAATGCCACTGCATAATGCAGTTTTAAGCAGACATAATCCTGGGCAGTGCTGTAGGATAATTACATGATTTGTAACCAAGCCTAGATGTAAAACTGAGACAGCTGCTGCCATGGACACTAAGGATGCTGCTGACTCTTTCATCAGTGTTACTGTGAGCACAGATCTGCCAGGTAGGCAGGAATCCTTCTTCCTGTGAGCTGGCTGCTGCTGCAGCTCTGCTCTAGACAGGATCTATCTGGAATCACTGCAGTGTGGTGCAGACCTGTCCTTAATGGCCCTGGGAACTGGAAAACCAACACACACTACACAAATAGCCCAAAGAAAAAGGGATGCTGACATTTTTCCACATGGCAGGAGTTCCTTGTAGAAGTGAAATCCCTGAGTCCTTCCTCCAAAAGAGAAAACCAAATCAATCTAAGCCTCTATCTCTTGTAATCCCAGAGGAAAAACAAGAAGAGTGGAAAAAAGCTTGGAAGAGTTAAGAGATCTGATTTCTCTGCCCTTAGTTTTACATGAAAAGCACTGGATCAGTAATTGTATGCTATGAAACACACTTGGAAAGACCTACCACATGTTTACATTTTTCAGAATTTCTCAGACCAAACCCAAACCAAACCCAAACCAAACCCAAACCAAACCAATCCAAAATTCAGCTTAAGGGTTTTTTCTAGCATCAGACAAGTGGCAGCAGCACCTGCTTCTCAAGGTCAGCCAAAGACTGTCTCTCTGGCACTGTGGTGAAACACCCCCTCTAATTCCCTGATTGATTGATTAAGCATCATTTCACAGCTGGTGTGTGTGCAACCCTCTGAAACCGTCATTCAGTCCAGCAGGGTCTGTCACTGCCACATTTTTGAGAGATGCACATTGAGTCTTTCACTGCCTTTTCTGCCTTTGAGTTGGGCTCCGTTTTGCACCTGAGCATCACCAATTGACATTAGTATTCCTCAAAGGTTTAACCAGGAGAAAGAACAAAAGGAAAAAAAGAGTGGTCAAGAGAAGGAGATTACTTGATTTGGATCAGTTGGTGGGTGAGGTGTTTTATGAGACTGATGGTGTCCCCCAGTTCTTTACCACAACTCTCGCTGGGTCTCATCAGCAAGACAAGAGGGCATGGTCTCAAGTTGTGCCAGGGGAGGTTTAGGTTGGATATTAGACAGAATTTCTTCCCAGAGAGAGTGATCAGACATTGGAATGGGCTGCCCAGGGAAGTAGTGGATTCTCCGTCCCTGGAGATATTTAAAAAGAGCCTGGATGTGGCACTCAGTGCCATGGGCTGGGAACCACAGTGGTAGTGGATCAAGGGTTGGACTTGATGATCTCTGAGGTCCCTTCCAACCCAGCCAATTCTATGATTCTATTCTATGATTCATTCACAAGTGAGAGCAGGTCACTGGCAGCTCCTTGCACATTCTATTTGACCAAAGTGGTACAAATTGGGCAGTGAACACAGTCAAGTGGGTGGCAGCTGTCCCTTTAGCTCTATTTGTTGAGGAAACCATTGCATTTCCTGCACTGCCCCATCAAGAGTCCTCACAGAGCTTATGGACCCAAGAGCAGCTGCCAGCTCTCTCCAGAGCAGAGGAACTTCACAGCAGGTTCCTGCCCTCCCAGTCCTTCCAGCAAGGCACAGCCATGGCACTGCCAGCACACCAGGGGCTTTGCAAGTAGGTTTAGAAATGCCATCAGAGCAGGTGAGGCAGGACAAACATTGCCCAAGGAATTCCAGCTGACATGGCCAGGGGGGGTTTGGAGCTGGTGCTGGTGTGAGCATCACTCCAGCAGTGAGGCTGAGGACCCCCAGCTCCTGCTGGCAGCAGCTCCCTGGAGCCAGTGTCAGCTCACTTCCCACCCTGCTGTCCTCAGCCGGGCTTTCCCAGTGCTCTGAGGCATTCTTTGCAAGGAACAGCAACCCTGCTCCCCCCATCCCTTAGCCCAGAGGTCAGACTGGTTGTCAGGCATTACCTAATGAGCCATCGCTATCCACACCGCTCTCCTGCTGCACTCGCCCCTCACCTTCTGTCACCGCTGCTGCTGTCAAAAGTTGAAAGTTCTGGTTTTATATGGCA
The DNA here is from genome assembly GCA_023637945.1 of Phaethornis superciliosus. Lineage (NCBI taxonomy): Eukaryota > Metazoa > Chordata > Aves > Apodiformes > Trochilidae > Phaethornis > Phaethornis superciliosus. The sequence continues at coordinate 8,181,213 of JAJQWJ010000008.1, read as the reverse complement.
GAAACCCAGGAAACTTCACACACAGATGGAAAACTTCGCCATGGCCCTGAGAGCACCAATAGTCCATTACAGCCCTAGTCCACCCTTCCCAGGGTGACCCCATGGCCCAGAACCCCATTTCTGTTCTCCTCGGGGTCCCTGTCCCTGCTGTGCCCTGGGCCCCACTGACATTCTCCCTGGGAGGAATGAGCTGGGCTGGCAGTGACCAGGAAGGTGCTGGAGGAAAAGCAGGCTCCCCCTGTGCTGCCCAGCTCAATTCCTCAGGTGGTCGCTGGGTAGCAGCACAGAGAACTGAATTTCAGCTTTACCTCCCTTGTTCAGGCAATAGATGGGACCAAGAGCAGGGAAGAAAACAGATCCACTACCAAGTGAAGTGGAATCCGCCTTTCTCTGGCTGAAGAAGCCCTGCTGGGATAAATGTCCCGGTTCTTCTCGTCTTTATAACAGCTGAAAAGTGGGTTAATTCCTGCTGCCAGCAGAGCTGCATTAGGGGAGGGCTCTGCTAGGAGCTGACAAATGACTGGAGTCATCAGGAAAAAACAAATTTTGCTTCTCAAAATCAGTGTTTCCCTGCACGGGGGCAAGTGGGGGGCAGCCGGGTGGGAAGGAGGCAGCAGGAGCTGCAGAAACACGGCCAGCTCTGACCCTGCTGAGTTCAAGCTCCCAAGTCACCTTTGTTCACGTATCCTTATGTCACCTTTTCCTCAGGTTGCCTGCTGGCATCTTTTTCCCCAGGATAGCGATTTTTTTTCCTCTCCCATCCTCAAGTAGCAATATAATGTACAGAAGGAAAAGTGAATAAAGGTAAATTCAAATGCCGGATGGGAAAGCTTAGAGCTTTTAAAAACTGTTAAGTTTGTGTAAGCACTTATTGGGAACCAGCACAAACAAGTCACTATCTGCTCTGAAGATAGCAGAGGAGATGTGACAGAGTGGAAAAGCCTCTTCCCTGCCAAAGTATTTAGGGATTTGATAACAAGGTGCCATTGTACAGCAGGGGGTAAAGGTTCAGAACAGAGGGGAAACAGGCACCCAGGCAGTGCCAGCTCTGCTTTTGCAAGCTACAGCTCCTCTGAAACTTGTGCCCCTAGAGAGCAGAGCTGGGTTAGGTCCAGTAGGAAGGCACCTACCTCTTCTGCTCAGTTCTCCTTTCCTGCTGGCAGGCACAGCCCCTCTTGTCCTCTCATTTTCTGTGGAAGGGCTGTAAGCTCCTTTTGGATCCTCTGTGCACATCCCGGGCGAGCATTAAATTCAGCACTCCCAATGCACATTTATGATCTGAACCACCACGTGAACTTCTAATCCTTGCACTGACAAACTTTAAAGGATTCCTGGGAATCTCATTCATCCCTGCCACATTTCCCCCCATACACTAATCCTGTGAGATTTACAACCAGTGAGTGTTCTGTGAACACAGCGAGTCGGAATGGCAAACATCAAATGGAATTTCAAACTGCCTCATTTCACTGACAGACATAAAACAATCATAAAGATAATCCTAAAGACATAAAACAGCCTGTGCCCCACCCTTGAATGATGCTTATATGCTTTGATTCTGAATCAAGAGGCAGCAGGTTTTCTGTAGCTTTGGGAGGATGGGGAAGTTTGGGCTGCATTTTCTTGCTCTCAAAACTTACCTGTTTGTCACCTGCCAAAAATTATTCAACACAGAAAACACACCAAGGCAATAACTGCATCTTTAGCATAACATGGTAACAAGTCTCCCACATAACCCCCTGATTTCAAATTTAAAAGTAAAAATCAATCCCATATTTCTTGAGGATGCACCTGAAGTCAAACCATCTTAAAAAACAAGCTTAAATGGCAATTTATCTTAACAGACACATAAGCAGACAGGTTTGATCAAACAAGAGAAATGCTTTACCCACCCAAATGACCCCTCAGTTCCTTTCTCCACTCCATGGTACTATCAATCGTTATTTTGCATCAAGGTTGAAAACGAAACCCAGCACCTTGAAGCTTCCTTTAATTGTCCACATGGATTTATTCCACAATGCCTTTGGATTTGCCTTCCCAGGAGCCTCAGTGGTGGCCATGGGTGGAAGCAGATGCTTTTCACTTATCAGAGCCAGCCTGAAACCCATCGCCTGAGCAGGCACAGCAAGCCAGTGGCTTTCCTCGTCTCCCCTTTTCAATGTTGCTTTTAGCTCATTTATCAGCCTCTTGGGGTGATATGTAATCAGAGCAGGAGTCCTGACAAGAAATACAAAGTGATTCTTTGGAGTGGTTGGCTTTGAAAACCATTCTAAGCACTGATCAAGCCAGTATTACAGCTGCCCCTTTCATTTGCTTTGACTTCTGCCCCGAGTCTGTCAGTACCGTGCAAACTGGAAGAGCCTCTGGGATGGTCCCAGGCTATTTTCTTGAGTAAAATCTGGTATTATTTATGTCAACAGGTGACACTTGTTTGATGTGAAGGCAAGGACACAGACTGAATCCTCCCTCCCACTGTCCAGAGGCCTCTGGTTCAGTCTCTAACACAGAGACCAAACATCCCAGTCTCTCCCCTTTGAAAAAGCCCTGGATTCACTGCTGCTCAGGCATAATCCCAACACTGCCAGAGGGCTGAAGAAAACATTCTCCTTCCTTAAAAAAATTTGGAATTACTCCTTAAGCCCTAATTAATTAGACATGCTGGAATGCAGTTTGTCATAGGTCTGTGCTCCCCAATGGACTTCACCTGCTGTGAGCAGAGAGCATCCCTAGGAACAGCCTCAACAAGGGAAGCTAAAACCTCCTGCTATAAATCTTTCCACAAAATCCTTAATTAAATGGTTTTCCACCTATGCTTATATGGCCTTCTTAGCAATCTAATCCTATTATTGATCTTCCTTTACAATGAGAACAAAAATAACAATTTCTTCCTGAGTTTGGATTCTGAAAAGATGTTTTTCCACATAAAGGAGAGGGCAGGTAACTGGGTAATGTTGGGATCTCCTAACATTAAGGTGATAAAATGCTGCAGAATTCAAGTCTACCCACAAAAAACAGTTAGTAAAAGTGCAAATACAAACCAGAAAGAGGGAGGAATGGAAACAACCAAGGCGCTGGTGCAGGAATACCTACAGCAGAGTAGGGATCTGGAAAAACTGGAAAGAGACCCCAGAACACAGGCAAAAAGGGAACCCAGCACAAAAGCCATCCTGCTTTTCTGACTGAAATAAGCTGTAAGCATCTGTTCCAAATCAGGACAGCATTAAGTGGGTGAGTCCAGCAGATGCCAGTGTCAGTGTCTTCCAAGATACATTATTTTTGTGGTTAGTTGCAGAAATAAGCTTGCTTTTAAAAGAAAAAAAAAAAAATTAAAAAGAAAAAATTAAAAAAAAAAAATAAAAAAAGGTAAAAAAAAAGAAAAAAGGAAAAAAAAAATAAAAAAGTAAAAAAAAGAAAAAAGGAAAAAAAAAAGAAAAAAGGAAAAAAAAAAGAAAAAAGGAAAATAGGAAAAAAAAAGACCCATCTCTTCATACTGGCTAAAAGGGTAGAAACTGATGGCATAACATGAAGAGCTGAGAGGCAACAGGTGTCCCACACCTTCCACCTGCACCCTGAGACCACACACATAATTCATTCTCAGTGGGAGTATTAATTCTTGAAAATGCAATTATGGAATCAAGAGAACATCAGAATTGTGATTAAGGTTTCTGATTGGGGTTGTTACTCCAACGGCTCATACTTGGTGCAAAATTAGTCAGGAAGATGACTTGGAAGGCCAAAAAAACATGCATAATTTTTTAGCAATTCAAGTGCTGGAAGTATTTGCCTCCCAAACAGAATCCTCAAAGTTCCTCTGAGTTGTACAAGGCATTAATTCAGGTTTGGCATTTGCAAGGGCTGTAAAAGATAATTTTTCACACACCTCCTCCAAAAAGGAACAGAATCCTAGTAATGAGCATGCCAATCCAAGACAGTTAGCAGTCTGATGATAAGGAAAGCTATCATGCATTATGATGCATTATGTAAAATAAAAATAGTGCCATGTTTCAGGGAAGGGACTGAAAGAACCATGATTCAGTATAAGAACTTTTTTTCCTATCAGTTTGTCAGTCATTTTTCTCAGAAGATAGAAATAAATTGACTTCACATTACAGGGCTCATCACTCAAAGGCAAGGATCTGTTTATACTTCAATAATCATAAAAATCTAATCATTAAAGTAGTACTTTCCTGACAAAAGAATTCATTGTAAATTTTCAGATGAGCTATTCTGAGGGGCTGGGGAATAATTCTTTATGCATGGTGCAACTTCTTCTAAGTCAAGTTTGGAATGGTTCTTATTTTAGTGCTTTAAAATTATACTGGTGTGCCTGCTTGCAATCACACACTTCAGTATCATAAATACCAAGCAGATACAGAAAAAAACGGCACTGATAATCTGGTGGGATTCAGGGGAAAAAATGCAAAATGAAACTTACCTTTCTGCTGTCAGTACCAATATTTGCTTTTTTAGTTTTTCCAGAATTCAAGTAGCAAACCTGTATGTACAACCCTGACAACCCAAATGCACTGTGGGAGACTACAAGGACTCAGAGGAACCACTGCTGTGCTTTGACCATGTGCTGAGGATTTGCATGGCCAGGATGCAAGAACAACCTTACACAAGCAACATACACAGGACATTCAAAGATATTACAGATAGGTTTCCCAGACAAGCATCTGCAATACTGAAAAGAAATGCATTTTGCTCAGAAAGAACACAAAAGCTTCATGTAGGTTCTTTATTTAAAATAAAAAAAAAAAATCAGTAAAATCTTGAATGGACTGTAGGTAGCAATACCTTTTATAAAACTTTTTCTCCAAAGAACACATTCTGCAAGAGCCTGAGTCAATACTCTCTCACAAGGTAAATTTTTTTTACAAGATTTACATTTAAATTGCCACTTCTGCCTCACCAAAGGAGCTTCTCTGAAGCTTGAACTGACAGCATGTGACATAAGCTTCATATCATCTAATTTATTAAAATCACTTATTTTCAGGAATTATTAACCTGGAGGAGGTTCCTCCCCCAGCATTATACATCTGGGTGTCTACATAATCCAAGGAAAATTAAGAATGGAAAAAGAGGAGTAAGATAAAAATGACCCAAAATATGCATTTGTAGAAAAGCTATAAAGTTATGGGAAAAATAAATAGTAGTAGATAAATGAGAAAGGAAGGTGACTTTTTTTTTTTCCTCTCAAAAATTCAGCTCTCAGGAGAATGGCAGCTTAGTCTTCCCTAAAGAAAGCACCATGGAAAAAGGAGTTAAATGAAGTTCAAAGGAACTTAATTCCCACTCCAGCCTATCTCCTTCGAAAGATAAGATTCTTCCTTATATTTATTTATGCCTACTGCCCTCAGTCATCCAGTCTCTAAAATGCTTCTCCATCAAGCTTCTGGCTTTCCAGTCACCAACATTTACTGTGGGGATGATTTTCTGTGGCTTCAGCCATTGAACAAAACGCTTCATTTCCAGGTAACTGCTGTGCTCACTGTAAGGAATCCCTGAAATGAAACAAATCACAGCCATCTATCAGACTACTTAGCTTCTTGCCAAAATACTAGCTAAGAAATTCTAGCTAAGAAATACCTAAGTTATTATTTTTTTAAATTCATGCTGTAGATCTAAAATTTATAGCTAAAATGAAAACCCAGCTTTTCCTTCTGGCAGAATTACCTTGCCAGAGTTACCAAGTCATTGATCAGTGCAAACTGAGTGACACCAAGCATTTGGTTAAATAATGTCAACAGTTTAAGAGATTCAACTCGATTCACCAAAAGGATTGAGAGGAAGACTCACAGGCTCTCAAATTAGTGAAATAGGGAATGAAATCTTGGCTCTGGATCTGCACTGCCACCAGCATCACTTAAAGCAAGATTTCACACCTGAGAGTGAAATCTATCAGCTAAAAGCCTTTATTTGCAGATGGAGAACAGAAGCAAAATATATGTAAAAATCTGCATTTACAGTGTTCATGATTATACAGTTCACAGATCTCTCCAGCAGAGAACCATCTGTTCAGTTTCTCAACAATTTTTCAGAAAAAGAATAGCTTGCAATGAACAGTAAGTTTTCCAGAATAAAAATATGGAAAGCATCCACACAAAACTACATGCACTGAATCTTTACCACTCTTATACCATATATGGTGATCTTTCCTCTTGTCTGAGGTTTGATATCCACCAGAGAGAGGCATGAATCAGAGTAGGTCCATCCAGTAGGTCTGAAAGCCAGAACTTGATCAAAATTCTCAGAAAACTTATTCAAGTGATCTTGCAAGCCCTGTGAAAAGAATATAGTGTATATTTAATCTCATTAAATAGCTTATCACTTCAAAGGTTGAAGATTTCATGATGAATAAACTTCAGATGAAATTTTATTTTCATGTTTTAATAAGAACTTTTTCATTTTAAATACCATCTGAAACACCAATCTGAAATTATAGATAGGTTACAGACTGATTTGCAGAGCACATTAAGACCCCAGTAGCTTCATCTGAATAAACATATTTACACATATTAACAGCTATGCTTTACAGATCAGAATTCATACACCACAGTCCCATCATCTTTACAGATCTTGCTCCAAGTCAATAATTTCCTCCTTTCAGCTGGGGTCAGCTCTCTTACAGCTGAGTGGTGATAAAAGATGGTGAAAGTCTGCTTCAGTGCAAAATCACATGGTTAATTTAAAATGCCACTGACATCTGTTTATGCTCAGCAGTACAGTTAGTTAAGCAAGCTACCAAAAAAAATGCTACCTAGTGCAGGAGCTGAGTGTTTTTCTGATCATTAAACCATGCTTTAGCACACCTCCATTCATGACAGGAAGGAAACCACCTCACATCTCTTCACTCCAACAGAAAATAACTTGAAAAAGTTCCCAAGTTGGCTAAGTTAGCCTTCAGTGTTGTTTAAGCTAGGATCAGGAAAAGGATGACAAGGAAATATAAAGAATGTACAATCCTATTCCTGGATAAAGTAAAGTCAGTATTATTTCAAACCAAAACCAGAAATTAGTTTCAGGTTTCCTGTATAATATCTTAAAAGTACATTCTCCATTGGAAAGCCCTACAAGATTAAAAAGCTCCATATCATGAACTTGATAGCAGCAGCAGGAAGAGACATACAAATGAAAGATTGAGTAAAAAGAAGGTGGGAGAGGGGGATAGATAGGCTGTGATGGAACACTAAGTAACCTGACTTGAAAACTTGGAAGCAGGGAAGCAGAAAATTGCCTGTGACATTGCCACATTTAATATCACCTTCAGCACAACATCCAGCAGCAACACACAGAGTCCAACAAACCAGGTACATAGAAGGACAAAAAAACAAACAAATAAAACCCTTCCACAACAAATTTCATTCAACAGCATGAATTATGGCTAAGCAAGAGCTGACATGTCTCTAAATGCACTGCAAATTTTCAGTCCTCAATAGTTAAAGATGTAACTGTAGCAGTCTAATTCTCCTTCATGCTTCATTTTAGAAATATTAATGTATCTTAAGGTCATAATTCACACATTTTCTCTCCTCGTTTTAATTAAATACAGCACTTCAAATACAATGAATATTGTATTGACCAATGCAAATCTGCTTTCAAATTTCATTGTAAATCAAGTATGCAACATTCACATGAAGGATATAATTTTAATCTCATAAAAACATGTGTGTACTTCAGTAGCAAGCACTTTTGAACATCTCACCTCAGTGCTAGTGCAAGAGATTACTGAGCTAAGCAACACAGAAGAGGTGCACAGACTTAAAGACCCCTTTCCAGGCCTCTGGAAATTACATATTCTGAGGATGCTGTGGATTTACAAAAAATTAGCATTCCACCTTTCAAAAAAATCACTGATGTACCTGTTTCCCATAGTGGCTTTAAGACAATTATGGTCAATATTAATTTTTTCTTCTTCAGTTCTGGGCAGAAGGTACCAACATTAGTCTTTAAATTCTGGTAATTATAGGGAAGGCAGATGCATTTCTGTACTTTTCTAAGTGTCTTTGGCTTTGGATGAATGATGCTCTCTGATGAATCAATACAGTGTTAAAAAATGTTACTAAGTAAAAATAAACAGCTAAGATAGTTGTTAAAAAATAATAGAACAGCTGACTCCAAAATGAAAAAAAAAAAAAAAAGTTTGATATTACTGCTGAAAATCAACATGGAAAAAAGCAGATTTTGGATACTCAGTCCCAAGCCTGGAATTAAAGAGCTGGACAGTGACACTGAGAGGAAAATATTCACAACATTGAGCCTGCAAAAATACTTCTAAAATTCCTGAATATGCAAGCAAAATATATCAATTTTCCTAAAAAAAAAAAGTGTAACATTTTCCAGCAATCGTAAGACTTAATGATCGAGGAAAAAGAAGCCCCTGATCACAGCAGTAAGCCTGTGAACAAGGAAGCATATGCAGGAGCATCTCCAAATGATGAACTCATTTCCTTTCTACCCGGGGTATAAAGGAAAGCTGTGGTCGGTCAGATTTAGTTCCCGGAGCAGTCAGCTATGGGAACATGGAAGCTTTCCTTGGGCAAGTACAGCTTCATCAACAGTTACAAAAACCAGGCTTCAGCTGTGGAAAGCACATGTAGCTTATGCAGCTTTTGTTCTTTGTCTAGAAACAGAGCAGAGAATTTTTTCAATCATAAAAGGCAGAAGAATTATGCTACAGTAAAAGTATCAAGCCAGGAGCACAGACAGGTTTGGTGTTCTTTCCTAGTAGTCACTATAACAGGGAAAGAAGGGTATAAAATTAGGGCTGCTGGGAAATTCTATAACATACCATCAGGGTTTGGGTATTTGCATTCCACTAAAAAGGCAACTGATGGACAAGAGGACAGATGTATTCAATTTACTAAATAAGGAATGAGTCTGAGCTTTTGACTGAGAAAACTCCCATGAGGATTTCAAGGATTTGTAGGTTCACAGCTGAAACTACACAAACAGGAAATTAGCCCAAATTAAGTAGGATTGTTTCTGAATAGGGATCAAACAAAACAGAAGAGGTAGGAGAGACCTAGAAGATAATGAAGACATAGGCATTTAGTGATGCACATCACTAAAAAATTCTGGCTTTCCCAGTAATGAGCCAGTAATTCAGGACAAAACTTGCATAATCCCACAAAAGACAAAAACATGCAACTGGAGATGGTGACATCAACATTTACATGGTCTGTGAAAACAGGATGATATCATTCATCATTCTTTAACTAGAATGAGATTACAAGTGATCAGATAATTTACTTTTAAAAATACTTTGAGGTCACTGATTCTGCTGGAGCAGAAATAGCACAAATGGTCATATGAACTGATCTTTAAGCATTTCATGTTCTCCATATTTTACTGATATTCCATTCCACCTGGCCATTCATCTGGCTACTGGCCTCCTCAGATGTTTAGTACTCTGGCTAGCTACATAGGATGTCTAACCTATGCACACACAAAGTACCTAGTGATAGCACAAGACCACCATCCAGCAGCTTCATGCATGAAGTCAAAGCCCCAGTACAGAGGGCCAAAGCTCTTACACCAGAACTCCTCTCCTGAATCACTATGTCTTTAATCTTTGTTGGCCCCTTCCAGAGTCCAGGTACACTGCAGATTTATCTAGAAACTCCTACTCTCCAAGATGAGGTTCTGCACATGATACCACTGCTTCTCTCTGAGAAGGCTGCCTTAGACATCCTTGTGAGCTAATCACACCCTTTGCCTGAAAGTCCAGCTATGTGAGTTTGCTAAACACACTGGGACACGTGGCAGAGAATTGCATAACAACCCAAAAATCTGCAGAAGAAATGAAAATATATTACTGTTTAAGACAACAGAACAAATTAAAAAGAAAGCCATACACGTTTCCATTACTCATTTTCTGCCCCGCCATGGAAAAATTATACAACAACATTAAAACATTAAGATATTAAGTTCTATCTCCTGAAGCTCCCATCCAAGTCATACAGCCTATTTTTTCTCCTTTTTAGGTCAACTCTGACCTTGACTGGTCCTGCAGCTAAATACCATCTTGCTCTGAAAGATTTGCTTGAGATGGCACAGCAGGCCTGAAGCAAAGCAGGAGAACGAATCCAAGTCTGTAAGGGCCAAGCAAGCACTGTTTTTCTCTTTCTTAGAGGTTACCTTTCATCTAGAGCCTGCTGCTTTGTCTGAATGCCATTCTGTATTTTGTAGCCTATTCAGAGAAATTGAAGTTTACCCCAAGAATTAGTTACCTTTCTTAAATAAGAAATTCCCACAAAAACTTTCAGCAATGAACCCACTGTCTCAACTGAAAGGTGCATTGAAGTCAACTTAAATGAAACAAGGTCTCAAAATAAACTCCTTCACTTGCTTTTGCTCCAAGAGTAACCAAGGCCTGTATACATGAGGTGTTCTGCAATTCACTCTGTATTTGTGTGCAAGTTCTCAATGATTTTCAAGTATCCTTAACTCCCTGCAAATCTTCAGCACAGAAGAAGAGAGAGAGTATTCATTTGAAAGATGAAAATATAATTAGAAATAAATGGAAATTGACCTCAGTGGAACATGGAGAACCTTACTCCCTTTTTATCAAACACCACACTGGAAGCTGGACATGTTCACAAGCTGCCTCAAAACAGAGAGGCTCACAGGCAGAGTATCCTGTGTCTTTCCCTACCAGGTAAAAGGCTGAAAACAGGGATGCCATGTCACAATTTATTAATTGCTAACAGGACACATCCTGCAGTCATTACATAACCTACATCAAAAAAAGCTCACCCAGAGAAACCCTTTGAACACACCTCACCTGATTATTCTACAAGCAGTGCACTAAAGTGAAATTACACTTTCTGGATATCATGTTAGGAGACAGATATTAATGTTTAATTGCATTTTATTGTCAATGTATTGCTACATGTCAAAACTTTACTAAATAAATACAACCTGACAAGAGGTTAAAAAGCACCAAACGTGACCAGTTGGGAGAAGCCAACAGCAAAATAAGCCAGCAGGCTAATCAACAGAATGTATGTTCTGAACTTACCTTAAAATTAATTTGCATCATGGGAAGAACATGAAGTAAAGTACCATCCCAGTCCACACTGATGAGGGAATTCACAGCTGCTGACTCCAAGCACTGCAGTGTTTTGTATTTATCACGAGACATACTTGCTTTGGAGCCCAGAACTTCAGCAATTGCTTTAGGATTAATTGGCAAGAAATGGGAAAAAGGAAATTATGAGAGTTCATTTTTTTGTTTGCTTTGGAGGTATTCATAATTATTCAGTGAAAATATATCTTCTAATGATGACTTTAAATATACTCAAAGGCACAAACAGTACATGGCTGTCTGCTCTAGTGTGAGCAATCATGTTGGTTCCTAACACTGTAACCAAGTGAGGCACAGTACACAAGATTTTCATTAAGAGTTGATATTTTAGTTTGGGGAATGCTTTGTTAAATTCGATATTAGGAAAATATGTACCATAAACCTAGAAGGAAAAACTGTTAGCAAAAAACAAGTTTGCTAATAACTATATCCTTTTGATGTTTCTCAGCAATATGAGATTATTAGCACCAAAAATGTCACCAAGAACTTGTTTTTTTTTTTAAATTGTCATTAACAATTTTCCCACCACAATCAATTCAATAGGTTCGTTCATCTAGCATCCAAACTGGCTTTTTGTATTCCAGGGGAGTTTGTAAACACGGTAGGAAAAAAATCCATCTATCAGAAAGTTAAACTTACTGATTAGAAAACAAAAAAAATGACAGTGGGATTAGTAAATAATTTCTGTACACTGTGTCTGACCACCATGACTAAGCAGCCCTTTACACCTTCAATAAAAAGGTATTTTAACACTGACTTACATATTTCTGTAGTTATTTGATCCAGTACACTTCCTTTACATACCTAAAAAAACTTTTTCTTTTCCAATGGAATAGGTTCCACAGACAACAAGAGTACGTGGGTTTAAAGTCACTATCTCAAAGGCAGTATTGACAGCAAACTGGATAACCTCTTGTTGAGAAGGAAAAGTGTATTCAGGACTACAGTACCTGGGGCAGGGAAAAAAGACATGGCACTTTGTTACACAAGATAGAAGACACCTGAATATACCAAGAAGTCCCTTAAAACTGCATGCATTCAATAACAGAGTAATCACAAAGATGTTACCCTTCTATATAATTTCAGTCTACTTGAAATCTATTTATTAGAAACCACTGAGGTGCCAAGGTGAAACTGTTGATGGAATTTACATTTAGGGTATCAGTCTTTTCACTACAACTATTCACTTGTCTGACACTGACACTCAATTCTGCAATTTTTTTCTCTATAAATACCAAATACTCATTCAAGCCAGATATTTGTACCGTGTACTAATTACATCCTTATGTCTATTTTTTGTCATGCATACAAACCATAAGGCATTATTCATTCACAGAAACATATGGAACAGAAATAAAAGACTGCAGCTGGGCATTAGTCATCATACACAGAAAAACAATTTCATATACACGAGTCAGAGAAAGGCCTCATGAAAACCTAGAAAAGTGACTTAACCATTTGGCATTCTTTCACTCTCTGGATTCCCCCACAAACCTTTTCATAACAAAGACCTATGTTCCATGAGCCTCATTTTAGAGCTGAACATAATGCATGAATTTTGACATGCAGAATTTAATGCCACTTGTAAATCTTAACATCATCTCAGCAGATACTTTAACATCTTTTTCACCACCCACTTTCAGTCTCTCATGTCAGCATAACATGAAAAAGTTAAACATACCTGGACTTTCCATAAATATCTCATTTTATATTACACTTAACACAGCTAGCAAGTGTTAAAACAGTAGTGTCATTTATGCTTACACTTATTTGGTTCATATAAAGTCTTACTAAACTTAAAAGAGAGTTATATTAAGAAAAGAAAAAAAACAACACAACTTACGTTGTATCAAGGTAAAGGGTGTGGACTTTTTGAGCAGCCAAAGCAGGGTAGCGCTCCATGGAAGGATCTGCCCTGAAGTCTCCTGTGTGCAGAATAACAGTTCCACAGGGCAGACAAAAAAGGATCATTGTTGCACCTGGACAACTGAGACAAACAAATAAAAGTCTCATAAAAATTATGCTCTTTAAACTGATAAACTGCCTTACAAGAGACACCCCCCCTCAGCAGCAGAAAAATGTGCAGAACAGCTTTGTAAACCACAGCTATTCTGCAGCCTTAATTTACCCAGAAATTCCCCATTTCTAAAGGATTTCTAAAGCTAACCTTATGGCCATACACAATCTAGAGTTGAGTTCTCAGCTGAGATGGAGGGAAGAAGGAAGAGGAAAAGGGGGAGGGAGAGAGGAAGGAAAAAAAAAGAAAAAAAAAAAAAAATCACACCAACAGCAGTAAAACATTAATTGCCTTTTGGTACACACTGTTTTCTAGGTATGACAAAGATGCTGCCTCAGTTGCAATCTCTGAGGCTCTATTATTTGATTTAAAGGGGAAACAGCACAGCAAAGAGAAGCAGCACTCTTATTCAGGAGAGTTGTATTATTGCAGATGCATTTTCAATCCTGCAGGACTTACTCAAGCATTTCCTTTTAAATTCTATTTGCAGATTTCAAACCTTATCCTCCATCCAGAATTCCCTGGTTACAAATACAATTTTCTTATTGGCCACAGCAAATCCATTGCACTTTCTGCAGTTCCTTGCCAAAGCTGCCTGAAGGACAAGTGCTCAGACAGGAAAACCATAGTGGGGCTATTTTGGACATGAATCATCTGCAAAGGGTAAATGGAATCTCAAAAAAGAAAACACTGGCATGAATCAGAGCTAAAAAGACAGAATTGCTGAAGTTTCCAAAAAGCTGGACTTTGTACCTAAGGTATGTATGCCTTTTCAATTGAAGCAGGGGATCAGAGAGACAAACAGGAAAAATGAGAAGTGTCCAAATAACATAAGCAAGAAAGCTTCCTTCACTCCCTAAAAGGGTTCACAAATGACTTCATGGAATCTTATCTCTCCAACTACAAACAAATCCTAAGATAAGTAATATTCAAACCAGCTGTGACACAGTGCTGCATTTCAATATATACTTCAGGGAAAGGACTTCTCCTCTAGCCCATACCCAAATAAGGTACCAAGAGGCAGAACAGCAACAGCACAGGGCTGGATGTCAGGTGCTACTGAGCTTTAAATCCAGCTTTACCACACAGTGCCAGTGTAACATTGCCCCAAACTCTCACCCATTATCACCAAATCCAGCAGAAGTCTTGTTGCACATTTCAACAGAATTTTCTGTAAAGTTCAATTTTCAAAATGCTGCCTAGGTTTTGTCTCTCCCAGGATCCAAAGTACCACATTTTCCTTCAGCTGAAGATTTCACCAAAAGCTAGCATCCACACCATCAGAAAAATCATTCAACTCCTCAACAAGTTTAAAAATTATGGAGCCATGTGTGTACATACTCATTACAACAACAACAACAAGTTAAGCTAAGATTATTTAAAAAGCCTAAGTTCAACAACAATTCACCTACTTCAAAAGTTAACTACTGGAAAGAAGCTTAGGCTCCTCCATGCCTAATTCACTTCTCCAGTGAAAATGCATCTTACTAAGCCAACTCAAGAACATGAAGTATTCTCACTGTATTTTTTCAGATCCACTGAAACAAAAAAATCTTGAAAATGTAAATTCTATCTGTACAGCTATTTTCTCCTTAATTATCAGTAGGTATGACTATTCCACAACAAATACAATGATACATACTGATTGGCATCAAGCAGAATCACTTTGATCCCATCCACTACACACTCTGTGTCCATTGGCAGCACATGGATGTACTCCTCTTTGACTCGAAGTTTGCTCTTCACCAGGTTGCCAGTTATCTGTATCAGGGAAAGGATTTAAGATGGAATAGAAACAAAATCTAAAAAAAGCCTTTGTTTATTTTTGAAACCAAGGCTCTCAAAGCCAGACATTCTGGCTTAGAGCAAAACTATGAGAAAACTATGAGACTCTGGGTCTAATCAAGCCTTTCAGTAGCATTTTACCTCTCAAAAAGTAAAATTTACAAAAAAAGCCTGTCTTAAAGAGGGCAAACTTTTTAAAGACTGTCAACAGGTTACTGATTGGAATCAGAGAGGAAGCAAACAAGGGGGAATAACATGTTACTTATTGGCAAGTCAAGAAGAGAAGGTGGGCAAAACCTCCTTTTAACAGCTGAAGAAATTTCCAAGTCACAGGCCCTGGATCTTATTATGGAGGGACTGCAGTCATCCACTGGAAGGGCAATGTGGGACACAAGCATTCTAGCAGACTTCAGAGTAAATCAGAAATCAATTTTTGGTGCAGGTTCTGGATGGGTGGATTAGGCAAGGTGCCCTAACACATTACCAGTAAAGTTGCTTGGACAAATGATAGCTAATGGCAGCCTTGGCCATCAGCAGCCTGAAGCATGGGACACACAGGACGAGGCTGAAGCAGCTCCACTGACTGGATGTGAAGAAGAGATGGTCTGAGTAGATTTTAATTCCAGAATGCCACCACTTGAATGTAATTACAGAGAAGACAGAGCCACATTCTTCTCCATGATGTAAGCAAAAAGACCAAGACACAGTCTTATGTTGCAAAAGGGGACATTTCAGTTGTATAGCAGGAATAAAATTCAGAGTGGGTAAGCACCACCACAAGTGCAAGGAGAGAGGGTAGAATCTGTTCTCAAAATTTGATTGACAAAGGTTCCCTGCAGGCTGATCTAACATTGAAGTTAGACCCACACTGCACAGGAGATCAGACTATATGACCTCTAGGGACCCTTATGAACCTCATTTTTTTCAGTGTGTCTAGATAGGGAAGTTTTACTAAACTTACCAGTCAAATCAGAGGAAGAATTGTTTATAAGTGAACCCCAGATTCCCCTGTATATACTCACTGTGCCTAACTGACCCAACCTCTGATTTCTATTTACTTTCAGCAGTATAAAAGTGATTATAGCTGCATACAGATTTGAAAATTTCTACTAATCTTGGAAAACCTTACCTTATTACAGTAGATTGGAAAGATGAAGTTTTTTGTTAGCCCACAATAGTGGTCAGAGTGAAAATGAGTAAGAAAATAAGCTGTGCAGCCTTCAATTTCTCCATACTGGAAGGCATCAACTGTAAAACCAGTTCCTACAGCAAAAAGGAAAAGCCAGTCAATAAACATGCATAGTTCTGAAACAGTTTCTAATCAGAGGTACCTCTTCTTTTTTCTTGCTTCCAAACGAAAAGTGGATACAATTACACTGCATATTGTTGAAGGAGCCCTTTAAAGACGTTCATGGTGTGTGGAGTGAACAATCACAAAAACAATTTTCACTTATTAGAATAAAAATTTAAAGTGTCCACACACAAAGACTTTCACAGGGATTCCAAGTACCTGTTGTCCAGCTCTCCTTCTACACAAATGGCAACTGGTTAAGCAAATAAAACACATTTATCTGAGTTCAGCAGGTATTTTTGAAGGTTCACATAGATCAAAATCTTATCCCAATTTCTTAACACAAAAGGCAGCCATTAACTACAGCTTAACAAAGGGCATTTTGCAATCAAACTCTCATTTTCCAATTATTCTACATTTAATAATTCACTTAAAACATGCTATCATGTAATTATTAAGCAAGCAATCTGAGGTCTTTGAACACATTTATTAAATATTAATTTTCTAATTTGTCATCACGTTCTTTCAGCAAGGTGCTGTTTGTATAAAGATGGTGCATAAAGACACCTGTGTGGAAGACAGCCCTTTTCTCTGCAAATTTAATGTTTTTAAATGCAAACATACTGACAAATGCCCCTTTCACATTGTGTTATACTTCCTTAACACCACTAAACAGCACATAGAACTAATTCTCTGGTGGCACTCAATTTTTTTTCATTTATATTATGTTATACAAATTTCCCAGATCTTCTAGAACTAGAAGTAGTTCTACCTACTTGAGGCTGGAATTTCAAATATTTGCAATTCAAGAAAACCATAGCAGTCTGCTGATTAAAAAACACAAACCAAAAAATCCCTAAGTGTCTGAGAGGTAGCACATTTGAAATTTCAGGTAGGTTGAATTATTCTAAGCCATAGGGAGATAAATACTTATCTTTAGCAACATAGGAAATACAATCAAATATACTTCAAATGCAGTAATAATATTCATAAAAAATAATATAGATGATTTAAAAAAATTTAAATTGTGGTGTAGCCATAGGAGTCTGCTCTTCTATTTTATTATGTAATATTAAAATTCTCTAAGCCCATGGAACCCATGATACTGAGATAGCACCACAAAGACTTGCAGGTCAGTCTACAAGCAGCAGCTTGGCACTCAGGACCACTAACATGTTTCTACTTGGCTTCCTCAAGACTTCCTTGGCTTACCCAAGACTAAGACAGTCCTTTAGGGGTGAATGGAACTGTGAGGATCTGAAGCTTGTAAGCCTCTGATCCATCATTCTGCAATTTGTATAATTGCTTGAGGAGATTCTGAGAAATTCTTGTCTGTTTTCCTAACTAAACTCTTCTGCTTGTTTTTCACTTCTTTTTTTTCATGGTTGTAGTAAATCACATATTTCATGCTACTGAATTCCAAATGCAAACCTAAATTCTGTTCTTTTAAGTCAGGAAATAATTGGTATTGACAGCCCTATTTTCAGGTACAACTGAATCAATATAAAAGATTAAATTCAGGGATTAGGAGTGAGTATCAATAAGGGATATATCCAAAATCCTTTAAGAAAACAAAACCATCTTTCAGTTCTGCTTTTTAGCTCTGTCAAAAGTATTAAGAAGTCAGTCCTTGAAAAAATTTTCCTGAGATAACTATTTCACCAACTATTTTCAGCCACTGCTGACTCTGGTTCTGCAATCCTTTTGGAGATCTGCACTTACACTTGATTTTATCAACGTAGCTGGAGGAAAGAAAATTCGTTTTGGGCTGTAGTTATGGATAGGAATAGTAAAGAACACTGAAGCCTAAAATTAGGGAAAAAAAAAAAATACAACACTCAATGAGTGTTAACCTCTACAGAAAGAAAATTACCTCTCACCTGGTATTTTCTTGTAGAAAGGGCAGTGTTTATTTCTCGTTCCTTCACCTGTAGTAGGTAATTCTTTAAATTTTTTTCTCCACTTTCGTTGGCCACCAGCACTTCCATCTCCAACGAGTCCATTTTTACTTGGATTTTCTGTAACTGCTTCTACATCTTCCACAGACCCTTCAGCCTTCCTTTTTTGCTGCCTGGGCCTCTTTCCACTGGGAGTTACTGAACCTGCTATCTGTTTTCCCTCACTCAAACATGTCTCTCCTTTGCTTTCCTCTTTTACTTTGGGTTTTAACCCAAAGAAAACACCAATGTCCATTTGTTTGAGTACTTTGGCAGAACTGGATTTGGCATTCATACGTGCTGAAGAAGGAGATGACACTGCCTTAGAGATGGGGCTGGGAAAGCACACAGCAGTTGTATTAAATTTTCCTTCGTCCTCCACTACTGACTGCAGACTCTCCTGGCAAGCTCTTTTATCAATTGCTTTGGCAGTCATTTTACCTGCATTAGCTAAAATGTTACCTGGGTCTCTCAAAACATTACTTTTCTGTGTAAAAAGAGCTCCAGTATCTACTCCAACTGGAAGCAAAGATGTCTCAGCAAAACTCACATATGTAGAATCCACAGCACCAGCATCCTCTGACTCTGTGCTACTGACCTTAGCAGCAAAGGAAACCACTTGTGGCTGCTTAACCTCTTTGCAATTAAAAGGGAAAGAGGATCCACTGGCTAGCACCTCCTCTTGATGCTGATTACTTACACATGGTGAACTACAGAACTTGCTGTTCATGTGACTCTGAGAAACAGTTCTTACATTATGATCTAGATGGTTCAACCTATTTACTTCCTCACAGTTCTCTTTTTTAATTATGAAATTTTCCTCTTTGGGATGCTCATGATGAGGATTCTGCTGTAAGAAAAGTCCATTGAATGTTTTACACGTGATGGAGTTAGATTCTTTATCTTCAGAGTTCTGGACCTTGAATAATTTACTTTGTGAAGTTTTGAGTTTATTCCCATTTTCTTCAGTCTCCTCTTCACTTTCCTCAAAAGTACTCAGTGGAGAATAAGAAATTTCACAGTCACTGAAGTCAGCTTTTGACTGTAGTAAACTTGGCTGACTTGTATCTTTCTGACTAGAGAGATCTTCTCCCGTTCCACTTTCTTGAGAGGATGCAAAGTCATAAAATTCAAATTTACAACTATCATCTGTGGTCTGTGTAAGCTGAAATGTCTGTTGAGGCTTCTGTACATCTGCAAAAGAGGAAGTACTTTCACTGACTACATTTAGAGACTTTATTTGTGGTGAGCTCTGTACCACCAATGTACAGTCATCGTTTGGGGAAATTTTTACACTATGAGATGATTTCTCATTCTGTGAAACTTCCTCTGCATGACTTGGGGAACAGCTGGGCTTTGCAGCAGAACGTGTCATCTCACTCTCCAAGGAGTTTGTTGAAGGGTTTACAAGATAATCTCCTGCCCTGCTTGCTGCAAGTAGAAAATGGCTAAAACGCTTGTAGTGGGATGGAATGGTAGAAGTGCACTGCAAACCATCAGGGCACTCTATGAAGAGAATTAAAGAGAGAGGTAATGTTAATACCTTTGCAAATATAGTTGGCATAATTATTAAAATAAAAATCACACGTGACACACAATTGAAAAGCTTTTACCTATAAATGCAGCAATTGGAGGAGGGAAGGCACAAGCAAAGTTCTCCACACCACCAAAACCTCCTGCCCTGAGCTGGCCAGAAATGAGAAAGCTTCCCACCTGAAACCAAACAGCTGCTGCTAACACAAAGCTATGCCTGAATTAACGCAGACTTTAACAGCAACAGGAGTACTTAACCCTGATTCAGTGCCCTACTAATGTAATCATTGGGCTTCCAGTTTAGAACTGTCTCACATGCAATCAATAAGCTTACACCAGCAGCACCAGGAAACTCCAGGTAACTAATCCTAACACAACAAACCTAATCTCAGTTCTGAATCAACCTGAAATTCCATTTCAAATTGTCTGTTGGGTTACAAATTAATTTTATTTTCTGAAAAAAACATGTATTTACTCATGTGAAAAAAGTGGGATTCCAATGGCAGCTAAAAATCCGTGGCTATTTTTTTTCTGAGTTTGCTAGCCTGACTTTTGAAGATCTTAAGGTGAAAGCATAAATCAATCAGAAGGACTTTTCATCTATTAATTATGGGAGTAAGAGAAGGAAATGAAGTGTTAACACATCTGATTTTAGTTAAAATCACTGCCAAAAACAGGAAAGGGCTCACCTTGCACTGTTCTGTAGAAGAAACTACAGGGAAAGTTACAAAGATATAAAAAGTAAACTTACTGTGCTACCTAAACAGCATTTACTCAGGTTTTCTGACTGCATGCTTTTTGGTTTTGTTTGTTTGTTTGTTTTTGTTTTGTTTTTTGTTTGTATTGAGTTGTATTAAGAACATAAGTTGGATACTTGGATTTCTTCATATGTGGTTATTTTCCCATATGGAATTAGCATTTGGAATGAGCCAGTTTTATTCCTTTAGAAGTCAAAACAAAAGTGTGTTGTCTTATGATACAGGAACGTTCATGTATATTTCTATATAAAATGTCTAAAGCATGCTGTACCAGGGATTAATGTTTCAAGTAAATTAGTACAAGAGAGTGATTTCAGCTTCCAACTGTCCATAGCCAACTTGACAAATCACACAGCAACATGGATGCAGGATAATAATGTATACCTAAGAAGAAATTTGGTGTCAAAAGCAGCAGCTCCTTAACTGCAGTAGTTTTTTGCTGGCACTGACTTAGTATTTGAAGCAGGTCCCATTATATGAGAATGGTAAATATTCACCTTCAGTTTCTTCAATAAACTACTGAAGCTGGGGCTTCATAAACAACCATGAATCTTCATCACTATTCCACAAAGTTTTGAGACTATATATGATATGAGACATTCGTCTCTTGATTTCCACGCTCTTCACAAAGAACCAAAAATCCCACATGAAAACAATACTGATAAATTACCAGTAATAACACTACAGATCAAACAAACTGCCACCTCACATTTTGAACTAAATATGAAACGCAATCTTCACAGCAACATTATGTGAGGAGCCTTTAACTTCTCTCTGAAGGCTTTTTTCTTAACTCTATTCATACCTTTTTCAATGGATCCCAAAGTATCCAAACATTCAGCTACGTGCCATCGAGGTGTCTGGACCAAGAGCAAAGAGAAAGGCATCTGACAGCTTGGGCAGTATCCATCATGAGGTGGCTTTGCATTTTGTGAGCTCTGTTCTGTCAGGCTGCTCACGCTTTCCTGGGAGTTCCCATTGCTGTCATCTTTACACTGATCTACATCTTGATTCGGCCTGGATCTCTGCTCGGTTTGCTGAAGAGAATCAGTTTTTTCTGCAGTTTTTTTCCTGTTTTTAGTTCTCTTTGGCCTGCACTTGCCATCTCTCACTTTCTGCACAGCTGTGGAGTTGCTCTCTGAGTAACTCTGATGCTTTTGCTTCCTAATGGATTTGTACTCCCAAATGTCCTCTTCCAATAAAGTATCTTCAGACATGGCAACACATGAAAAACTCTTTCTTTTAAGCAACAGTTCACAATTCCACCTTCTCTTCCGCTAATACGTTTTCTCTTCCCTTCCCACTTCACTATCTGAAGACAAACGCCTGAACTCCATTTTAAAAAAGCAACACCGGGCGACAAACCAAAGGACAGTCCGTGGTGGGACAGTAGCATGGTGGATCCTACCTCAAAAAACCAATTCAACGCGTGTCTCCTCCAACATTCCTGATCGCCGCTCTTAAACCCAGCCTGCAAGATCCAGCACGTCTCGCAGGGTGAGCCATTCCCTTCAGATACCCCTCTCCTCCTCACCCAACCCCTCTTCGAAGGCTGAAAACCCGGCTAACCCCGCTCCCATTTGAAAAGAAAAACGCCGAGGAGCTGAGTGACGGGACCGCTGCCGGCAGTCACCGCACGGCGATGGCGGACACCGGCAGGGCGCTGGCTCCGTGACGAGCTCCCGCCAAGGGCACCGACAGCGGCTGCCTCATCGGAATGGCTCACAGATGCCGTCGGCTGACACCCCCCCGAAGGTCCCACTGAGGGGGCCGCCTCCCCGGAGTGTCCCGCCGGTCCCGGAGGTGTCGGCCCTGCGCTTCTCCTCAGCCGTTTGCCGCCGCGCCTGACACCCGGCTTCCCGCTTCTTTCATAGCATCCCCCCCGCCCCAAGGGAAAAAAAAAAAAAAAAATCCCAAGTAATTGGTGCCTTTTTTGGAATTTCTTCCCGTACGGCTCGATTTGTGTCTGTTCCACTTATAATTAAAAAGAAGTAGCCGGGCGGGAAAAAGCAGGGTGTGTGGAATCGGCTGAGCTGGAATCACCGCTGGGTGATTCTCATTCGCGAATATGCTTCTGTGAAAATCAGTGATGTAAAAACACAATGAACGGAAAGGTTCCCCTTTAAGGCAGACGCGGTATTACGTATTTGTGCTTAAGGTTGTTTACGTTTGGTTATTTATTTATTTTTTATTTTCAATTAGTTTTCCTGCCCCGCGTTGCCGGAGGTGCCGAATGTGCGTCGGTGAAACCGCGGGTCTATAAACAGCGTCCCGTGGTGGCGGCGGGCTCGGCCAGGCGGTGTCATGGCGGCGGGGGGGCTGGCGGGGCTCCTGCCCGCCCAGACACAGCTGGAGTACGCCCTGCTCGACGCTGACACTCCCCAGGAGAAGGAGAACTTGGTCTACCAATACTTGAAGAAGATGGACAGCCGGGAGCGGGACCTAACGGTGCCCGAACTCGGCGGAGGTGGGTGGTGGGGCCCGGGCGGTTCAGGCCCCGCGGCGGAGCTCGGTTCGGCGTCCCCGGGCCCGCCGGGCGGGTGGCTGTCGGGTCTCTCCCGGT
This sequence comes from Phaethornis superciliosus, assembly GCA_023637945.1. Classification (NCBI taxonomy): domain Eukaryota; kingdom Metazoa; phylum Chordata; class Aves; order Apodiformes; family Trochilidae; genus Phaethornis; species Phaethornis superciliosus. The sequence continues at coordinate 8,158,243 of JAJQWJ010000008.1, read as the reverse complement.
GGTGGAGGTGGCTCAGCATCGACCTTCACCGTGTGGCGATTTTTTTTCAAGACCCGCTGCCTGCGAGGGCCGTGTAAAGCGGGCCCCGTTAGCTGCTTTCGTAAAGGGAGCTGCTGGTTACAGGAAATGTCACTCCTGACAGCACCAGCAGCAGCGGTACTTTCCCTTTTCTGAATGCTCTCCCTGTTTCTGGCTGCAAAACCCTGTTCTTTAAAGCCTCTCTGCTAAATATCTTCTAGATTCGTTAATACTCTTCCTTTTTATTTATTTTGTTTGTTTTTTTAATAAAGCATTTCCTTTTTGTATAGTATATTATTCTTTTCTATGGTCATAACAAGAACTTCACTGCCTCTTGCACCTTTTCTCCTTAGCTCCCTTGGTTTCCCTGCAGCCTCTTTAAATGTTTTCCAGCTTTTTCTTCTCAGGACTTACCAGTCCATTTTCATGTCCCTGATAATAGGAACTGCTCAGCATCCTCCTTCAGTGGTGAGCCCCTTTCCCACGTTTCACACGTTCCTAGATCTCTTCTCGTGCTAAGTGTGAAATCAAAGGTTAAGTCTTGTAAGATCTTTCAGGTCCTCCTCAGGGTCCTTTTAACATTAGTGAGACTGCAGCTATGTGAGCTCACATCTGTCTGCCAGACAGAGACCTCAGGAGGTTAACTTAAGGGTTAAAATCCCATGAGTATCACGGGAATGAATTCTGACTTCTAACAGTGGAGCAAAGTGAGTGTCTTTCTGTCTAGGCTTGGATGCCTGAACTGAATTTTCACTTTTGTCACTAATATTATTTCATTTTCTGTATCCTGTCAAAGCTTGTTTCTCCTCTGAAAAAGAGCTCAAACAGGTAGCCATGTTTTTGTTTTCCAGTATTTTTGAATGAAGGTTATTTTAACGTTAATGAAAAGCAGAGCAATGCCATAAAATAAATAGCCTACCCTTTCAAGAAGTGAACAATAAAGCCCTTAAACTATGGAAGCAATGCCCGACCTTGGTGAATTATTTTTCATTATTGCCACCAATTCTGAATGTGTGTGCATCCATTCATATCCATCAGTATATGGAGGTAGAGATCAGTCCTCCTTGTAGTGAAACAGTAAAAAAGATGCCTGCAGAATTCATCAGCAGGAATTTCTTATGGACCAATAAGAACTACACAGAAGCTTTGGAAAGTTTGAGGATTTTGAGATTAATCAACATACATTTTTAAAAATAGGCCTTCAGAAATTTCCATGGCTTTTGCTTTCTGTCATGTCTCTTTTCCCCTCTCTCCCCTCATTATTTGCAGCAATGTTAAGTGATAATAACAGCAGACCATATAGTAGGATATTTATTACTGATCAAGATACCAGTTTCTAATGGCATCAGAGGAATATCTGTTCCCAGTTAGAAGAGAATGCTTCCATGTCTCACATGAAGTGGTTAAATAAATGACCAGGAGGACTACCAGGTGTATCTCAAAGAGCTGCATTTCTTCCCATGTAACAGGAGTCATTTATAACTGTCCTTTCAAACTTTGAAAATCAAGATCAAAACTGTAAACACAAAAATATTTCAATCATCTCTGAAATCAGTTCTACGCAAAACTTTTAAAAGAATCATTAAGACTTCTTGCAGTTCTTTTAGTTTAATGGTATTTTGTGAGTTTTATTACCCATATTACATTATTAAGGGTTGAATCATGTAGGTCATGTTTTGAAATGTATGAAAATTGTCCTGAGGCCTGCAAGTTCTTTCGATTAAAAGGTGCCTATTTAAATATAAATTGCAATTTTTTAATGTTTAAATTTTGATAACATTTCTTTTCACTTACTAATTACAAAGAATTGTGAAACATAAGGATAAATTGGATAAATTTAAGTCTTTTCATTTGCTTGTCTACCTGTTTAGAAGGAGATGTTGAACTTTTTTTTTTTTAAGTGAAAGTACCAGCAGCCTTTTGTGGTGGTGTGCAGATTAGGTCCAAGTGTCTGCCTCCCCGTCCTCTGACTGGGTATTTCTGTTCTCTGTATTCCAGACCTGGAGTGGTTGAACACTGAAGGTCCTATTTCTCTTCACAAAGACCTTTGTGGGAAAGTTGTGGTGTTGGATTTCTTCACTTACTGCTGCATCAATTGCTTGCACCTGCTGCCTGATCTCCACGCATTAGAGCACCAGTACTCTGATAAAGGTAAAAGTGCTTTGGCTTGCTTGGAATAGAATTTCCTGGCAGGCTTGCAGGCGGAGTAGCTGAGTCACTTTGTTGCTGGTTACTAAACAGCTGGCAAAGTTTCAAGAGTGCCTAAAAATGTCTTCTAATCTTTTCAGCAGCCTGAAAATGGTGACTGCGTAGACTGCCGTCACATTTTTTAATGGGGTTAAGTAAGGTATCTGTTGTGTCTGTGTAATTAAAGAAAGAGGATATGTGCTTAAAGCCCAATTCTGAGATTGCAAAGGTGGGAGAATTAATATGCTTCAGATTATTTGGTTTTCCCTTCTAACTGAAATATCAAAATATGTAAGCTTGGTTCAGATCTTCTTTTTTTCTTATTAGAATCACGTTATATACCACTGGTAGTCCTGTCCTCTGGAGAGGGAATTAAGCTCTTTTAAATTCACAACTGACATAAAGTCGCTCTCTGAGTGACTAAAAATGCAGGTTAATTACTATTTAGAATGCAGTCTCTTGTCATCGTGATGACTTGTCAGAGATAAGCTGTGGTTTCACACAGAATGTATCAGCTACTCACTTATCTTGGATATTTTAATAGACTGAACTGTGTGATGAAGAGCAGTGTTATGTTGAGCCCTAAAATGTGTTAAATGTAATATATATGTAGTAAACAACATTACCTTATAGTATTTAAGTCTCCGATTCTTCATTGAAGTTTTAATTTTAGCAGCATTTATTTTCATGTATTACTTTCTTTCACTAGAAAAAGAAATTACAGTGTCTTTGAAATTTCAGGTTCTCTAAACAATTTGCTTTCATATTATAGGTTTACATAGCACTTTACAGAAGACTCAAATGAACTAATTTATCTATGTTAGAAAGCTTAGCTGCTTGCTTTGAAAAATTTTGAGATCTAGTATAATGTTTTAGATCTGAGGAATTTTTTCTAATAAGGAGAAACTTGTGGCATTTTTGGGGAAGGAAGCAGTTTTAAGTGAAGGTGATTTGGAAATGATAATGGGCTGCTGTGGATATGAGGCATGGGGGAAAGAGGGTCAGGGGTAAAGATTTCAGAAGATTACATTGATCATATAATGAATACTATTTTTAAATTATAAACATTTTGTAGTATGGTGTTCCTGTATTGATATAGCTGTCACATCCTTTATCCTGTTAAACCAGTTGCTAACAAAAGATTAATTTATAACAAATTCTTACCACAAGCTTTCGCTTCTAAATTATTTGAACATCTCTGTACTGGTATAGGAGGGAATGCAGCACTGAACTGAACTGGGGATCTACTTGGAGACACATTTGAATGGTCAAAAAAAGTTATTTTTGGATTTGAGCAGTCCTGTTCCTAAAGGGGAAATGTGAGTGAGGAAAAAAAGATGCTTGGGATGAAAGTGGAAAAACAAGTGGAGGTAAAAGGGAAGAAGAGCAGGTGTGTGGAACATTAATCTTAAATATAATCCATTGGGAAACAGAGGGTAGCAGCTGGATTCAGGAAGAGATTAAGATGCTTGATGATTCAAACCAAAAGAAATTCTTTTTCACTATAGATCTCCCTTCTGTTTTTCTGTTTTCATGTTTTGATTGCCAGTCTTTTCAGGTTTATTTAATCTTTCTTTACTGGGTAAATTGTAGTATTACAGTAGTATTAATAAATGTATCAGGGCAATAAGGCTTGTGGGTTTTTTAAGCCATAGAAAAATACTTCAATAGGTGGCTTTATACCAGTGTGCATCTTCTTCACCAAAGGTAAACCTGATTTACTAATTGCTAGGATAAACACTAGGGGGGAGCTGTTGACTTGAGAAAGATAAAAGTTGAAAGAATAAAAATAAAGTAGAAAGGATGTCATATATATACAAAAAAAAATACTTCAAAAATGTCTGGACATATTAATGCAGATATCTTGATATTCATCCTTATTCTGGAGGACAATTCTTTGTTGTATTTTCATCTGCTCTTTCTTTAGTTAATGGAAATCTCTCTTCAGGGGATGGGGGGCAGGTTCACTTTTGGTTGGGTTAATTCTAGAATCTGTCACCTCATGATTGCAAAAAACCTGATTTTGGTGCAGAAAATGAGCAACACAGTTTCTTTAGGCAGCAGCAAAACAGATCAAATACACAGTGAAAGTACAGATTCACTGAAGTTCAGATTTGTAAATGTTGCACTTATTTACACATTTGATGTATATATTTACCACGCTGCAGAAGTGGCAGAGGGTGGTGGCAGATGATTTTAGTCAGAAAGAAAACAAGAATCTTACTCTGACAAAGCATCTACCTCATAATGCATTTGGATCTTTAATGTTTGAAGGAACTAGAAGGAATGTTTCCTATATTCTGCATAACTAAGAACAAACCTCAATAGTGACCTAATTTACAGAAATGTCTTTTTATTGTGCATTGTGTATGCACATTTTTGATACTGTTTTTTTGAAATGTGGTTCAAAGACCCTCTTACATGGGGTATGTTGAAAGCTCAGCTTTGCAATCATAAGACATGATGCAATTTTAGAGTGATCCTAATCCATTATATACATCATTGTTCAAAGGCACAACATCTTTTGTCTGAAACTTCAGAAGATCTGTTTTAAAATGAAAACTTCTTTCCATAGATTAAATGTCACCTAGCATCTTTATCTGATATGTTCTTGCTGCTATCTTCAGTGGTGCTATTTCTGTTTTTTTCAAGTGGCATTCAGAAAGTTATTTTAAACCCCAGTGCTTATTCAGTTCATGTTATCAGCAGTCCAGAAATGACTTCTATAAGAGGTAGTACTTTTTAATATTCAGAAATAGCTTGGCATGAATCCAGTTTTGTGCTCTGTTATAAACCTTCAAATAAAGTGTTTTAAATTCTGTGCCTGTTCTTATATCTCAGCATAGCATCCATCAGTTTTCACAGGAGTTTTCTTCCCAAGAGAATGTTATAACTTAGTTCTGCTCTTCAGGTGTTCACTACAGACTTGTATTTCTAGCTTTAATGATATTTTAAAGGAGAAATCTAAGTGCTGCTGCTAATTCCATTACAGTTAGAATATTTAACCTGCTGTTTGGAATTTAGCAGTCAATGATGTTACAACTTCAGCTGTCTGAAAATGCAACATGCTGCTCCTGTAGGCAGGTAACAGTATCAGTTATACTGTTTTTTTAATTCTGTGAAATTGTTATATTAAATTAAATGTTTTATTGTACTGCACTTCACCCTTTTCTGTTGTCAAATTGAAGATGATATTCTTCTCCATTACCACTGTTGGATGGCTGAGGAGAAGGGCTGAAAGAAAAATACTTTTACATTTCTCTGTAGCTGAATAAAAAGCCAACTAGAGATTGAATGAGGGTTTTTTGGTTTTAGATGGAAACAAATCTGTCTGAGCTCAAATAATACAACTATTTAAGACACAAAACAATTGCCTTTCTTACATTTCTGCCACTGAACCAGAGGTGAGGGTAGAACAAAGATGTTCAACTAGCCAAATTGCACCTCTGCTGTAAAGGTAGGAGAAAAACATAAAAGTAAATACCACGTTCCATTCTAAACTATGTCCTTCAAGAACCTACACAGTGTATTTCATAGTATAAGCATCAGCTGCACTGGATTAGGTTGGTAAATGTCTGTCCTTCCTCTGTGCAACTCTGTATAGACTCCAAGTCTGAGCCAAAGATTTTTATTTCTGTTTTAATTTCATAAAACTAAGAAATTAAGGAAGCAATTAAAGGAAGCTTGTAATTGCATGGTTTTGATTGATCTTAAGGTTGGTATTGTCTATGCAGTATATGCAAGCAGAATTATATTGCTTTATGCTTATGCAACACCTTCTTATTAGGCTTTCAAGTGCAGTTATCCCTGCTGTGGGAAAACCCAAACCAAAACTAACTTTTGTCAGCCATCAGTGTTGCCATTTTTATTTGAAATATAAAACACTGTATTGATATCAGAAGCCTATACGTTATTTTTTTTTTACTGGTTAGCTAGAGTTAGATATGCTAAGGTAACTCTGGACTCCCAGACTTCAGTATTCCATTGTGGTTCCTAGCTAACAGTAGAAAATAATTAATTTTTTAAAGTGTTGTAATTGTGCATAGGAATCAAAAGACAAAGATTGTATCATAAACATCTGAAAAAATATGAAGTGGCAGTTGAACTGCTGCAGCTTAGCCATAATTATTTTGAAAGTGTTTTTTGCCTTAGTATATAGAGGTTCAGGAACCAAGATTAATTTAAGATATATTAAATTTTCCTTTTTTTTAAACTCCAACACAGATATATTTCAATGCACGACTTTATTTTTTTTCTCTTTCAGATGGTCTTATTATTGTTGGTGTCCATTCAGCAAAATTCCCAAATGAAAAAGTTCTGGATAACATTAAAAGTGCTGTTCTGAGGTATAATATTGTCCACCCTGTAGTAAATGATGCAGATGCAACTCTGTGGCATGAACTGGAAGTGTCCTGCTGGCCAACTCTGGTCATTCTTGGGCCTCGAGGAAACATGCTCTTTTCACTCGTTGGAGAGGGACACAGAGAGAAGTTGTTTTTATTTACTTCTATAACACTGAAATTCTACAAGGAAAGAGGACAAATCAAGGATAACAAAATTGGAATAAAGCTATACAGAGATTCCCTCCCACCATCTCCCCTGCTTTTTCCTGGCAAAGTGGCTGTAGATAAGTCAGGAGAAAAGCTGGTAATAGCAGACACTGGACATCATAGGATTTTGGTTACTCGAAAAGATGGACAAATCCTACACACTATTGGAGGTAAGGGTATTTTAGTAATTTTTGTTTAGAGTATGTTCACTGAGCTTATGGGGCTGATTATTTTCTTGCAGGACCTAGGAGTTTATAAGTGCTGCTAGATTATTTTTTTTCCTACTGAAATCACTTTTATTAGATTTGGCATGATATACCATAGTACCATCAATGGGAAACTGTTAATGCAATTGCTTGATGTCTGATTCTCTTTTTCCTTGATCCATTATCTAAGTTTGGGGTTTTTTTTTGTTGTGTCCAATATGAAGTAGAAAAAGCACATTTTGTGTTGTTCTGAAAGAGTTCCATGTGGGTTTAGGTTTAAATGATGTACAACTGCATCAAGCAGCAAGGTAAGGTAAAGAAAATGATTAATACCTTCCTTTGCAGTAGAAGAAATTAATGTTGTATTTCTGGTGGTGTTCCTGTTTTCATTTACAAAAGTTTTGGGGTGTGTTTCTTATTTTTGCTTGTCTTTTTAAATCAAGAGCATTCCTCTATAGGATCCCCTTCTGGGTTTTAGAGGAGAATTAGTAAGAGCAAGGGCCTTGCTCTAGTTCATAGGCACCTGAAAGTGAGGTTGGAGTAGTATGCATAAACAGGCCTGTGTTCTCACCAAAATTTAAGGTGCAACATATAATCAAATTTTGAAATTAGTGAAAGCTAAGTATTTTAAGTTTTGTAACATGTTACAGAGTTTATATTAGTAACATTTCCGCTTTAAAAAACTAATCTTAACTTTTTTGATATTATTGCTTGCTGAATGAAAAAAAGGAAGTTGATCCTGCACGTTTTTTCTATGCTTTACTCTTTCATAAATGAAATATTCATTTTTTTCCTTTTTATTATCTGTTACAGTAGTCAAATTTAGATATTAATGTAACAAGTATATTGTAGTTAGGACAGTCCATCTATGAGCAGCCATAATAGATTGAGGAAGGGGCTGAACTGCCATATCATTGATAACAGCAGTTCATTTCTGGCTCAGATTCAGGACCTGTATGCTGGTGTGTCCTGTATTACTAGCCTGACACTGAGTAATGACTGAATCATGGTAAAGTCCTGCAAACCTTGTATCAGTGTTGTATATAAATGCTGTTTAAAGAAAGGAAAACAATCTCCTGCTATTTGAAGTAGCAGTTCTTTAGACAGAGAGAATAATTATCCAATTTAACCTGCTAAAGGCATTACTCTTAAACCTCTTCTCTTATGGAAAGTGCTGACAGGATTTCTTAATGACAAAACAGAGAAATTTTTTTCTGTTTGATATGTGAGATGAAATTTCTGTCAAGAAGGTACCATTTAGTGTTCTGGTGTAGGCATTAAATGGTGATTCAGAAAGAAGTATCCAAACCTCTAAACTGGTGCCCTTCCTTCCTGTGGCACTCTGTTTCTCCCTGCCCTGGGGAGATGCACCATGACACCTAACAAGAGGGACTGCTGGAACCTGACATGCTAGCACCTTGGTTTTCATGTCTGTTAAGGTCTTAAGTTGTTTTCCGACAGTAAGTTGTAAAAGTTGTGTGTTTCAGTGACTCAGTTAAATGATTCAGTGAGCAGGAAATAATGTAATGAAGTTCATAGCAAAGTAATAAATGTGGGCATACACAAAGGTTGAAATAACTCTATTTGCATCATAAGTCACGATGCACCCAACTCATATCTAAATGTCTTCCACTGACACATACTGCTAATGCACTTTAAATGTTACTCCCTCTGAAATAGAATGCTTACCTTCACACTGTTATATTCAGGGCATGTTCCTTCCTATTTCTTGATTTTTCTGTGTGGAAGATTGTCACTCCATCATTCTCACTGTGCTTTTGTGTAATTAGTTCCACATAATCTTTTTCCTAATTATTATTATTAATGAGAAAATGCTGCTAAACAAACATGAGTCTCACTTGTGATTATACCAAACCTAAACCATTGAAATGGGAATTGAGTATTTGAATTTAAAGGTTTTCCTTCTGGCTTGCTTTTATGTAGTTGGAAAAAAAAAGGTAGTGTTTTATTTCTTTCTGTCTTCTGTTGCTGTTGTCCTTCAGTGCAAGGGAGCAGGAACCACTTAGATCTATCAAGCCTTCACTTCAGAAGATAAGCTTAAAGAAGCAGAGAACTTGAGGAAAATTAATTAAAATCTTAATAGCACCAGTCTATTGTAATTACATAACCAAGTGATTTAAATGAGACTACACAAAATATTTCTTATGTCAGCTGTACAAGGTGCTGTGAATATGTAATATGTGAATATATAATTTTCCCACAGGGTTAAGTGTATGCACTATATTAAGGCTTTTTTCTCTAAAATTACTTTTGAATTTGCTTTGTTACATTTATAGGTCCAAACAATGGAAGGAGAGATGGAAGATTTTCAGAGGCAGCTTTCAACTCGCCACAAGGGATTGCTATTAAAAATAATGTTATTTACGTAGCTGATACAGAAAATCATCTAATTAGGAAGGTAAATCTTTCAGGGCAAAATTGAAAATTTAATTTCATATACCTTATTCTACTTACAAGCATGAGATTTTACACCAAATTAACTATTCTCAAAATAGATCAGGAAGGAAATTTGACCCAATATCTTATAATTAAGTGCTTTGGGCAGTTTGTTATTTGAAGGGCTATATATACTTTTTTGCTGCCTTTCAAATGAAGGTGACACACAGTACTTGTTCCAGCATAACTAGGTTTTTTTGTTGTTGTTTTTGTTTGTTTGGGTTTCTTTTTTGTTCTTTTTTGGGGTTTTTTGTAGGTTTTTTTGTTTGTTTTGTTTTTGTTTTGTTTGGGGGTTTTGGGGTTTTTTTTTGTTTGTTTGTTTAGTTTATCTTTTTCTGTAGTGACTCTTACTTTCCTGTTATGAGATACAGCTATTTTTAGAACTGGAAGTTTTTTGTTTTGTTTTTTTTTTCACTTCCAGTAGTATCAGATTCTTATCTAAAGCTATTGTACTACTGTTGTATTATAGTAGTATCATAATACCACAGCTCATTGAAAATACAAACTTTTGGTAGCTTTTGGGGTCCCTAAGGTACAGCTTTAATTTCAGAATTTTCACTTTGTGTGGATTTTTTTTTTTTTTTGTGATAAAACACTTGCAAGGTTTTAGCTTATCAGAATGTTACTTTTTCTACTGGATCTTAACTTTGGTTATGTGAAATGTAGGATAATCAGAAGTTGTGTGTTGAAGCAATATAGTACCTTATTATTAAAAGTATTGTATGCTTCTCAGAAGATCTAGTACTCAGATCCTCACCAGTATGTCTGCTGTATGATCAGAGAAGGTGCCCCCTTACTGAATTTGGGGTGCCATTGTACTGTTAACTGGGCTGCTCCTGTGTTTCATGTCAAATCACTAGTCCACAAGCTCATTGCTCTGTATTCATTGCAGTTGGCTACCAGGTTTTATTCTGTAAAGGATGAAGACTCCCTCTTGTTAAAGAAACTTGTATTTCTAAAAATGAGCAGATTGTTCCAAATTCCTCAGATTAATAAAGTTCATCCATGTAGCCTGGTGATCGCAGGAAACTGAGTGTTACAGGTGGCAAAGACAGCACCAAAACATCTGAATATCTGTGTCATACTGCTAAATGTGCCATGAAGTTATACAAGAACTAAAGTAATACAACAGCCAAAGGGCATGCTTTCAGAATGTTATGCCAGCCATAGGCCTTGCAGAAAGAGCACATTTACTGCTACAAAAGTTAGAAGATGCTGTGTGTGAAGGACTCCTTTTTTATGTGATTATCACAATAAGTTCATAAGAGGTGCTGGAAGGAGTTTAGAAAATAGGCAAAGGGGGAAGTAAAAAACAAAAGCTGCAGAAATGAAACAAATTTTTTTTGCCAGAGCATGAAATAATCTGCAAAAATAATTTGCTTTGTATAGGTTATTTTATACAGGTGTAGCAGATACTGTTACAGTAACTTGAATTTTTACATCATATTCCTATAAAAGTTTAAAATAAAACATCTGGATCTACCGGCTATCTGAGTGCTTCTCTAGAAAGTTTTCATGGATTCTTCTATGACTTCTGAGAAAACTTTGTCAGAGCATTTTTGTTGCCTGTGAGAGAATTGCAGGCACATGGCTTTCTTGCTGCACGCTGCTTCTCCCTCCCCCCCCCCGCCCCCCACCAGCAAGCATCATGGTAAACAGCTTTTCCCACATAAACAAATAACTGTAATTTGATATGATTTGGTTTTTATTTGTCAGCAAAAACTCTATTTTTGACATCTAGCTCAAATAATGTTGTACATTCAGTGTGTATGATTTTGCCTCTTGTAGATTGACTTGGAATTAGAGGTGGTGACCACTGTAGCAGGGATTGGATTACAAGGTGTTGATAAGGAGGGTGGAGCCCAAGGAGAAGAACAGCCCATCAGCTCACCGTGGGATGTGGTCTTTGGAAATTCAAGTATTGTATCAATTGAGTTCTTAACATTCTTCTATTTACATATGTATGACTGGTTTGCTAAATGTTTTCCCATCTTGGTTATAATCTGAGGTATGAAAAAGTAAAGATTTACTTTACTTATGAGTTTGAAATCCATTGGTTTCATTTACAAGTGATAACTGCAGTTCTGCTTTAAAATGTGAATTGCTACTTGATATGAAGAAAAATTCTTTTGTAGCCAGTTGGATGGTAACTGGATCCAAATAAAGAAGGAAATTGTGATTGTGTTTCTTAGGTCAGTGCTTTATGCCAGGATCATTTAAGAACCAACTGAGTTTTACAGGAAGTGGCCATTGTCAGGAAGTTCCTTTCCTTGTCTCTACAGGCATGTCTGACCAGTTGTAAATATTTGAGTTTAGGAAATAAAAGTAATTTTCCTCGGGACCTCTGTTTATTCCTGTTTAGGTGACATAAAATCAGTAGACTGGAGATAATGAGAGAGTCATTCAGATAGAAGAGGAGTACCTCGGAATAACCTTGCAAGCATCAGGGGAATACAAATTAAATCTTTGCATAGTAGGTTGCAAGAATCAGAATCAGCTTCTGAGGATTTAAGTAGTTTGAGGTTTTTTTTTTCTTCTTCACTGAACACACACTTGAGCTTAACATTGCATAACCACTGCATTTTCAACTATTAACAACTGTGAGTTTATGCTGTTTTCTGATGTTTCCATTTCAATATAATTCAGGCCAGTTTCTTATGACAGAACAATGCTTTAATGTGGTATAAAACCCATAGGTCAGTAGTTAATGAATAAAAATTATCAGTGTTGAGACTTCTTGTATCTGATGGGGAAGTGGGATGATTTTAATTTGATATCTTTAATTTAAAGATCCATTGCAAGATTGGTAAATTAGAACATTTTACTGACCTGAAAGCATTTGTTATAATCTTGGGTAAATTATAAGCACACTAAATTAAATTTAAGGGAACATGAAAGTAGTTCAAATATGCTAATAGTACATATAACACTGTCAGTATAGGCAGTCTAGCACCAACAGCCTTGACTTCTTAAATAAACAGCATCAATTTTTCTCTTATTTTTGAGAGCTTTGCTTTTTAAATGTTAGTTGATATGGTTGTTATCAACATGAACACAGTAATCACTGAGTTAGTCACCTGTGGAGTATTAGTCATCTGGACTGTTCAACTGCTGAATTTTTGTAAGTGTTTACATAAAAATCATGTCTTTTGAATACTCTCTGTTCTGACTGGTATAGACCTTTTCATATTCAGTTGGAACCTTCTAGTCAAGTGGTCTGTTCAGATTTCTACAAAATATAATATAAACTGTCAGTTAAGAAGAGATTAAATCAATTCAAGTTCTTTCTTTGAGATGAAAATAGTCCAAATAGATAAAAAGGTGGTGTGGGAGGTTGCTTTCAGTTTCTTTTTAAGATTTTTTTTTAATGTTGTTTTATGTGAATTAACTTAGCTAGGACAAATTTAAATTACTACTAATAGCTATTTAAATACAATAGCTATATAAAACTCTTCAGAAACCAGAGAGAGTTGTCAAAATGTTGTGTTGAGTGGAATACTAACAGGAGTTGGTCCCAGAGCATGAAGAAGCAGGACTGTGTCTTGTAGACTGCAGTGCATTGGTATGGCATGGATACTGTCATGAGCTGCCATGACTCCTTAAAGTTTGTTGCCAGACATCAAAATTGTCAGCATTGCAGCAGTTTGTCAAAGTTGTGCTCCTTCTGCAAACTGCTAGAGCCCAGCTGGATCTTTTGTTATGACCCAGTGTTGTCAGGAGATGGATTTGGCATTCAGAAAGTGCATGTGAAGCAGAGTTTTGTAGGAAATCTTTGCTCACCTGGATGGGGACTCAGCCTTCTCCTGGTCATTCTCAGGTGCTGTCCTACATGTAGGTACCCTTTGGTCAGTATATTAAAACTATTTATGTATTTGGATGGGTGAAATAATTGAGCACAGTTTTAAAATTGTTCTTGTTTGCATACATACAGCAGTGCCCACGTTTTACATATGCTTGTATCTGTGCAAGCTGCAGGAGGTAACATAAATTTCAAGGACTTGGGTTCATGACTATGAAATCTGTAAATTTGACTTTCATGTTTACATGGCATGTGGGAACTAGTAACATTTTTTCCATTTTCCTTAGATCTGTGTAGCTTAAACTATGTACTTGAGGCATTTTTTTTCTTTTCAAAAGATAGATTTATGGATTTTACATTTTTTAAACAAGTGATGCTTCTGGGAGTTTCTTTTTCAATACCCAAAGCCATGCTATCCAGAACATTAAAGAGAGAGAAAAAAAAAACAAGTTTAAAAGCTTAAGCTGTTTATTTACTACACTAGGTAGTGTTAAACAGCTTATGCTGACCTTTTTAGAAGTCTCAAGAGGAAAGATTACCTCTTAAGAGAAAGTCTTTTTCTGTATAATTTTATTTCTTGAAATTACTTCTCCATACAGTTTAAAGTATACATTGATTGATTAAGACTTGTTTGCATTTTAAAGTTTTAATGTATAATCGGCTATGAAATTACAAATACTGAGAAAAATACTTTATGAGGGTGCAGAAAAGTTTAATATTCAGAACAGATGCTACTAGATAGCATCTTTATAGTATTTCCATGGGATAATAAGCTTTTGTTTCCCACTTTTATACAGATGTTGAAGTCTGAGGCAAAGGTTAAGTGACTGTTAAATACCATTTAAAAGAAAGTTGGCACAAATGTTTCTCTTTAAGGAAGGGGAATTAATGGAGACAGAACACATGCTAGGATTCAGGCAGACAGTATTCTTCCTTGTCATCTTTTTGATTTCTTCAGTTGTGGCCAGCAAACTGGTGTTTTATCCTCCCCCTTTGAAATTCTTGAATGAAATCCATAGATTAAATTCTGGCTTCTTTCAAGTTGGTGCTGAAAATTGCATTGACATAGATTGTGCAGGAAATACAGGGGGAGGGCCAACAGCTTAAAAATACATTACTAAATTACTGTGTGCTTTTTTAGCTTTCTCTGTCCCCTTCTATTTTTGTTCAGTGGGCGTTGAAAGCAAGTGATACTTAAATGCACAGTTGATCTGAGGGTGAAGTGTTCTTGATAGCTGCATTCTTGCTGGAAGGAACAGGACAATGACCTGTGCTTGGTGACATAACTGGTTGTTTCACATTCCTAAAATCTGGTCTTAAATTGCATGATTGTAATCTTTTTTTTAGAAACTCACAAGTATATTATTGATCATGCTTTCAGTAAAATAGTTGGGAATTTTTGTCAATTTAGCTTTTATGTAGACATTATTTAAACGAAAGAACACTACCTTATTGTTACAACTTTTGTATCCCTTAAAAGGCAAAAGTATGTAAGATTTTATTCATGTTTCTGCTAAGGGATTATTTAGCACCACTGCATTCCAGATGAAAACTTTTTTTCTTTTTCCTGAATTGCTAATGGTGACTCTTCTGTAATTTTAAAAAAAATAAAGCAATAGTCACTTCATTTATAAGCAATTAGCACTTCCTTGGTGAGCTCAGACCACATATGAACTATTTATGTCTGAACTGCCTGTATCTTGAAACCATACTTGCTACATATTACCTTTCTTTTTCCTTCTAGTCTGGTCTCATTCTGACATTGAGGCTCTAGTCCTCACTGTCCTCTGAAAGGAATTTTCCTTGGCAATAGTTGAAAATAAAAGAGCTACTTCTGTGGTCATCAGGAATTAATTAGGAATCGTTTTCCTGGACAACTCAAAATTTGAATTACTCTAAACATATGTTCCATATGTATTATGACTGTATGATGTATCAATGTGTATTTACTTGGAATGCAAAAGGCCTTCTGGCTTTATCAGTTTCCTATGGAAGTACGAACTCAGAGATTCCCTGTTCAGGTTCAAGCTGCATCTGACGTTGTAAAAGTTCAGTTCCACAGAACACTGTTAGAGACATTGACATGAAAAAATATTGTCTGACTTCTCTTCTTGAACTAGATCCTGAATTTACTTGTAAATAGTAATTATTTTTTTATTTTAAAATTTAGAAATTTCAAAGAAAAAGTAAATTCTTCAGTAAAGACAGGGCTAAAGTGGAAGAGTTATAAGGTTTTGAAAGTCTTTCTAGACTAAGAAAGTCTTTTGAGAGATATGACATGAAGAAGTTACAGTGAAGGACTGCAGTGAAGCAGAATGTTACTCAGTCTTGCTTTGGGGGGGACTTCTGAAGCACAGTTTTCTTTTTATTGGCTGAGTGGGTCAGCCAGCTTCACACTGCTGGCAGAATCACAGAGGAGGACAAATAAATTTAACTGAAGTTTTCACATGTGCTAATATAATTTATGTACGGGTTCTGTCATCCCTAGGCAGCTTTCATTCCTGCTTCTGAACTGTCATTTATTTTCTCCTTTAAGCATCTGAAAGAAAGCAAGGAAGGGATGAACTTCCAGAACTAGTAGCTCTTTGTGCAATCAGCCCTACAGACTTTGTCTCTCTGGGAACCCTGTTACACTGTTGATTGAATGCTCTCATTCTGTATTACATGCCAAAAGTGGCAGATTAAAGAATTTATTGTATTGCTGGATAGTAATAGCAATAAAAACTAGCAATATTTCACATGTTCACTATAGAAACAAGTCAAAAAAGTAGGTATTTATGTTAGCATTGTAGTATAAACATACTTTAGACAGAAACATAAAGACTGAAGTCTTAACATAAGGATGTAATGGGAATTGTGACTGAATATCCAACAGCATTCCCACACAGTCTAGTTTGACAGACTACTGTTCCAGTAAATTGGATTTCTCTACAGCTTGACAAAATGGATGATGATGTTGATGATTGCTTTTTGCAGTAAAAAGAAGCATTTGGAGTAGCAAAGTTAACATGTTAACAGATGTCAAATTTAGTAACATTTGAAACTGCCCTCTGTGAAAAATTATATTTGCACCTGGAATGATGATTTCTCATTCTGTTTGTTCAGCAGTCTGTAGTCTTGTTCTGGGAATTAAATATATGCTTATGATAAAGGAGTTCAAGCTACAAGTCAGATTTTTTTAACAATAGTTCAGGTATCAGACACTGTTTTTAATGTGAAATTCCAGGTGCAGAACTGTTGAAAATAAACATCTTGGTCAAGTCTTCCAGAGACTTTTCAGGCATGTTGGCATCAGGATGAAACACAGTTTTCAACTGTTGTTGTTCAGTGCTGAAAGTGCTTTTGAACATGGAATGTGGTTCCTGGGGATCAGGGGTACTGCTGTGATGTAGTATCCTCAAGTGCATGTGCTTGCAGTGCTTAAATAGGAATGAATAAAATGCATAACCAGACTTAGCATTTTCTATAGTTATAGAAATACTATTTTTCTATATTGTATGTAGAGTATATGCATACTAAATAGACAAATCCCACTACTAAATAATATGAATTTGTTCTTTGATGTTAACAAATGCTACTATTCCCACTTCAGATTTTTTTAGAGTATTTACGGGCCTGAGTTATAAGCAGATTATAAGGCCTGAGTCAGAAAACTTGGGGGGAAAAAAGTATTTTGTTATAATCATAATTTTTAACTCCTTTTTCTCTGTCATTGTTTTGACATCTCCTCAGTATCTTTGTCCAAGGTTTTCCTTTGATTAGAGGACAAGTATGTTAACCTAGGAGGAAAATTCCAGAAGCATTTTCTTTCATAAAGGGTTATGCTGTTTGTGTGATGCAACACTATGTGAAGAAGTGCCAGGACACAGGAAAAAAAAAACAACTTCTTACTCCCCTGAAAAGGAAAGGATGATGTGTACTTGTAGCAGTCCAGACTTATGGTGCTTAAGCGTTCCTTTGGGGCTTTGCTATCTCTGTCTCACTGAAGAAGAACAATGATTCTCCAGTTGTTCTGTCAGTCAGATTTGGATTTAATTTGCTAAACTTCCACTGCTTTAAGTGAAGATGAGACTTGCATTCACGTTGCACATAGGCAGCTCACCTGTCTGTAAAGTGGAAGATGAGTTGTTTCACCCTTTTTGCCTTATTTTTGCAGAGGATGAGTTGTACCAACAGACTTCTTCCTTGCTATTTCTTTTTTAAAAATAAAATTACTAGGCAAGAATAATAATTTCAAACTTCAGTCTGTTTAGAGAATGTCAGTGGTGCCAGCCACAAAATGTAACTTAGATTCCCAGGCTCTTGATTCCCAGAGTGGAAATAAGAATGCAGTCCCCAGACAGGGAAACTGAAAGAGGGGGATAGTCCTGGGAATGGAATCTCTTCAAACATATTGTTGTTCACTGGCACAAAGTAAAATCTTTTTGTGTCTTCAGATTGACTCACAGTTAATGGTCAGCAGTACTAGTAACCTGTTTCCAACTTGTATACGTGTACAAATAGGACCATGAATTCTTAAAACACAGGTACATGGCAGAAGCAGATTCAGGAACTTGAAAAGCACTGAAGCATCATGTTATATGGAACACCAGTGGATTCAGAACTCTAGGTCAGCATTAGTGAATCCTTCCAACATGAGTATTTCTAACATGTCACATTTGCAAGCCATACTTTGCTTTGCTACATGCAGCACTAAAGATTAAGAGGGCACATATCCTAATAAGGAGAAAATACACTGAATTTTAAAACAGCACAAGATGGGTTGGAATGCAGTGCTTAATTGAATGAATGTAAAATAATTGCTTTGTTCTTTTAAGTTGTTTTATAGTAAATTTTTTTAAAATAAATTCTTTCCATTCAAGGATGATAAGAAATTATGATAATGATGTCATTACCATAATTTTAGCATGCCAGTTCTCCTTGGCCCTCTTTTGTGAGAACAGTACAAGCATAACAGTGGTGATGTCCTCAAACTGTTCTGTCCCCCCCAAAGAAGAGGTTTTTCTGTCTTTTATTTCAGAACATAAGGCATTAAACTCTGTTCTCTGAGGACCATTATATGACAACACTTTCTCTGCAACTATAGACATTGTATAATACTTTTTTAATTAAAGGGCTGACATATTTTCCACAATTCAGTATGTTTGTGCAGTTTCTATGTGTGTTCTCCATTAGAATTTATGGACCTCTTATTTCTCCTATCTTGTTCTCTAGTTGCAGAAAGGATCTTCTTTCTATTGATCATACATATTCAATATAATTTGAAATTAATATTGATACTTTTCTCCTGTGTCTCATACTTTATAAGCTTTTCACTGTGCATACTTAGAGTAAAATGTTTTCAATTTTTTAGCATAGCACAGTCACAAGGGAGTTTTCAGTGGGCAGAATTAGGACATTTGATAGATAAAGAGTGAAATAAATTTTTCCGAAGTGCTTTTTCATTTCATTGGTGGGTGAAGTAAATATTAAATAATTGACAAAGCACTTTTTGAGATCCCTCAGGATCCACTGCAGAGCATAGTAAGATGAAGTACTTTGGAGATGAAGACTTTGGAACTGACCAGTGATTTTAGCATTGTTCATGCTGGGGTACTCAGAGCAGTAGCATCTGTAAAGGGCAATATATACATCATGGAATCATAAAGTCCTGCAGTTGTATGTGTTATATATAGGAAGTAGAGAAATTAATTCACAGGCCATTTTCTCAATTTGAATAGCTTAGACACAAACTCTAATAAAAGGTAATTCTGTACAGTGGGTTTTTTTATTATTATTATTAGTGTGGGTTTGGCATTGCCAGTACTTTGGAAACATCTCTGACTCATAAAATGTGTGCTTTCCAATGCATTTTGCAAATTATCCTTATCATTGAAAAACTTTAGGTGCTGTGGAAGTTTGACTTTTATTCTTGGAGGTCTAGTTTGCATGAAGCCACGTGGAGGTGCAGGAGAGACTCATCAGAGTTTGATCTTGGATACTTATGACTTGATCCAAGAACCAGAAAAGACTGAAGATAAACTGTGTTAAAATCATACCAATACTACTCTGAAGAGGGCTTATAATATGAGGAATTTGATTCTGGAAGCAGAAGGATGCTTTTTTTCCCCTTCTTGTACTGGCTGTAATGTCAGAAATGTATCATGTAGGAAAGGTTTAGGATTAGCAGCAACAGCAGGATCTCAGTTGGGGGAATGGTGATGATTTCCTTTTAGGAAGACAGATTTGAACTAACTTAAAGTTTTAAAATTCGTTTAACCATTTTACATATATTTGCTTTTATTTTGCAATTCCAAAACACAGTGGGAAGGGACCACTAACATTCTTTGCAGGAACAGCTATGAGATGCATAGTATTTTAAAAGTTCATGAGAATAAAAATCCTCTGTGAGCAATTTGAAGGTATTATTGTGTTCACTGACTAATAGTTATTCTAATACTTGATACATTCATTTAGAAAAACCTTTTAAAATTCTGGCTAAATGGAACAGTTCTATACCACATGCGTAGACTAGTATGGTGTTAGAAAGGCCACAGTATCCCCATTTTAATGCAGGTATTAAAGGTCAAATTTTTTTCCTTAAGATTTTTAGAAAAGGCCAAGATGAGTAAATTTCTTTAGGTTTTGGGTTGTTGGGATTTTTCAATAGTCTTTCACAACTTGCCTTCATGCATGTAATGTGATTTATTTAAAACTATAGAACACTTATTCTTTTTCTCTTTGTATCATTTTATGTGTAAAGTATTATCTGGGGAGGCTTTGTATAATTTATAGATTTGGACACTGTGTTTTGATACTTTGAGTGAAAAAGATAGATGCTTGACATATACTTAAACATTTATTGATCAGAAGGTCATTGTTCCTCAGATCTGCATCTTGCATTTAAGATGCCACAGGTATGCTTGGGAACTGTATGGAGAAATTAGTAATTGCCCACATCACATCTAATGTTTGAACAAACAGCACTTGTTGCTCTCCAGAGCATAGATATACATGACACACAAGCATCAGTGACCCTTATCTTAAAAACATTATGTTCTCTTTATATAAGGTAGCAATGATATTGCTGGGGTTATTTCTCTCAGAATCTGTTAACAACTGCCAGTAGTTTTTTGAACTAGCTATTTTTGTCACTAGTTTAATGATAATAAAAAAGAACACATATCTCTCACTCCCCAAAAAACGTGCTTAGCAAAGATATGTGCATATTTGTTGATCAGTAGGAATCAAAAATTAACAGGTGAAGCACGGACTCAATTGCAAAATGTTCCAAAGAGCATAACCTAGTAGAAATACTGCCTTATCATTTAGGGCTACTAAAATAATATTTTTCATCTCCTTGGGAAGAGAACTGAAGGAAAATAGTAGAGATTTTGATAGATGAAAGCCATTCTCTTTCCTTCCCTTCCTCTGGTTTTTTTGGCTGGTTTGTTATTGTTTTTTTTCCATCCCCACGGCAAAATGTGAGCTGGAGTATGGGGGACATGAGGGTTGGTTTGTTGGTTGCTTTGTTTCCTAGAAAATTCTGAAAGTGTGGGGGGTTCTCATTTGTTTCTTATACATCCATTTTTTAAAGTTTCAGGGAGCCAGGAAGATGATGTTTTATGGATAGCAATGGCAGGCACTCATCAGATTTGGGCACTGATGTTGGAAGGTGGAAGGCTACCAAAGGGAAGGTAAGCAACTGTAATAAGTGACATGAAATTGCCATTTGTCTTGATAAACAACTTTCAAACCCCAAAGAGAGAGAGTTAATAAAATCAAACTAAAAGTAGATCTTTTTTTTCAACTGTACTTAGCTTGAAACTTGCTGTTAAGCTTCTGTAAAAAAGGCACGTGTCCTTGAAAGTCATCCTGCTTTTCCCTGCATCTGGCAGATGAAATAAAGGTGCCACTTCTGCTATAAAACTATGACTTGGTAAGGTACATTCATATAGCTGACAGTTGCTTTTCATTGCATTTGCTGAATTAGTGATGAGTGGTATGCTAAAGTGAAATAAATTAGCAGAAAGGCACTGAACAATTCCTAGTGCTGCAGTAGAGTTGGTTTTATATTTCACAAGCACTCGTCCTGTAGCCTCTGTTGATGTGTAATGTCTGAACGATTTCAAATTCATTCTTGAATGCATTCTGGTTTTCTTTAGTGATTTAAAGAAAGGAGTCTGCCTTCGTTTTGCTGGGAGTGGAAATGAGGAGAACAGAAACAATGCATACCCACACAAGGCAGGCTTTGCACAGCCTTCAGGTCTCTCTCTGGCTTCTGAGGAACCATGGAGTTGCCTGTTTGTAGCAGACAGCGAGAGCAGCACCGTGCGAACCATCTCTCTGAAAGACGGAGTAGTGAAGCACCTTGTAGGAGGAGAGAGAGATCCATTGGTAATCACTTCAAAACTTCCCCACACTGCCTTACTAATATTCCTCAAGCCTGACCTGGAGGAACCACTTTTGGGGTGAGAGGGTAAATCAGTTTCCGTGGCCATCAATTTTTTAACTTCACTGCTTGGAATGCAAATGTGTGCCGTTTGTGACGCTCAGGTTGTAGCCCAGATTGTTGCTCCTCAAATAATAAATTAGTTGGCTTATTTTTAAAATAGCCAACTTGATTCAGCGTTCTGTGGTCATTAGAGCCAGCTGGATTCATACTGATAATTTAAATGTCAGAGTTTCCATTTCCATGGTTAGCATCCACACTTCCCACTTTTCAGTATCCTCGTTTTGAATTTGTCTTTTTTTTGTTTTGTTTTTATTCTGCAAATTTCTATTTATTATGTGATGATTTAAACTCACGTCAACACTGAATTATTAAATGTATTCATTAAATACTTTTTCAGAATTTGTTTGCCTTTGGTGATGTGGATGGAGCAGGCATAAATGCAAAGCTGCAACATCCCTTAGGGGTAGCATGGGACAAGAAAAGAAAACTGCTCTATGTGGCAGATTCCTATAATCATAAGGTAAGCATATAGTAGCTTGTTATATACAGACTTTTCAGTATTTACAAGTATGAAGGATTATTTCAGGAATGCAGAAAGATTATGCTTGATTTGTTTCAGCTGAGGAAACAGATTATATGAGTTCCTTTGTGAGTTCTTTTTTTCTTTCCTTCCTTCTTTTACAAGTCCTTCTCTGTACCATTGTTTTGCTGTTACATCCTGCTGTGTTGATATGATGGTCCTTTGGGAAAGGGGAATTTGAAGTGCCAAGTTACAGTCCAGGCTAAAGACCCTTTCCTTATGTCTTCCAAAAGATGGTGAAGTAGAGCAGAAGAGCTAGGAGTCAGGAATACTGCAGGTTTAAAAAAACCAAGAGAATAAGAGGAATTGCTTTTCCCTTAAAAAGCCACTCAACTCAAATTTTTAGAAGTGTTGTGGTTTGCCTCCATGGAACTCTGAGTTTAGAGATTGTTTTGTGTGGTTGTTCTTCTGTGATGTGTAAGCTTTCATCTGTAAAGGGTTTATAATTGTACTTTGATTAAATGCATTGAAAGAAAAGGAATGTGTTTTAATTTGAAGAATAAAGTATGTAACATTAAATGCTTATTGAAATATACATGGTAAATGAAATTTGTTTTGGATATTGTATAAAGCATCATAATTTTTTTTGTTATGGCTTTAAGAAAAAAAATCTTTTTTTTTTTTTTTTTTAAATATTATATGGAACTTAGCCTGCCAGTTTTATTACACTCTCACTATTTTGCAAATGTTTCCAGAAAGGCACCAAACTGTAGAAAACAAAACATTCAGAGTGGTTGGTGCCTTCTCACCAGAGGGAGAGGTGCCTTCAGAGTTATGAAAGGGAACTCTGAAGGCCAGAGGAGGAAGTGAAGTCCAGTAGGGAATGGCAGGGTAGATGGGACATGTCATTTGATAAGATAGGATAACACAGCATCTAGGAGACACACTTGGTAGCTAAGTTACTGGAAGTTAGTGCTGGCTTCTGAAAATGTGAGAAATAAGATAATTCAGAACTTCTACATTTTGGTGCATTTTTTTCAGATAATTTTTTTTGTTTGTTTCTTTGGTTATCTTAGATTAAGGTTGTAGATCCCAAGATGAAGAACTGTGCTACCCTGGCAGGCACAGGAGAAGCAAGCAATGTTATTGGTTCCAGCTTTACACAGTCAACTTTTAATGAACCAGGAGGTTTGTGTGTTGAAGATAATGGCCACTTGATGTATGTTGCAGACACAAATAATCATCAGATTAAAGTGCTGGATTTGGAAACAAAAATTCTTTCCATGGCAAGTAATACTTAGTAAACAGGCTGATAGTGGTGTTTCTTGATATAAATTACTATCACAGACTTTGGCAAGTGGTATAAAAATCATATAGCAAATAAGCCCTTTGGGTACAGTAGCTGTATTTAGAGAAAGATTTGTGATGATCTGGCAGATAAACATTGTCTGTGTTTATTGCACAGTTGTTGGAAGCCTTAGCCTTTGGAAATGCAGCTTCTGCATGAAAATAGGAAGTGATGATTTTCTTGAATACAGTAGTACAGAAACATAAGTTATTAAAAAGTACAGCCTCATTTTTCAGTATGAAAAGCATTTCCTGAGTACTCTGTAGTAAATAGAAGTTGAAAACTATTACCATGACCTTTAATGAAGCTGTAAGGGGTGATTTTGGGAGGTCAGTGATTTAGAGTGGGATAAATAGCAGGTTTCCAAGTTGTCTAATCAAAACCACTGTCATAATTGAGCCACACTGTGTTTCATTATACACATGAAGGGCAAAAGAACTCTGTCCACCTTACAAAGGCACTATGTCTTAATTTTTTTGCATTCATATATATGTATATATACATAAACACGTCTCTATATGACATAACAGTCCAACTGTCTTGCATTTAATAGTACATGACCTTAACATGTGTTTAAATTTCCATACCATATAGCATGTTGGAAGCTTTTCTGGGAAATTATCCTTTACATTCTTGTGCAATATGCATGGTTAAAATCTTGAATTCTACTACAGAAGCATGCAGTTTAGCACCAGATTAGAAGGAAATAACAATAAAGTTTAAAGTAAAAATACAATGCAATTGGTAACATCTTAATTTGAAAGATAGTCTAGATAGTGGCTACTCTGAAGTAGTTGTGAATTTTTTGGTTTTCATATTAAAAATGTATTTGAATTAATCAAATCAGTTTTATCTTTATAATTTTAAAAACATAATTTTGTCCTTCCCTTTTTTTTTTGTCACAGTAGTACTGTCACACTCTTTCAGAACGTTTTAGTCTGATAGCCAAATTTGCATGTATTGGATTTCCTAGTCCGTGTCAGCTTTGAAACTGGGATTGTATTGTTAAAGTCTGTTTTCTTTCAACACAAATACAAATATTTTGTTTGATTTCTACTGATAGTTGCCTATCCTGAGTCCAGAAGCATGCGATGTTCCAGATAACCTCCCAGTGCAAAAGGATAAAGTGATGAACCTTCCAAAACTGCCTAAATCTGCACCAAATGTTCAACTTCCTTCACTTACAGTAGCTCCTGGCCAGACAATTCAGTTTTTCTTAAATTTGACTCTTCCTCCAGATTCAAAACTAAATGAAGAAGCTCCAAGCTCCTGGTTTGTCACTGCAGAAGGTAAAGTTCCTGTGGTGTTTATCAGTTGAACAGGAGTTGGGAAGATACAAAGGGGGCTATGTCATGTTGTCCCTGTAATACAAGAAATCTCTTTCTGATGAATAAATGTACCTCCCAAACCTCTGTCCCCATTTGACCTTATAAAGCAGAACATGTTATTTAGAGTTGATACATTTAACAGCTGGAGTGCAAAGATTTAAAAAAAAAAAAAAAGACTTGAGGTTCCTTTTTGCTTGAATTAACACATTCTGCATTGTTATTTATTTTTAACTTTATTGGAACAAGCTGCTAGTGGAGGTTTGCAAAGGTACTGATCCCACTTTAATGTTTGCCCTCTCCATAATAGCTTATCCCAAACCTACCCTTTGTTTTGTGGGAGAAAGCTCCCCATTAAACTGAAACACATTCCTGAAAGAGATTACTTTTTTTTTTTTTCTTTAGTTGTTTCCAAAAAGTATTTGAGATACATCTATACCACTCTGAACCTGCTTTGTTGTAATTTATTTTTGCTTATTTGTACTTCTAAAATCAGGAAACAAATACACAGCAATTTGTATGAACAAATGATGCCTCAAAAGTAGTTCCTTTATCCCAGTGTGCTTTTGGAGTACAAATAGATTATATCCAGTAGAGTTGGCACACTGAGTTGGCATATCATCTCGGGCATATAAATTCCAATGTCAGCTTTTAGATTATTTCTTTAAAATGCCAAAAAGAGAACTTCATACACCTCACAGTAAAATACAGAGTACAATGCAGTGAGCTAGGTACATTTATTGTGCAGTTAATTTTTGAGTTTATATACAACTAAATATTTAAACAAACTTGAAACTCAAGTCTGAACATTGCTAAATTGCAACCCACTTGTGAAACCAACACTTCTGTTTGGAAATACCATAAATGGTTTACAGTTTTATGCATTTATGGCATTTCTTTTACCTGGAGTATCAGATCTCTGATACAAATGTATAGCATCCCATTAATTTAAAGAGTTTTGCTTGCATATCTCAGAATAAATTTTCATAAACTTTGAAGAGTATATGGGACAAATTGCAACTCCATTGCATTTAAGTGAGATATACTGTATATATATATTTATGGTTCTGAAGCAGCCCTATGGAAAAATCAGTAAGGAAATTTATAGAATCATAAAATTTTCAAGGTTGGAAGGGACTTTTAAGATAATCTAGTTCCTGGCCTCAAAAACTTCCAGGGATGGGGCTTCTACCACCTCTGGGCAACCTGTGCCAGTGTCTCACCACCCTCATGGTGAAGAACTTCTTCCTAACTTCCAGTCTAAATCTCCCCTCCTCTAGTTTGAATCCATTCCCCCTAGTACTGACACTACCTGACACCCTAAGAAGTCCCTCAGCAGCTTTCTTGTAGGACCCCTTCAGATACTGGAAGGCTGCAATAAGGTCTCCTCAGACCAGACTGAATAACCTCAGCGCTGTCTTCACAGCAGAGGTGCCCCAGCTCTCCTATCACCCTCTTAATCATCCTTGAAATTTCCCAGTGTTGCATATAGAGAGAAAGTCTGTGTTACCCTATAGGTAAAATTAGTGTTTTTTGTAGGTTTCAGACACGGTGTTAGATATTCTAATGGTAAATTTTTGTCTTCTTTTACAGACAATACCTGGTTGCTTCAAGGACAGTGTCTGTCTGGACAAATAAAGGATGTTTCCCATCAAACAATCATTCCTTTTCAGTTGCCCAGGAGCTGTCTGTCAGCTGAAGCTATCCTGGCTATCAAAGCGTGCCTCTACTATTGCAGCAAAGGTAGCAGTGCCTGTATGATGAAAGGAATCTCTTTCAATCAGCCTTTACACATAGCTAGTACAAACCAAGGCAACTTGACTAAAGTTGAACTGATACACAGATTTTTAAACAACTAATCCGAAGCTGGCCAGTTTTATACTTTATTATCCACCACTTCTGTAGGAGAAAATACAAGAGATAACATTTCTCAGTTTTTCATTTTCCTGGAGCTTATGGCAAAGCTGAGAAATTATATATGTGGTAAGATGAAGTAATTCTCTGCAACTTAATGGGAAAATTTATCATCACAACCTCATTTTTTTTCATTACAGTAGCATCAATAATATTGTAATACTCTAGGCTCTGTTGCCAGTTTTGAATATATTGGATGTATGCCATTCCAAGCATTGAGCAACAGTTCTGAGTCCTTTTGAAAGAGCTGATGTTACTTTATGATGTTACTGTAAGAGGTTCTTTGCACTGTATATACTGTCAGAATATCTAGATAATTTTGAAGTAAAAGTTACAAATTCCTTTTGTGCACTTATTAAATTCTAATAGAATGTCAAAACAAATATGTTCTTTCTCCAGGCTATGAAAGATTATCTGTATTGCTTATTTTTCTGTAATGGCACTTAAGACACATGTATTTCAAAAATCCATCTTAAACTAGGTGCAGCTCTGATTATATGCAAAGTGAGTGTTTTGCTTAACCAGATATGACTGCCTTATATGAAGAGCTTAGTTTCATGGAAAAAATTCTGTGAAAGGAAGTGTTCAAGTTCCTACAAAAGAATTTAATGATATTTCCAACAAAGAATGTGCCTCTCTAATGTATGTATAGAAAGAAAAAAAAAAAGAAGCACAAAACCATGCTGGAGCTTTTTCTTACACATATCAATTTACATTTTGCAGTAAGTGGTAGATAATGGTTGAATATCTAAACTGCAAAAATTAGATGTCACCCATTCCAAGCACAATGGTTCACTTTCCTTTCCTACTTCTATGATTTCTCTGTAAAGACTTGTCTGCAGGCTTCTGTCTCTCAAATAAGTAATATTAAGAAGAATATTATCTTCTCAAAGGCTGAGAGTCTTTTGAAGTCATTGTTAGTCCCCCAATTTGTAATAGTGGCCACTGATCCTGGACTATATATTTAATGATGGGTTATTTTCATTCATGTTTAGAGGTTCTGAGCTTTTGCTAGGAAACTTGTAACCTAATCTTGGTGCTTTAAAACTGTATTACGGAACTCTGCCTTTGGTGGTCAAGTGTTTTGCAAGTAAAATTCCTTCAGCTTCCATAGTAAAAATCAAGAAGAGGGAGGAGGGGAAGTTTTTAATTTGAAATGGAGCTTCCACAGTGCTTAGGTGGTAATTGGATTAGGCTCTGTGGTCTAGTCATGAGGATCAGTTCTGAGAAGATGGTTTTGGTTTATGTTCAAAGGTAGTATTTTCACATACATAACAAAGTACAGTAGAGAAATAATTTTTATACAGTCTTTTCTAAAATACCATTGTTCCTGACAACTGTCAGGAATCTCCAGTAATCTGTAAATCTCCAGTATAATTTGTTATTGCTTTTTCTTACTTAAAGGCTGACTGAAATGTTGGTCCATGAGACTGAGAAGCTTTTGTTTTAAGGGAACCATATGGACTGGTTTGGTTCCTTCCATTGAAAGAAAATGTCAGTCTATCTGCAAGTTCTCTGTAGTACCAGAAATGGTTATTATCTCACCTGTCAACAAGGCAAGGGCTGAACTATTATTTTTCTTGTGTTTCCTTTTTGAGCAGCTTTTCTAGTTCAGTGTTTCAGCTATTTTGGGTAAGCCTTTCATTTCTAACATGTCATTTTGAAGAAGGAGAAAACTTTTACTACTTTGTTCACAGATTGCAAATGCTATTGGAAGGTAAAGAAACTGATATGGGCATTCTATCATTTTTTACATAAAAGTACAGCTCACTCCTTCAGAATTCTTTGTTTTTTTAACTTTGGATGGTAGCCAGGAAACCTTAGATCAGCTTCCAGCTAGCCCACAAATTTTCTGTTGCTTCCTGAAAAAAAAACAAGCATTAATTTCAGAAGTTTGGAATAACCAACTAAACTGTTACTGTTATTTTGAACATATAATGGAGATGGATTTTTTTCCTCTCATTTTCAACTAGAATGACATTGTATTTCTCTATTTCAGTTGGATCAGATCATCAAATTCTGCCTGTATTCTAGTCTTAAAAAAAGCCACAAAGAAAGAACAGTCAACAAATTTATCTTCTTATTGACTCTTCTTAATTTAGTGTATTGTTGTAGGGGAAAGACTGTATTTCTAACTTCATTTAACTATAGTGTGTAATATTTCAATATATAATATTGGAGACATTTTCTATCTAAATATATATATATTTGTCATATCCTTTTTGCTTTCAACTTTCAGCTTCAGTCACTGTATGTAGACACACTCAGGACCACTGTAAGCTTATTGGGAAAGGTGCTAGTAAATAGTAGGAAAACTTGCATAAGCATCAAGATGAAGTCTGGGATCAAACTGTGCAGGACCTTTAAATATTTAATTGTAGCCAAATTTTAAACAATTGTCTTTTAAGGACACAGTTTCAGCCTTACTAGTGGGGAGCAGGAATATATCTGTTTGAACCAGTTTTTTTCTTTATGTTTTCTTAACATCCATTTCCTGCAGCTGCTGACTGAATCTTATATAAACTAGGGGAGTGGGGAATGGAATGCTGTATCTGTGCTACTAAATTCTCTTTCTACAAAGCCTCAGACCAGTCTTGGCACTGTAATGGCTTTATGCTAAAGAAGGGAGATGTGTGCTGCCATCTCAAAGCCACACAAGCCACTATTTACAAAGAAAAGCTATATATACCAAAACGCTTTCCCCTTGCATCCAGTCCTAAGCCATTTTAGGCAATAACCCTTTTTATTTTGCAAGGGAGAGTTGCTTTTCCTAACTCACCTTAGTGGGCTTCACACAGAGACACTGCTCTAATCATTCTCCTTCATCATCATAGGAGCAGCTGATTCTCAGTGTGCTCCAGTTCTTGCTGATGAAGTTACTGGGGTTCTGCTTCTTGCTCACACTGGGATTGGCCTTTAATCATATTTCTGTGTTTGGTTTGTCCGAGGAATCACGTGCACATTTCCACAGTCACTCCTTCTGTTTCACTGTTGGTGTACAGGCATTTGAATGTTCTATAATTAGAAAAAAATAGTTTTTAGAAGCTTGTGATGTTATGGGATACTATTTCCATTGCTTCCTCCAGGGTTTACAAGATGCTCTTACAGTAAAGTAGAAAGTGCCATAAATGTAATGAGACAGGCAGACAGAATAACATGTACAAGCAACAGTAATTTATTTCAGTTAAGTACCAGAAACATGTTCAAAATATGATTTAGAAAAATAGAAAATAATACTCTTCTGTCTAAATACTGAAAAATCAGATATATTGGTTACTACTATCTCTTTCTATGATAATTTAGCTTATTAGTGTTTCCTAATACAAAAATTCTAAGCAGTTTGGTATGGTTCATCACTCCCAGATTTGTATCTTGCAGTCGAAGAATGTAATTCAAGGTCTTTTGAACACATGCCTTTCTACAGACGTGAATAGAATTTGCATCAGATCTTAATAAAGTAATAAATTACTGTAGCAAATTTGTAAAGAATATTGGTCGTGGTTATATAATGAAAACAAGTTCAGTGGCATTTGCATTTTTTGGTTGTAGTATTTGTTTTTCTGGAATAGCTTTTAGTTTTGAATGGAAATATTAATAGTCCTATGAGATGTTTTTAGAAATTTTATTTAATTACAGTACAATATTTTTCATTAGATGAGAAAAAAAGATAATGTGGTTTTGAAGAGGGAGTGTAATGTGTTTTAATAGCTTTTTTATGTTTGAATTCAGTAGTAATTTTCTGTAGTTTGTTCCCTTCTGTTGAAGGAAGGGAACTGTGTAAACCTATTGATGGGCACATATTTAATACATATATAAAGTACAGACCAGATAAGTAATACATGAGAACATTTTTATAGCATCATGTAAATGCCTTATCTGTTTTGCCTCAGAAAAGGTGCATATGGCTTCCAGTGCACTGTATATATTCCTAATGCAATTTTTTTATTCCACTGTGCAAGTCTTGTAGCTCAAACCACAGGCAAAACTATTTTTTGTGAGAACATAAAGAAAAACTTTTTCCTTATCTCCCACTTGTAAAAGGAGGATGATCAGAATCAAGTGACTTCCCTTCTCACGCAGGAACATGTCCTTCTGCTCCATTCATTCCTGACTACTTATTTTAGCAAAGGGAGTTCTATTATTGACCACAAATGCTCTTGAATTTGATTCTTAATAAGAATTTCTACATACATGAGAGCTTTAAATGTCTGCCTTTGTAGTTATGAGTGGTAAATCTAGTTGAAAACAGCTGATGGTTTAGCAGTCAGCAGCACAGATATATGTTCATTCTTATGATCTGTAGGTTTTTTTAAATCAATGTTATTCACTGAGACTTACCTCAGTGACTTACCTTACACATTGCAGCTGATCTCCCACAGAATTATGTTCATAAACTGTGTATTTCAACCCAGAAGTAAGTTTTATTAATTGTATAATGTGGAAGAGATGCTGTGACACGTTGTGGATGTGGCCTCCAGGCTGCAGCTGTGCTACCTGAGGAGATTTTGTTATGCACAATAGCTCACCAACCACCCACAGTAATTCTCCTTTCAAGTCTGACAGCTCAGTTGTTTATATAATCAATTAGAACTGTTGATTAATGTTAGCAAAAACGTAGTATTTAGAATTGATCATTCTAATTTTCATTTCAATTGTTCTGTCACACTTTAGGGAATCTTCTCTGTCCCAAGCAGGTGACAGTACAACAGTACAAATGGTGACAGTAAGTTGGAGAGAGCTGTTGGAAATGTGAGACCTAGTTATTTTTTAATTAGACCACCACATCTGTCTTTGTTTTTTATAACAGATCATAAATTTAGAAACAGTATTTTTAATATCTTACATTCCATTATGTTCATATAACCAAATTTGAGTACTGTCTTCCATCAGAAGCAGCTGTTCTTACATTCTTACAGTTTTTGTACTATCCTATGTAATATCACTCTAGTTAAAGATTAGGATTGATTATTGTTAAGGATTCATAGAATGGTTTTGGTTGGAAGACAACTTAAAGATCATCTCATTCCAACCCCTCTGCTATGGGCAGGGGCACCCTCCACTAGATTTATTCAGCCCTCCCTTGAACACTTTCAGGGCTGGGGCATCCACAACCTTCCTCTGTAACCTGTTCCAGTGTCTCACCACCCTCATGGTGAAGAATTTCCTCCCAATGTCTAGTCTAAATCTATCCTCTTCAAAGCCATTCCCCCTTGCCCTGTCATTACTTGCCCTTGTAAAAAGCCCCTCCTCAGCTTTCCTGTAGGCCTCCTTCAGGGACTGGAAGGCTGCTATAAGGTCTCCTAGGAACCTTCTCTTCTCCAGGCTGAAGAGACATTCAGCATACCTAGCACAGAGTTCCTGAGTTTATCTTGGTTTCTTTGTCATAATATTATAGGGGATTTTTGTTAGATTTTTGGCTGTATCTTTTCCTTCTGTGGTTTCCCCAAGAATGAAATGCAGCCAGTATCTTGTTACCATGGAGGCATCCAAGTAGGATAATTCCCTCCACCATTCCCTTGCCCCTCCCCTGCTTTAGGGATGGGGATGTTAACAGTAACAGTGCTGTCCAGTTGGCTGGCAGCTCACTCCAGAAGGGTGCAGATGAGGTGAGGATTTCCAGATGAGCTACAGCATGACACTTTTTTTCTAAATAGATAGTTCTAGTGCATACTGGCTTTCTGGGGTTACCTGTTTCTTAGCTCTGCTTCTATTAATGGTCTCTATACTCTTGCTCCATAAAGAGGGCAATATGTTTTCCCTTCTTATTCCTGCAGACATCTTCATTCAATACTCTTAAAATAATCTGGTAATAACTACCAGATTCTAGAACCTATCTGGACCCTCCTCCATGAATCTAGGTAGCATTAGATACAGATGATGTCCTCAGGTTAGCCTCATCAACCTTTACACTGATGCAGTTACTGTCATTTTTTTTTACCTTTACTTCTGGCCCTGTTCACTGTGATCCTGAAGCTCTTTCTGGATCCTGCAGAGCATCCCATCAAACCTGAGTAGCCTATGCAGGTGTTTTGATGGTTCTTAATTTCAGGAAACTTTGATACTTCAAAGTTAAATACTTTGACTATTAGAAGATTTGAAAGATACCCCAGTTTCTATCTTGCTGCAGAGTGTGCTTCATTATTTTCAGAGGTTTGTCACAGCTGAAAAACCAAGAACCTTGAATATAAGTTGAAGAGTGTTTATGTGGATATAATTACTTACTGCTTAGTGTGCTGCTTTGTTGGTCCATTGCTTTCAAGTGTACCAGAGAACATTTTGTCCAATTGCAGGCAATAGGACTAAGCAAAAGAATTAGAAGTAGTTTAAAGTCGTGCCTGATTCCTTTTAAATATTGACAATTTCAAGCTAAAGAAATCTCACTTGTAAAAATCTGTTCATAAATCTACTTTAATTTAATGCTCTGTATTCAACATGCCTCTAAAGAAAACAATTCTATACTGTGTGTTTCCCCTTTTTAACTAAGTGTTTAGAAACTCAACCCATCTGTCCATGGCCAGACTTCACAGAAAGCAAGATAACTACTCTCAATTTGATTCCACATGATTTTTTAAATAGCTTATTTTTCAAACTTTTGATTAAAATACTTGGGTTTGATCCATACATTGGAGGAGTCTGTCCTGAGAGTTGCCTATGTCAGATAACTGGTTTCTAGATTTTAAAAACAGAACTAATAGTAGAGGAACAGAATTGCTAAAGGTTTTATATTTTGAGTATTTAAATTCAAAGCTATACGATTTCCCTTTTAGAGGAGAATTAGTGTGATTAAAACTTTCTCTCTGTAAATCATTACCACTAATGTGACATTAATGATGTTATCATTAAACCTGTGATGGATCCATGTGATTTTTATAAAGAAATTGAATAAGAAAAATAATGTAGTTGTAAAACTGCTTTTGGGTGAAATCCAGGTGCTCCAAGTTAGCAGCAAATAGCTTTAGGGACAGCAGCTCAGCATTGTATGACCAAAATTCTGCATTTTCATTTCATCATGATGGCTGAAGGAAAAAATCCGTGCCTTACATAAAAAGACTTGAAAGTGTATCTTTACAGAAATGTTGGAGTGCTGATTGAAATAAGACATTTGACCTTGATGATTTTCAATTTTCAAATTTTTTCAATTCAATATTAAATCTGAAACTGTGAAGAGTTTTTCTTTATGGTATTTGAATTAAATTGAAATTAGATTGCTTTTTGTCCAATTGATTTTTTTCTTAATCTTGTGAACCAACTTCTGAAACTATTGTTACCTCTTTTGTACAATTTGAAACAAACTTACAGAGGATTTCAAACATCTTGCTGAAATTGTGATGTGAGTGAGATGGAAGGCAAAACATTAGTTTGATCTAAAAGGGCGAAGGATTTTTTTTCTTCCGTCAGAACTTTTTGCACATTGGAATATTTTTTCTGCTCTTTGAAAACTTCTTGGTTTTCCATTGTGTGTGGTGATGCAAAGCCTTTCAAATATCTGAACGTTTAAAAGGATGTATGTTATGTTTGCTGCTACAAAATAAACAAAGAATTAAAACTAAAGGCTCTTCATTTATTGCTGATGCAGATTGTGTAAATTATTCATACACAGCATTGCCCAATACTGTTCTTAAAAATATTAATGGATTATGATCCTTTTTAAATAAAAGGTAAATGTCCTGTAATATGAGAGCAAGTAAATGTCAGTATCAGATATCAATTTTACAAATAAGCAGTGTTGAAAGAATGTACTCTTTCTCCTATGAAACCTCTTTCTCCCTGTAAAGCTTTTTCATGGAAAAATAAATATTAAAAGTTTCACCTTTTCTTTCAAGGCTGGGTTTGTCTCCAATCTTTACATCAACGAAGGTGTGGAAGTTACGAAATGCGTCTGCTGTACAGGATTACACCTTGATTAAAATCCTGTCATTAAAAGTACTGTTAGTTTCACAGACTCTTTCCCACAGGGTTCTGCAGTTGTGAGTGTCACCTGGCTGTTCAGTGACCAAAGGGTTGGTAAGTCAGAGTGGAGTTGTGGGGACTCTCCAATTTCAGTGTTACGCAGTGGTCTGGAAACGAGATCTGGTTTTATTCCATTTCTGCACATGAGAAAGATAAGAAATGGTGTGGTACATGGGTTTTGGACTGCCTGTTTTGTAGCCTTCAGATTATTGCAGAGATACCAGAAGCAGCTCAGCTACTGGAACAGCTCTCTCTGCATTGAGCTCTACTTTGGAGCACGGTTTGTTATCCTTGTTACTTGCTAAAATGTACCACAGGTTGCAGTATGTGGGAGCCTGTTTAATAACCTGTTTAATAATTCTGGTTGAACTATATTTTAACTGTAGTGTCCAAAAAAATGTAATTGTTTTGGTGTAGTTGTTTTCCTTGGATAATTGTTTTTCGGCTTTGACTAAGAATAACTGGATACAGGCTTCTCACGTGCACCAGTTCAGCTGAGGAGTGACACCAACATACCTACAAAGACAATCTCTTATTTATTCTGCCTGTCATCCTTTTATTGATATTGTGATTTATCACTAACTAAAGAATTGTGTGCCAACAATTCTGGCATATTTACTATAGGTATGTCCCTTCTTGCTACAGATAATTCCTCATCACCATTCATTTCATTCATTAAATATTTTTAAGACATTTATAAATACTACTTATAAAACTCTTCTGACTTTCTTTGATATCCATCCAGATGTTCAGCTTAGCCCGATGCAGTAAGTTTGAATTTGTAATGCCTATGTTTTATGATAAAGTGGATCTGAAGTATGTGCCAAGCCTAACTTGGGTAGCTTAGGCAGGGTTGGTGTCACCTGTCAGCATTAATGAGCATTTGCCTTGGATATAAAGCTGAAAGTTTACTTGGCTCCTGTCACCATCTCTGGAATGACACCTTCACCCCCAGCTTTTATCCAAGTATTCTTAAAACAGTAAGTCTGTGTGTCCACAGATTTGTATATTCTCTGTGCAATCTTCCAGGTTCCTGTGTGTGTAATGATGGCATTTGTGTGACTGAGCTGGGCTCCTGTGTTGTGCCAGAAGCCAGGAAGGCACTGCCCAGTAGAGATCTATAGGGTTGTAAAGTCACTGCTCTAGGAAACGATTAATTAGGTTGTTTCTGAAAACAAGGGAAAGGGGCCTTTCGTTTGAAATTGGCTAACTGGGCCAAAATAGTTTCTTGTTATTGCAAGGAATTCTTCAATCTTCTGCCAACAGGAACTTATCCGGAGATTGGGTACATGGGGCTTTAAAGAGCTGCTTTCCCTGCCCTGTCCTTCCCAGCTGAAGTAGTTTCCTGTAGCTGTTCAAAATCATGACCCTGCCACCTCATCTGAATTTTATCTTTTCTTCCTGTCACCCTGGTATTTCATGCACACAGTCCCACCAGACACTGAAAAAATTACCTGATGGTTGTTTTATGTGCTGCAGTCTGTAGCAAAGTTCCAGCCTCTCTCTAACTGGGTTTTGTAGAGTCAGTTGGCCTCCTTTGCCTTCTTCCTGAAGTACAGAAATCAAAACAGGTGAAAATTTCAGCCTACAAGTGTAAAAGAGTAGTTATCTGAAGTATTGCTACAGCAGCACTTGATGTTTCTTTCATTCTTTGGAAAAACATTAGCAAGTTGGAACCCTTACTTAAATCTGTCCATATTTTTCTTATCTCAGGCGTTCCTTTAAGCAGAGCATGTGGGCTTGACAGTTCTCAGAGCTCCTCACAACAGGCTGTAAATAGTGGGTGTTTGTTCTCAACACTGGACAAAGCTGCAATATTAAGGAGTAGTTAGATACTAACAAAAAGGTTGCTTGAGTAAAACCAAATATTTAATGCAATTTACCCCGGCACAGTACACTCACGTGTATTCCATTCACCATGCAAATGCAATGTTATTTTTGGTCTTTAAAGCTATCATTGCATTTGCTGTCCCTAAGAACTGAAAAGTTGTTTTTACACATCACTTTTACTATATTCTTTTTAATATATATTTTTCATATATTATTTTTCCCTTTGGAAAAGAACATCACTCCCTAGCAAAGGTCTGAACCCTGCATCTGGGATGACAGCACAGAAGTGTGACGTGTTTTAAGCAAAGCAAAGCAGAGTCAACAGTTTAAGTGATGGTCAGCAGCAAGCATAATCACCTTCCCTCCCTCTCTTCCTGCACACTGACACACTCATGACTTGTCTAAAGCTGTCATGTTCTCCATAGTGTCATCTGAGGTTGAAAGAGATACCACACAGAATAAGAGATGTACCAGTTTTCCAGAATCTTAATACATTGAGCAAATGGAACTACAGGAGAGAATATAAAATTGAAATGCACCAGTGTGTAGGAGCATTGATGCCTAAATGGCAATTAAATCCAAGGGAAATTTGCTGGGGGCTACTCAGAAATCCTCCATTTAGTTTTTTCTTTTCTTTATGCAGCTGAGTGAAGATGGATTTAATTATCTTTTTTGCTGTGCATTTGGCAGTAGAAGTGCTGTTGTTATTGTAGACTTGAATCAAAGGAGATGCATGTGACAGAACTCCTTAGATTGCATGAGGAAAGTAGAGAGGATGCAGTGGGATGTTCAGAAATGGTGTCCTTCATAAAGAGTGACAGAATTTGCCTCACAGATTCACTGGTAAGTGCAAAGTGAAACATTTACTGAATCATAACAGACTTAGTTATGAATTTAAACTAGCAGGGCATTACATTTCTTTATTTAATTGAGGATGCTGAACAGAACGATTCACTTTCCACTGGGCTTGTTACATGGAAATGCATAAAATAAAGGCAAAATACAGAACTCTACCAAGAGAAGTAGGAGGGATGCTATATTTTATTTAAAAAGTGTAAGCATTTTGTTTCTGATCTACAGTAAGCTTGCTGTTTTAAAAAAAAAAAGTATTTTTCTATGTTAGTAGCTGGAGAGTTTCAGCAACTTTGTGACCTACTTCTGGTCTATGTGAGTATATCCCCTCTCACATACTATGTATTTTTCTTACATACTTGGTTCAGGGTCTCTCCTGCTTTCACAGCCTGTGGTAGCCTAATCACTGTGGTGCCCTCTGGTGCTCTCCATGTCACAGTTTTGACAGTAGGAGAATCTTCCTCATTATAATTACCTGACAGCAGGTATGCATCTCTTCCAAGAGAAGTCTAGTGTAGGTGAACCTGTCACAGTAGTGGTTATCCACCTTCTGACAGCCAGAAAGCTTATGAAGTGCCTTGTACCTTATGTTCTTAGCCTAGCAAACTTGAGTATTTTAAACTGAGAAATGCTTACAGTCAAGAAGTTTTCAGAGAAAGTGATCAAGTTACTCTGAAGCAATTCTGACCTGTCATCTTAAGAATTATGAGGACTATTGTAAATAATCCTATATCCTAGCCATTGTTTTGTCAGCCAGGGAAATTAGCATGGAAAATCCACTAGGACTCTGTTCCAGCACAGTATTTCTGTAGTACTTATATACTCAGCATTAAAGTCTACTGAATTCTTTCTACTCAAATTTAGTAGAAAGTTTGACTATGTGACATAAACCACATGAAAGCTGAACTCTGAGGTGGAATAAATTTTCCTGCTTCTAACTGGACAGTGGGCTTTATATATTTCTCTCAGGCAGTAAATAGATGCATTTATCCCTGCATTGCCACACTTGTTCATTCTGCTGAGTTTCTTAACGACTGTCACCCAAGCCTTCTCATTCTACCTTTGTCTCTCCAATTAGTTCTCCTAAAGTGTGCAGGCCATTGGTTATCCACTTGTAGATTAGTTTTTCTCATATTGTAAAAAATTATTTCTAACCTGTACACCTCTTTCCCGTTCCTTTTTATGCTCATAAAATGTACAATTGGCAAGAGCTCCTGCTTTCTCTCTTATTTCTATATGACATCCCACTAATTTGGCTGTCCCCATGCTGACCACTCAGATTGCTCTCAGCAAGGTTTTGAATGATCTGTTGGTAGCCAAATCTCTTCAATCTGCTTGGCCTGCCAGTTGCTTTAAACAACCAGGCTTTTCACTTTGAAATTTTCACATTCTTTGCTACCGTATGTCCCTTTTTTCCAGTTCTCTGCATTTTTTGGAAAGTGCTCCTTCATCATATATCTGTCTGAATAGTCCTTGTCTTCCCCATCTCCAGCTTTTGGTGGGAATTCTCCTGGACCTCCACTCTTCCTTCCCTCTTTCCATTGCACACTTTGTCTCTGGATGGTAAAAAGTTCAGCAACCCCCTGTGATGAGGAGTCAGAGCTCTACCTCTCTCTCTCTTCCAGATTGGTCTCTTTATGTCAGACTGAAGTCTCATCCTTGATTTTCTTTTGCCTTTATAACATTTAATGTAAATGAAAAGTCCTAATCATCTACATTATTCTTTCATGTCATTCCTTCTATCAAGCAATCCCACTGATGACAGAAAAGCCTTAGAACTTCAGCATTCAGATTTCAGCATCTCACTGGGTTCTTAGGTTTTGACAGTATCTGAATTTTTGCAGATTTTTCTTCCACCTTTCATCTTCTCCCTCTGTCTTGTCTGACCACTTGTTCAAGGTTTTCTACCTCATGTGTCAAGTCTGTAGAACACACTGTGTTAGGTAACAGAATCTTGCCCTGCTCTTACCTATCCAAAACATGACTTTGTCGAGTGTTGGTTTTATAGCCTGAAGGGTGCTGACTGAAACATCACTTTCTTGAATCCCCTGCCAGCTCTTCCTACATGCTAGTATAAAGCATATGCTGCACCTCCACATATTTCAGTATGCTGTTCACAGCATAGTCATATCCTCTCCTGTGAGATTTTACTAGTTTTCAATATACTGACTCCTGCCTCTGATTTTTTTCCTTTTTCCGCACCATTATTCACTATTAATATTGCAAACATTGCAAAAAGGACATTTGAGGCTTCCCTTAATTTTCTAAAGCATTTCCTTATCAGCACTGTCAAAGCCTTCCTTACATCATTTCTTTCAAATAATGTCAACATTTAGGCTCTCCCGAGCTAAGATCACTTACTCTTAAACCAACAGTTATCTCATTTTTCACTATCAGCCCCCATTTGTTGGCTGCACTTGCCACTTGTTGCCTGGTGTTGTGCATCTCTTGTTAAGGTCTTGGTGGACACAGGACTTTCTTCTCCCTGTGTGTTTACACAAGACCTAATGCCATAAGAGTTTTTCCTGAGAAAAGCTCCTAGACACTATGGTGATATAAATGATAATAGCAGTTGGTATGACAGGTTTATTTCCCTAGCAGTGCTTAATCTTAGCAAAACAGCTTTAAAAATAGATGCAGGAGCCAGAAAAACAAAGTACTTCTACAAAATTTGAAGTTCTTCTTCCATCATTCCAATGTCTTGCTCTTGCCTATCTATTTGTAGATGAATCTTCCATTTCTTGTCCCACTGAAGCTTCATCGATGTACAAGTAAATAAATTTAAAAACCTTCCTGAACCAGGGGGATTACATCCTTAGTCCAGGAATTCTGGAAGGGCTCACAGAGTTCAGCTGAACTGCATGTCTCTTCAGGTTCAAGTTTTAAAGGGTCCAAGGACTTTATCATGCTTTTTATAGGGATGTTTGATACTGAAAAAAAATGTGGAAGTTGGCTAGATATGCATCTGTTTTTTTCAGTTTGTTCTAGTGGATAAAGAAGCAATTAATTGCAACAGATAAAAAAACAAAAGAGCATTGGACACAAGGTTTGATCCTGCACTGTGATGCCTTTGGTCTTCCACCAAAATGCAGCAGATCTCAATCATCTGAGTGAAGGAAGTGAAGGATCCCATTGAGGGCTGTTGCAAAGGGCACATTTGGAGTGTCTGTAGGAGCTGAGGTTTATGGATGTTTTAATTCCCATAATGGTTCATTCCATGGCTCTGGACAAACCACAAGGATGTGTCCTGAACTGCTGGTTGTTACCCTGAAATTAAGATCTGAGTGACTGGTCAATGTTATTTCTGAACACTCACCTGACTTTTTCGTGTTTGGCACTGAGCACCTAGAAGGTCATGAACAGTTTCATGGATTTTACTTGATATTTTGAGCAGGATTTGATCTCCTCAGTTCTACACTTCTGTATAAGCTCTATATTCCTACACACTTAGCAGAAGGAGCTGCTTCCCATCATTTCCACATCTATAGAACCATAGAAAAGTTTAGGTTGGAAAAGACCTTCATATCACCAAATCCTTTTGTGGGGGTCCATGTGCTACTGCCTTTCCTGCAGAGTGGCTCAGAATGGAGTGGATCCTCCTAAGAAGCTGTCAGCTCCCTCTGCCAGGGGGATGCTTTGGGCTGTTTGGAGCACAAGTCATTTATTCAGAGGAAGTGCTATCACTGCTGGTCAGATGCCATGGGGATGTAACCATGGGGAGCCTGCCTCAGTAGAGGACAACATGCAATGACTTCTTCCTTGCTGCTGGGACATTACTGCTGTGCCCTGACTTTCCTGTAGATGAAGAAACAGTGATTATTTCATCTTCTGTACTGCACAGCTATGGTCCAGGCAAGAAAAGATATTTGTAACTGAGGCCAGCAGTCTGCCAGGATCAGCTTCTCCTGGTGAAAGGGAGAAGATGGGAAGCCTTGCCCTGAGGTGGAGTTGTGGGAGACCTCAATGTCAGGGAGGAATCCCGGAGTACTCCAGGTTCAGGGTAAGTGCCCCAACAGGTAGATGGTCAGGAAGCCTTTTCATGGGGAACTTCTGCAATTGTACGTAAATCTTCTGGCCTGGCCTGGTTTATTTTTACCTTTAATCCTGAAGAATTCATGTCTGATATTCTAACCTTATTTTCTCATGTTTTATTAGAACTCGCTTGCAAAGCCTCATTCCAGTATGCGTGGGATCCAGAGCTTAGCTTTTCACTCAAAGCTGCCTCTTTAACTCCTTCACTCCTCCCCCTAGTTGATTCTCCTTTTGACATAATACAGTATCTATGGCAAATATCAGAAGGAGCAAAAGTATGGTTTCCTTTTTTCTGTCAAATGGAAGGACTTGAAGGGTAAAGCACCTAGGACATGAAATAAACATTGAGAAATAAGCATTTAAGACCCATAAAATCCAGCAAAAATTTTAAGATACTACCTTAGGAACTTGATTTTATTTTTCCAGAGACCCTAACTTTGGTTTATTTATTTTAAAGTCCTAAGAGAGTTGCACATCTTTTAAGATTAAAAAAACCCCTATAACTAATGCAGTTAATGTTTTAGTTGAGAGTATAAGGATGCATAACAGAAAATGTCATAAAACACAACAGAGCCTGAGTCAGGTCTTGTCTGTTATGGCAGTGGGAACTGAGAGTAATCAGTTCTCTGTGATTATATATAAACTTCCTAATCACCTAGACCATAATTAAACACTGTTCTTGTAGATGCTGGATTACTAATAATTGAAAGTTTTTCTGCTTATTGTTTTTTCTAATGATTTTTTTTTTTTTTTCCAAAACTGACAATTTTAATGGCACTTCAATTTTTTTTTTCAGTCAGAGGAATGCAAGTTTGAGCCAGCTCTCTGGAATACTTTTTCTTTCCCTTGCCTCTGAATATTTACCTGTTCAAATCCAGTTCTCAGTTTTGACTTAACGAAATCACTTCTAAATCAGAGTAATTTTCACTATTTTTTTCCTAGTGAAAAAGAAACCCCATTTTAAGTGTCATCATTTCTCCAGGACAAAACTGGGTGTCCTGATGACCTGTGTGTGGCAGATGTAGAGGTTCTGCTGGTACCAGGCCC
The DNA here is from genome assembly GCA_023637945.1 of Phaethornis superciliosus. Classification (NCBI taxonomy): domain Eukaryota; kingdom Metazoa; phylum Chordata; class Aves; order Apodiformes; family Trochilidae; genus Phaethornis; species Phaethornis superciliosus. The sequence continues at coordinate 8,115,774 of JAJQWJ010000008.1, read as the reverse complement.
AGATGCCCAGGACAGTTGTGGCAGGCAAAGACTGCACAGAAGGAGCAGCCTGGCCAGAAGAACCAGTCTGGAAATAAAGTGAGAACAGGAGCTGATCACTACACACAGAGGGAGTGCAATGAAAGAAAAATGAAGCTTTTCAAACCAGTGCCATAAGCAAGAGCAGATTGTTAGTTCTTGGCCTGCCTGATGCCTACATGTACCACCACCCCCAAAATGTCCAAGGTAAGGTAGAGTTATTGGCTGAGCCATTGATTTGCTGGTATGGATATAACCTCTGTGGCTGAATAACCTAGAAAATGAACTCTACAAAAGATTTCTTTATGAAAAATGTCATCTTTGTAGAGTCTGCTTGTTGGTCTTCAGCTTTTCAAAACTCTGTCCATGCTTCATTGTCCAGGAATATTGCTGCTGATGGCAAGGAGCATATGTATACAGACTGATTTTTTTCGTGTGCCTAGCACAGTGGGGCTCTAGCCCTAACCTGGGATTGCTGTGTGTTGCTTTAATTGAAATAAATGAGTAAAATGATGGAATCTCTCTTTTTAAAAAACCTGCACTCTTACTCACATAAAAGCTTGGACTGCAGATCACCCCCTCTCCAGGAGACCTGACAACCTGTTATCAGCAGGCCTGTGTGATGGCAGATATGTGATTATATTTAAATATCTCTGTCAAAAAAAGCATTTCCTGGATTGTTTTGCTCTTGGTCTCCTATTTGAAAGGTTACATTGCATTTTCTGCATTTGTAACAAAACCCTTCTGGAGCACTAAAAAGGAGTTCTAAACCCTGAATTAACCCCGTAGGTACCATTTACCTGACAAAATAAATATGTACGAATGCAAAACCAAACCAAAACAACAAATCCATACTGTGTCTGTGAGAGTATCTCATGGTGGCAAAAGAAATGTTCCAGTTTGTTTAAAGTAGAGATGAATCTGAATCTCACTGTCAAAGAAAAGCTCATGTTGTAAATTTCCTGTGTCCTGCTGCTTAACTCAGCTTCAGAGAAGATAAGAACATGCTATTAAGCAAACTATCAAAGTTTATTTACACAATGTCTTAAAGCAGATGCTTTCAGTGGTATGGCCAGGTGGTTAGTATCTATTGTCAACTTTTTTTATGCATGCCAGTTCAGTAGTATACATTCTCCATCCTGTAAGCAAGATACTGTTCACTGTACAATGCTCTGGCATCCTAAATCTGAGGGGTTAATGTGCTCTCATCTTTAATCTCCTGAAATCCTTTTCCTTTCATTTTAAAATTTATCAACATTTTCACAGAGCACATCCTTTAATAAACACACTTTTAAACAATCAAATAATCTAATCAGCTTTAAGTTAAAAAATTATTTATTTATCAAGTGGGAATCTGGCAATGCAGTGTTTGTCTACCATGGTCTTTCAGCTTTGGAAATCCTGGGACCTCTTGAGTGTTCCCAGATTTTGTGCACGTTGAGAACATTGTTGACTGAGTGTGACAGGGATCAAGCTTAAACTGAGAGCCCTTGGCACCTCAGAGCATCAGGGTATTTAGAAGAAAATTGAATATTCTTATGTCTTGAGTTAAGGTACAGCAACTTAAGAAGATGAGTTGGATATCTGTGACCTGAGTCACCAGAAGGTTTATTTGGCTGAGCCCACACTCACAGTAACATAGATTACTTTGCAATTGCTGTAGACTAGAAGACCACAGCTTCAAGGTGGTAGCAATAAGAGAAACAAAGTCATGTATAATATTGCAAATCTTAGACAAACTCACTGAGATATTTTAAGCAACTGGACTGTTTTTAAAGGAAGAATATTTTTAAAAGTGCTAGAAGAATGTCATTTTAAGAACCTTGCAGAATGTGAATACTTGACAAATATTTCTACAACCTTGGAATCTAAAAGTGGTTTTCACTTCATTGTCTTTTTTTTGCATTGCTTCCCCTGACAATGACAAGTGCCTCAAAACTGCATTGCTTTCCAGCTAAAGCTTGACCTTTGCTGCTTTTCTTCTTCACCAAATAGCACTGCTAAAAATATACATCAGACAAGAAAGTGAATGAATCATTCAGCTATGAAAGACTTATTTTGAAACTGTGGGGAAATATATACCTGGGCATGCGGGTTTGGAGACGCGCATTTGCAAAATCCTTAGATCTTGGCTCCTGTAAAGTTGATTCAGAACTCTGAGAGAAAGACCATACACAAAATTTGCAGAAGTGCATGCAGCAGATGTGCAACAATATCCATGAACAGTAAAACCAAGAGTTCTGGTGGTTCAGATGATGTTAAGAAGCACTCACAGAATGTTAGAATCACAGAATGCCTCCAATTGGAAGGGGCCCATAATATTTCAGGTGAAGACTTCCAGGTAGGAAGAACCAAACATTGCCCACCTCATACCTGCTTATGAGGTGGTTATATCAATTATTGGTGGTGTCAGTGGTCATGCAGCCACCCCCCCAAGAATAAATCTTCATAACTAACTGGCACTAGTCTGACTGCAGAGAAGAGAAACACTGAGAAAAGTGGGAAAGAGAAATGCCTTGCAAGAGGTCCTTCCAGAAGTGAAGCCTTGTGCTAAAGAGAAAATTACAGCCAATTTTATGCATTACATTTCATTCCAAGATGTGGTTAATCTTGTGTAGCTGTTGCCAACACTGGGCCTGTGAATGAGAGGAATATACCTCTGTATCCCAAACCAGAAAGAATGTGCAGAAAGCAAATTAAAACCAGCCAGCATGTTCATGATTTTATTTATGTTGGGAAGGTGAAAGAGAAAGCTGACTTTCTAAACTATTTTGGTAATTAGAATGATTTAAAAATGTGGGTAGGCAACAGAGTATGCAGACCAAATCATCTTCTGCTGCATCACTTACTACCTGGTAATTTGACATCCCTGGGGTTGAGATCTTCAGTCATCCTGCAACATTACAAAACATTTTGTCTGTTCTTTTGTTTGTCATATTAAAAAAATGACATATGCTCCTGAAGAATATAATTAGATGAGCAATTTCATTTGGCTTGTTGGTCTACTCTGCAAGTTAGATCTAGGATGCAATAACAAACCAGTGCTAAGTGCACATCAGTTGCAAAGAGAATTCATTGGGAGATGCCAGGTCCATATGTGAAGTGTCTGTCTTTCTGTTAAGGTCTGGAAAGTGAGGACAGGACATGACACCAGGAACTGCAATTGTGAGCTGGACTTTCAAGCTAAACCCTAAACAGACCGAGACAAGGATTTATGGGTGTGAGTTTTCAGTTCTTAATGTGCAATTAAGTTTGT